>SJYA01001822.1:4080422-4246647 GCA_006410615.1 Neotragus moschatus | reverse complement strand
CTGCCTCTTGAGAAACCTATATGCAGGTCAGGAAGCAACAGTTAGACCTGGACATGGAACAACACACTGGTTCCAAATAGGGAAAGGAGTACGTCAGGGCTGTATATTGTCACCCTGCTTATTCAACTTATATGCAGAGTACATCATGAGAAACACTGGGATGGAAGAAGCACAAGTTGGAATCAAGATTGCCGGGAGAAATATCAATAACCTCAGATATGTAGATGACACCACCCTTATGGCAGAAAGTGAAGAGGAACTAAAAAGCCTCTTGATGAAAATGAAAGAGGGGAGTGGAAAAGTTGGCTTAAAGCTCAACATTCAGAAAACGAAGATCATGACATTCGGTCCCATCACTTCATGGCAAATAGATGGCGAAACAGTGGAAACAGCATCAGACTTTATTTTTCTGGGCTCCAAAATCACTGCAGATGGTGACTGCAGCCATGAAATTAAGACGCTTCCTCCTTGGAAGAAAAGTTATGACCAACCTAGATAGCATATTGAAAAGCAGAGATATTACTTTGCCAACAAAGGTCCGTCTAATCAAGGCTATGGTTTTTCCAGTGGTCATGTATGGATGTGAGAATTGGACTGTGAAGAAAGCTGAGCACCGAAGAATTGATGCTTTTGAACTACGGTGTTGGAGAAAACTCTTGAGAGTCCCTTGGACTGCAAAGAGATCCAACCAGTCCATCCTAAAGGAGATCAGTCCTGGGTGTTCTTTGGAAGGAGTGATGCTAAAGCTGAAACTCTAGTACTTTGGCCATCTCATGTGAAGAGTTGATTCATTGGAAAAGACTCTGATGCTGGGAGGGTTTAGGGGCAGGAGGAGAAGGGGACGAAAGAGGATGAGATCACTGGATGGAATCACCAACTTGATGGACAAGTGAACTCTGGAAGTTGGGTGAACTCTGGAAGTTGGTGATGGACATAGAGGCCTGGCATGCTGCAATTCATGGGGTCGCAAAGAGTCAGACACGAATGAGCAACTGAACTAAACTGTTCATTTCCTCTCTACTTCCAGCTTTGTCTTTTCCCCAGAATATTTATTGAGTACCTCCTCTAAACCACTCACTCTATCTGGTGATGGTGATGGAAAGTGTCTCTACTATAAGGAACTCATGTTCTAGTTGCTACATACTGGTGGTAGAGGTAGAATCATAAGGAAATAACCACCAGTCTCGCAATTCTTTCCACCTGACATATGTGCACTGCCATGTATAAAATAGATAGGTAGTGGAATCTACTGTATAGTATAGAGAGCTCAGGTCGATGCTCTGTGATGACCTACGTGGATGGGATGTGGGGGGTGGTTAGAAGGGATGTCCAAGAGGGCAGGGATATATGTATACATGTAACTGATTCACTTCATCATACAGCAGAAACACAACACTGTAAAGTAGCTATATCTCAATTTAAAAAAAAGAAAGAAAGAAAAAAACAAAAAGGAAATTACCACCAGACAATGTAATAAACATGGCAAAAGAGACAGTATACTGTGAGAACACAGCTAATGGGGACAGTTAAGACAGGTTTCAGAGAGCAGTGACATTTAAGCTGAGTCTTGAAGAATAAATAAGGATTTTGTGCTGTAAGGGAGAAGAATATTCCATTCACAGGCATCGCTGGGAAAGGAACACAAAGACATAAAAATATCCTCCTCCAAGAGCAGATGGTTTCTTAGCTCCTTAGTGGAAGAGAAAGAATAGCAAAATGAAATGAAGAGAAAGTGTAGCTATTAAGGCATAATTGTTAACATCACCAGCTATCTCCTCACTTGATGTGGAACATATTTTTCAGAGTTCTTACATCTTCTAGGGCTTCCCAGGTTTAGTGGTAAAGAATCTGCCTGCCAATGCCGTGACTCAGGAAACCTGAGTTCGATACCTGGATTGGGAAGATCCCCTGGAAGAAGAAATGGCAACCCACTCCAGTATTCTTGCCCAGGAAATCTCATGGACAGAGGAGCCTGGCAGGCTATAGTCCATGAAGTCACAAAGAATCAGACACAACTGAGCACACACGCGCACACACTTCCTTATATATTTTTGGCTCTAACAATATACTGTCAGGTAGTAATCTGCTTATCATAGAGCCAAAGAAACTAAGACTCCAAGGCCACACAGAACACTGATGGAGGATTTAGGGTTAGAATTCAAGATGCCTGTTGGGCTGACAATATCTGGCAATGTGAAATGAAACGCAGAAGTCTGTCTTCTCCAACTACTTAAAAACATTTCTACAACCACTTTCTAGAGGTAAGCATTTCATGTCACCTTTTTTTTCTTTCTTAAGTTGGCCACATCTAGCTGCCATTTACTGAGAATATATCCAACTAAATTCACCACATATGTTATTTCATCGCTTTTCAGAACGACCCTGTAAAAATGAGGAAATGATTGTGTTAGTAGATTTTAAGTCAATTGCTTTAGATTTGAAGTACTTTAATTAATCCAAAGATATTCAATACAAAAGAGACTGAGCCAGGTTTTAGGATCTGGTTTGACACCAGTGCCATGTTCTTCCAGCTCTGTTACATTTCTGAAATGAAACCTAACCTAAAGCACAAGTCCATCTTCTATTCGTTCTTTCTCTAGGTTATCTGTATGGCAGAGTATGGCATTCTTGGCCTTGTATGTGTTATTCAGAATTGTTTACTCACTGGAAATTACATCTTCCATTGTAATTTTATATTTATACATTTCCCTAGCCAAGTTATACCACATGTACTCATGTACAGTCTTCAGCTTTAGCTGTCATATAAGTGTGGTCATATGAATCATCCTCATGTTTCCAATTATAACATAGCTAAATAGGAAAAAATGACCACCAATGGTAAAGTTAGCCTAGTCAATATGGTTAGTTTTTGCAAAACCATAAACAAAATCAGGAAGAAAAATTTTGAGGGGATTTTGCTGACAGCTTTTGTATAACCTGGTAACTACAGGAGATTTGAACATTTCCTTAACCTACACCTATCTGTTCTTAGGTGAAGAAAATATTAAAATCCTATTGGCTATATATTTGCCTCAAAAGAGATCCTTCTCCTGTGATGAAGACCAATTATGTCTCCATTCTTCAAGACTTCTATTTTTGTTCTTAATTTTGAGATGTGGTGATTGGTTTTTCTACCATCTCTGAAGCACTATTCAGCAATCATTTGTTGATGGTATCTACAGAAAGCAATCAGATGCACTCTTTTTCTGTGAAGGAAGTACACCAAACTTCATCTTGCCCTCAGAGATAAGAAAGTAAACACTCTTCAATTTATTCTAATGTTCCTCTTCTCTAGCTTCTGATTTTTGTCAGTTGTATTATTTTTACAATTTAAAGCTCTATAACAGTTCTATTTTTTCCTGTAACCATATTTTCATAACTGTTTAGTCTTAATTCTAAATTTAGATCTATTTATTATGTATAATACCACAGCTGGGTTTTAAACCACAGTTTCTTTATGCCCAAGTTTTAAATTTTGATTCATATCTAAGTTGGCCTGGTTTCATTTTCAAGTTTTTTCCTTTTTTATGAACAAATTATGGGTGCTATAGTCTGTGGGTTTTTTGTATGCTTGAGAATATCTCCTGGTTTTATATTTGAAAAGCAACTTATCTAGGCATACAATTCATACTTCTCTTAGATTTTGTCAGAACAGTTCCATTTATCTTGTATTAAGAGTTACTGTGGGGCTTTCCAAGTGGCTCAGTGGTATAGAATCTGCCTGCCAATGTTGGAGACATAGGTTTGATTCCTAATCTAGGAAGATCCCACATGCTGCAGAGCAACTAAGTCCTTGCACAACTTTTTTTTTTTTTTAATTTCAGTTATTTAATTGTTGGAAAGTGCTCTAGAGCCCAGGTGCCACAATGATTGAAGCTTGTGCCCTAGAGTCCATGCTCTGCAACAAGAGAAGCCATTGCAATGAGAAGCCTGAGCGCCACAACTAGAGTCGCCCCTGCTTGCCACAACTAGAGAAGAGCCCTCATAGCAACAAAGACCCAGCACAGCCGTGCCAAAAAAATAAAATAAATAAAACTATATTGGGGAAAAAAAAAACAACAGTTGCTCTGGACAAGTTTGAGGAAAACTCCATTTTCCCCTTTAATGTTAAACTTCCACTTGGATGCCTATATTATTTCTTTACCCTTAAAGTTCAGTAACTTCATCAAGATGTATCACAGCAGGTTTTTGTATTAATCTTTCTTGGCACTGGCATGATCTTTTTTTTCTACCTGCAAATTCACGTTTTTCTTTTGGGAAAGTTCTTTTCTGCAGTCTTCTGAATCTTTTTGTTGGTTGCATGAGTGTGTGTGTATGTGTTCTTTAGGAAGATGGAGTATTTTGTATGGTCTACCTGTCTACTGTCTATTCTGTAAGTTACAGATATCTTTTCCCCCATTTTTCCTGTATATTCTCTATAGACTGTTTTATATTCTAAGCTTCATTTTAAATTGTACTTATTCTACTTCTATTATTTCATTATGATTTTCTTCTAATGTAATATTTTACTTCTCTCTTCCAACTTGCTCTATTAATTTGCTTATCATTCTTCATTGTTTTAGCATCTCTTTTTGTTATCTGAGACTTTTTAAACTTTAAATTTCTTTAAAATTATAGTGATTTGAATTATTTCTCTTTTTCTTTAGTTAATTCTCTATTTTCCTTGTATTTGTTGCCTCTATCTCCCCTCCCTAATCTGTGTTTTTTGTTGATTCTTTTCTGACACATACATAGCTATTTGGGGTCAGGTATTCCTAAAGAACATAATGCGGAGAGATGGGAAATGAAGCTAGAAAGCCCACAGCTTCAATTCATTTTGTTCTAATGGAACTGCTTTCCAGAGCTCACTTTCCTATTGCTCTTAAGGCCCATCTCACCTCAGCCTTAGATATTTGGCCTATGGGAAGACTTGCCCTTTCCCCTATACTCTTCTGTACCTTTTAAGCAATACTACTTCGGAGGAGTGCGTGTGCATGCTCAGTCACTTCAGTCGTGTCTGACTCTTTGTGACCCTATGGACTGTAGTCTGGCAGGCTCCTCTGTCCATGGCATTCTCCAGGCAAGAATACTGGAGTGGATTGACATACCCTCCTCCAGGGGATCTTCCCCACCCAGGGATCAAACCCCTATCTCCTGCATCTTCTGCATTGCAGGCAGATTCTTAACCACTGAACCACCGTGGAAGCCCACTTAGGAGGAGAGACTACAGGAAAGACTGGAAGGTCATTATGACTTCGCCTTCAGCTCTGCCTGCCTGCTAGCTTGTTATACCAAGTAACAAGAGAGATTGCCTGCTTCTCTTGCAGCTGGCACATGCCTGTGGATTTGATTACTCTAACTGAAGGAATATGGGTAGAGCCTTTAAACATACAATGCTCATTTATAGGAAAATCTGTGTCCTGCTCGAAGCCTGAGGGTAAAGATACTAGGTGTTAATGCCTTCCCTCACCGCAGTTTAAGTTATAAGTGGGAATTGCCACTATTTTTCCATGAAACAAAGACTGACAAACTGAATCTGTTTGGATTTTCANTAGAGCCTTTAAACATACAATGCTCATTTATAGGAAAATCTGTGTCCTGCTCGAAGCCTGAGGGTAAAGATACTAGGTGTTAATGCCTTCCCTCACCGCAGTTTAAGTTATAAGTGGGAATTGCCACTATTTTTCCATGAAACAAAGACTGACAAACTGAATCTGTTTGGATTTTCAGACTTGGATATTTGGCAGTATTTTTAAAAAATGAATAAGGCATGTCACACCAAGGAAAACTGATGATATTTGTTGACAATAAAATTCAAGTTTTCAATATTAGAACTTTTAAAATCTTGTACTTACCACTATAAACTTGACAGCTTTTCAATACATAAATACTTTTCTGATGATATCGGTGGTGATTGTAACAAACATGATTTTTGATATTGCATCATAAAATTGTGTTAATGCTTATAAGGTTTGCATGACTCCATAAACCAGTATTTTCCAAATAATCAATCATGCATGCTACAAAACCATGCATGGGGAAAAATTCCACTCAAAGTGCAAGGGAAATCAATGGATTTTAAAGTAACAGAGTAGTAACTGACTCACTGATATAATTTTAGAATCTACATTGCAATTAACCCTTAAGAAACTATTTAATACTACTTATCGAGTTTTGGTGTAATATCAAAGAAGAATATCCAGAATTATCTGGAAAAGCTTTAAAAATAATTTCCTTTTATGACTTCACTCTGTTTGAAGCCAGATTTTTCTTCAAATACTTTGACCAAAGAAGTATATAGCAAGAGGTGGAACATAGATTGAGTATCCAGCTGTCTTCTATTAAGCCAAACATCAAAGATTTGCAAAACTGAGTGCCACATTTATTAAATTTTTTTGGAAAATAAGCTATATTTACAAAAATGTTATTTATGTTAGCATGAAATGAGACATTATTGTTATTTAAGAATAAAATAAATAGTTGAAAAATTTCTTTAATTCCTAATACAATAAATATATAATTCACATAAGCAAAGGATTTTTGGAATCCTTAATAATTCTTAAGAATGTAGAGACAGCCTTAGACCAGCAAGTCTGAGTATCTGTATTAGGTGTACAATGTAGTACAGAAGTAAGCTGTGCAGGAATGTAAAAGCAGAGAAAACATTATGGGTTAGAATTGGCTTTGTTCCAGAGTGGGATGCAGACAATAGATGGTGAAGATTCAGATGTGAGAAGCAAAGAAGCAACAGCGTGAGAAAAAGTGTGGTGGGGATAACAGGGTGGGTTGGGAGGACTATGAGAATCTCTCAAGTTTCAAATCTCTCTGTATTCCACCTCATCTCTCTGACCCTTCATCTTGTCAGCACATTCCCTCTCTCTTCTCTTTCATTTTGGCTTTTACTCTCGCTCTTGCTATCTCATCACAGCTGAAAATGATTCTCTGCCTTTAAGGACTCATATTGGATCCACCTGGGTAATTCACATTAATCTTCCCATCTCAAGATATTTTACTTTAATCACATCTACAAAGGCTCTTTTGCCAAGTAAGGTAATATATTGAAAGATTCTGGGGATTAGAATATGGACAGATTGTATTTTTTTGGACATATTTTAGGGACCATTATTCTACCTAACAGTCTTACTTAGTATAACAAAATACCATAGATTGGGTGAATTATAAGCAACAGAAATTAATTTCTTACAGTTCTGAAGACTAGATATTCCAAGACGAGGGTGCCAGCATGGTTCGGTTCTGGTGAGGGCCCACATTCTGTTTCAGAGCCGTGCCCTCTTAGCCATGTTCTCATGTTCTTAGGCAGTGTAAGGGGGGAAAGGAGTGTCCTCGGGCCTCTTTTAAAAGGGCGTTAATTCCACCCATGAGGGCACTTTCTTTGAGACTTAATTACCTCTTAAAGGCCCCATCTCCTAATACCATCACCTTGGGGGTTAGGATTCAACATATGAATTGAGCAGGGTAGCACAACATCCAGACAATAGCACTACCAAACCAATGATTATTTTTGAGCAAGGAAGTGGCATAAGAACAATGGTACTGAAGGAAAAAAGTTCCCCAATAACTATCCAGTATGGAACTGACATGGTGCCAAGTTTGGGGCAGAGCTCTGCCTCTGTGGAAAACAACTTCCATGTGTTTTTGATGCAATACAGATGATGAGTCCAGGAGACCATCTGCTGACATCCTGGAAGGCAGATCACTTTCCCATTGCCTTGTGCTACCCACATTTGTGATTCAGGTCACCAAGGGGACAGTCATCCATAGCTTCGAGAAGCAGCTTCTCCTCATTTTTTTATCTCCAAAATATTCGATGAAAAGAAAGTACACAGAATTGCCATACTAGATCTTATAGTAGAAGATCCAGAGTAGAAACCAACACGTTAGCAGAGTAGAAAATTTTCTCCTCTCAGGACCTTTCACATGAAGCATTGAAGTACTGTGGTGAGCTTGTTGTTGTTGTTCAGTCGCGAAGTTGCACCTGACTTTTGCGACCCCGACTGCAGCAGGCCAGGCTTCCCCGTGGGCTTCAGTTCAGTTCAGATCAGTCGCTCAGTCATGCCCAACTCTTTGTGACCCCATGAATTGCAGCACACCAGGCCTCCCTGTCCATCACCAACTCCCAGAGTTCACCCAGACTCATGCCCATCGAGTCAGTGATGCCATCCAGCCATCTCATCCTCTGTCGTCCCCTTCTCCTCCTGCCCCCAATCCCTCCCAGCATCAGAGTCTTTTACAGTGAGTCAACTCTTTGCATGAGGTGGCCAAAGTACTGGAGCTTCAGCTTCAGCATCATTCCTTTCAAAGAAATCCCAGGGCTGATCTCCTTCAGAATGGACTGGTTGGATCTCCTGCAGTCCAAGGGACACTCAAGAGTCTTCTCCAACACCACAGATCAAAAGCATCAATTCTTTGGCGCTCAGTCTTCTTCACAGNAAAAAAAAAGCTTTAATTAAACAAAAGAAACCCACAAGATGGATGTAGTTCAAATATTTTCCAATGTAAGCTTCCTTTGGAAAGTAATTTAAATGTTTGTCTGCCTTCCCATCACATTTATGTGTGATATGTTGAGTAATTAACTACAGAGTACAGAAAGGGAATCCCTGTGGTATAAATTCCAGGAACAACTACAGACTCATCCAAAGGTCACTTATAAATTAGAAGAAGTCCAAATTCATAAGCTAGGCTCAAACAGAATCAAGTATCCTATAAAAATAAGAAAATCAGAAGAACCATTATTTCCACCCTCTCAAAATATTTGCAAGAAAACAAGACTCTCTTTCTCCAGTCAGGCCAATAACTTATGCAGAGCATTCTTAACTACTGATGCTAAATATTACAGCATTTTGGAACTTGCAAAGTTTTATTATCTGTTCAATTCTCTTGGGTGTATGCCGTTGACTATTTTTGCCTATGCATGTTTTCTCAGGGAAAAGATGTCATAAAGTCAGGACTGTTCTTAAGCAGAACAGGCAACATTTGCTCTAACACTTTCTCATTTCTCTTTTGCAAAATTTTCTTCTGAGGAAGCTATCACAACCTTTCTTCCTGGAACCTACCCCAGGCAGCTATGATGCTGTTACCTATGGTTCTGCACTCTCCTATTCCTATTCTTTTGACAGTTCTTTAAATTGTTATCTTTTTCTTTTGGACCCAAGGTGTTGTCTAGCTAATTGTAGATGGATGTAATGGATTAGGTTCCCTTCCAGGCGTGTAACATCTGTAGCCTATGGACACCACCATTCCCACTCCAGTGTTTTTAGCTCATAATTTAGATAGGTTTTTTGAATTTGTGAATGAAAGGTGAGGTAGGTAGTGAGACCCAACAAGGGAGGGTCAGACAAAAGTGATAAATTTAGAAACCCTGGGTATCTAGCTGTGAAATGCAAGTACACCAAACATTTGCTCCAAAAAGTAGGTGTGAAGAGGGTGGGAAGAGTTTTTAAAAGGAAAGTTGTACTTTACCAGGGCTTCTCTGATGGCTCAGATGGTAAATAATGTGCCTGCAGTGTGAGAGACCTGTGTTCAATCCCTGAGGTGGAATGATCCCCCAGAGAAGGGAATGGCAACCCACTCCAGTATTCTTGCCTGGAGAATTCCATGGACAAAGGAGCCTGGTAGGCTACAGTCCATGGGGTCACAAAGAGTCAGACATGACTGAAGGACAAACATTTTCACACTTTTCACGTTTTCACTTTTACTATTTTAAAAATAAATTGTGTCTGCTTCATAGGTTTCCTTTGCTTCAGGTCTACCATTTTTCTGTGAGCTGTTTGACTGTGTATCAGTTGCACTGAGAGGGCAGTTAAGTTCGGCCATGTGTCTAAATAGTTTGTGCTCTCCCATGGGAATCACTTGTATTTGACAATTCTGTTTGAAGTCCTTATTTCATTTGGGAGTTCAAGAGGTAGAAACAAATAAGCCTTGGGGGATGTGGGTTTATAGCACACTACATCCAGATCAAACAAGGGAAACCACCTGTTATAACCCTCACAATATTCTGGCCAACCTTGGAATCCAGAAATGGCATATCAGTGCACATGTTGAATCAAACATGAGAATTAAACATCACCCCTTTTTACTGAGCCCATAGATGATCTCAGGATCCTTATCAACGTCCCATCTAGAAAGTCCTCATCAAGCAACTATAAATGACACATGTCTGTTAACAATGTCTTCTGATGCTGATATCGGCCTTGCTGCCCATAAAGGGACTGCCTCTTCCAAAGTCAGTCAGTTCCTAGAAATGCAAAACAACTTGCACAGGAGTATGGTTTTCCCGTGCAAAGCAATCAGTCTAAAGCCCACACCACAACCACCTCCTGTATCAAGCTCTCCTGCTATCCACCTGCCGACATCACTTCAGAGCCAGGTACCAGACAACTAGGAATAGTGCCTATGCTCCAGCTCTGCTGAAGTTATTCAAAGTAGTGGATCCTAAACCTTGTCTGTTCCTTCCCACAAATCCTGTTCCCAGTTCTCCCCTCTCGTTCTCCTTCATGCTCAACTTTGGTGCTTCCAACACATATGCTAAAGTCCTAACTTGACCCCCATGGCACCACATGCCCCCTTCTATTGGAATCTTGTGAATATTACAAAGTGTCTTTTCAATGGCACTCATCTCCTCCTGATCTGTTGTCCTTAGCATATTTAAGCAATAACAATATGGCCACTTGATGCGAAGAGCCAACTCATTAGAAAAGACTGATGCTGGGAAAAATTGAAGGCAAAAGAAAAGGGTGGCAGGGGATGAGATGGTTAGATAGCATCGCTGACTCAATGGACATGAATCTAAGCAAACTCCAAAAGATAGTGGAGGACAGGGGAACCTGGTGTGCTGCAGTCCACGGGGTCTCAAAGAGTTAGACACAACTTAGCAACTGAACAAGAACAACAACAAAAAACTATGTTAAAATAACATAGGATAGAATCTATCTGTCTCCTGAAGCAGAATTTCCAGAGTCCTTTCCTTCCTAGCTTAAGTAATCTTTTATTCTCTTATCTTAAATAGGAGAGTTTTGTACTATTTTAACAATAGATGTTTCAGTTATAACAAGTCCTTGATCTTCTGAAGTTACACAGTCTTTAATTCCAAAAATTTTCTGAATCAGGAATTACATAAAGAGAAATTCCACAGTGGGTCTTGTGTAAATGTCACTTCTTAAGTGGAGGCAGGAGAAAATGGGACTCAGTTTCAGGAAATTTTTCATTTTGCTTTATTATAGCTGAAGGTAAAAAAATAATAATAATTCTGGTGTACTTTTTTTTGGACTTCTGTTAAATTTTTTTTACTTCCCTTAGCTCTTCTCTATTCTGTGCTTTTGGGTGAGAGGAGTAGAAGTTCCCTCCTGATAGTATAGGATGGGGTAAGTTTGGGATGTATGTTAGGAAGAATCAGGAAAGTACTGGAGTAAAATGATCCCCTTAAAAGGCACATAAACATATCACTCTGTAAGCAGTGAATCCTCGATAAATACTTTCAAAAGAATTTATTAATAATAGATGAACATGTTTTTGCTATTATTTTATTACATAGTATTTGAACTGAATTTTATCCCCCACCCTCTTTCAAATTCACATGTTGAAGTCCTATCCCTGGTACCTTGGATGTGATCTTATTTGGAGACAGGCTCTTTACAGAGGTAATAAAGTTAAAAGGAGGTCCTTAGAATGGGTCCTAATCCAATATGACTGATATCCTTATAAAAAAAGGGAAATTCTGGAAGCAGACACGCAAACAGGGAGAACACCATGTGAACATCAAGGCAGAGATCACAGGGATGCTTCTACAAGTTTAAGGAACACCAACGATTGCCAGAAAATCCTTAGAAGCTAGGGGAGAGGCCTAGAACAGAGTCTTCCTCACAACTCTCAGGAGGAACCAACCCTGCCGACACCTCGGTCTCAGATTTCAAGCCTCTATAACTGCGAGACAATAAAATTGCTGTTTTTTTTTTTTTTTAAAGGACATGAGTATAAGACAAAACACAAGAAACATTTCCAAATATATGAAGAACTTGATTATTAATAGGAATATTATGGAATTTTCTTGACTGAACTAAGCTCTGAATTTATATAAAGTGATTCACTAAGTAGTTTTAATCACCCCATCCTTCTTTGCATTTATCTTTTGTTTGAAAAACAATTACTGCAACCTCTCTCCAAATATACTGCATAGAGATGTTGTAAGGAATCATTTGACTTTCTGGAAATTGCTTTCAGCTACTATAAATTTTCAGAAAAACATTATGTTTAAGGCAAAATTATGTAAGCATTTGTGTAACGGAATAAAAAAGAAAGAAGTGTATTTCATTCAGTTCAGGAATTAATACCTTAACTGAAGTCATGATTAAAAGGTACCATAGTTATTGGAAATCAAGAAAACAATTTAGAGCCTTTTTTAAAGAAGCTCTATGTGAATTTTCTTTCTTTTTTTTTTTTTTTAATTGTGTTTGGTTTTGAAAATGCACCATTCACAAAACCTCTGGGAAGCTGGACAAAACAGACGTATAATCCTCTGAAATGGGACAGGACTCAAGTCAAAATACTGTTGGCTGAACATTTAAGAACAAAATGAGGAAAAGACTCACCTTTCTCCTCCAGTTGAAGGTGCCAAGTAAAGCCTTCCAAATAGTCTAGAGAAAGAAGATGCCTCTGGCTCATTCTACTTGTCTTTGAGTCTTACTCAAAAAAAAAATTTTTTTTTTCAAATAATAAAAGGAAAGACAAAGGAAACAGTAAAAGTAAAGGAACTAATTTTGTGTGGAAGAAAACTACAACTGTGGACACTCTGAGCTGTGACCATATAAAAAGAAAAACTTTGGGGAAAAAAACCAAACCCTAACTTATTCAATGCTTTCAGTTGAAGATGAAGATATTAAAGAATGAAGTGCTCCTTCAGAATCATGGCCTTTCTCTGTGTCTCAAAGACTCTTGAAAGATTTAAAAAATCTTGCTCCAGAACCATTTATAATGCTGGAGAAATTTCCTTCTTCTGCATAATTCAAATCTATTTGTCGATGGAAATTTGACATCTTCCTCAAAAACGCTAGCTATACAAGGATTAAACACTAGATATACAAGGATTAAAGTGTTCACAGAATCCTCTGGGAGTATATGAGTTTGACAGGATTTATCTTGCTCTAAGGTCAATTCAGTCCTAAAAATACTGACATCCCTTCCCTCAAATAGGGAATAATATAGAGTTTCGTGAATATTACTCTCTCGTGCTACAAAAACTAAATTGATATCATCTCTAGGATCAAGACTTCTGGGGCATGAAAGAACAAATAAAAATTAAAATACTGAGTGTACCATTTAGCCCCACTATTTCATTTAGAGACTTCCCAGGTGGCTCAGCACTAAGGAATGTGCCTGCCAGTGAAGGAGACACGGGTTCGATCACTGGGTTGGAAAGATCCCCAGAGGAGGAAATGACAACCCACTCCAATATTCTTGCCTAGGAAATCCCATGGACAGAGAAGCCTGGTGGGCTGCAGTCCATGGGGTTGCAAGAGTTGGACATGACTTAGTGACTAAACCACCACCACCTTTCACTTCCAGGTATCACTAATGGTAAAGAACTCACCTGCCAGTGCAGGAGATAAGAGATGCAGGTTTGGTCCCTGGGTCAGGAAGATCCCCCGGAGGCGGGCATGGCAACCCACTCCAGTATCCTTGCCTGGAGAATCCCATGGACAGAGGAGCCTGGCAGGCTACAATCCATGGGGTTGCAAAGAATTAGACATGAATGAAGTAACTTGGCACACAGCACCTTTCATTTTGCATATGAGCCAGCTGAGGCTCAGAGATGGAAGTACACACTGAAACATCCTGAGGTCCCTTCTGTGGGTCACGCAGAACTGACTTCACCCATGTGCCTCACTCCTGGTCTGCCCACCCTCTTGCTGCAGTGATTGAAGAACTCTAAATATCTCATCAGGTCTCACTAGAACCCTTTCCTGGTTGACTGAGTCCACTAGAGAAGAAGAGTCAGGGTGTCCTTATGGCTACCCCATTTGATCCACACCCCTGCTCTATAGATTCTGAAACCGCAGGGGATTCTGGGTGCAGGCCTTTGAGCAAGCTGTGTGGGGGCAACTGAAAATGCCAGGTGAGGAAGCAGAGCCTGGAGTTCCCAAGAGGAATGCTAAGTGGTATGTGTGGCTCCTGCATTTTTCACCTTTCCTTCACGTTTACTTTCCTTTTGAAAATGTTTTATTTTGAGTAAGACTAAAGACAAACAGTATACATCAGAGACATCTTTCTCTTGAGAATTTGGAAGGTTTCACGTGGTATCTTTAGATGGGAGAGGAAGGTAAACCTTTGCCTCATGGCCAATGTCTAGCTAACTGTTCTTCAGCTTGAATCCTGGCCCATTTCAGAGGCCCCTGGTTATACACATCCATTTTGTCTGACTGCCGAGAGGTTTGATGAATGGACGTATTTTCAGAATCAAAATGACTTGTTTAGAGCACTGTTCAAATTTTAATATGCATAGATATCACCAGGAGGGTCTGTTGAAACTCAGATTGCTGAGCCCCATGCCTCGATTATAACTCAGGAAGTTTGAGTGGAACAAGTTCTGTCAAGTCCCCAGGTGATGCTGTTGCTTGTTTTCGCATCCACAGTTGCCCCTTTGAGACCTAGCCTTAGCAGTATTCCTGTTCACCCTACCTGCTTTCACTCCTCTGATAAGCCCCTTTCTGGGCTGAGAAGCAGCAACCATGTGAGGGAGAGACAGTGAGAATAATGGTGTCATCTTCTCAGGGAACCACCTTGCTGCTCTTACTCCTAGCTCTTACTAGCAACTATTTTAGAGTTTGTCTTAGGCTCTTTATTTCTCTTACCCCTCACAGGTAAACGACCATAAAATCCTATAGGTTCTGTATCCTAAAAGTCTACAGAAACCCTCGCCTACCTTTCCAGCCCCTTTCTCGCCTCCTTGACTCAGGTGAACATGATCTTTCACCTAGAACTCAGCAGCAACTCCCTAGTTGGTCTTCTTTTTCACTCCACTATCAGAGCAAGTTTCCCAAAAACATCTCATTTAAGACATCTGATCCTAAAACCGGGCTGCTCAGAATTGCTCCACTGTGTCTTCTTAGTTTTCAGGAGAAGGACAAATGGGCAACAATAGCTTGGGGACATTTATTTTGCCTTTCCATTATCATCTTCCTTCCTCCTATCACACCAGCACTCAGAGCATTTGAGATCAAACTTGGCAGAAGGCGGAAGAGCTTCGACTTGGTAAACCTCCTTCCACTTAAAACAGCTATCTTTCATTTTAGTTTAATGAGCATTTGTATCTACCTACTATGTACAATGCCTGACACTTTTTTGTCAGTTCTCACAAAAGTCAGATGGGTTGCTAGGAGGAAAGAATTAGTTAAGGAGCTGCCTAAGATCATACCTGGGCTTCCCTGGGGGCTCGGTGGTGAAGCATCCACTTGCCAATGCAGGAAATACAGGTTCAGTTCCCATGTTGGAGAAAGGAATGGCACCCCACTCCAGTACTCTTGCCTGGAAAATCCCATGGACGGAGGAGCCTGGTGGGCGACAGTCCATGGGGTCCCTAAGAGTCGGAGACGACTGAGTGACTTCACTTTGACTTTTCACTTTCATGCATTGGAGAAGGAAATGGCACCCACTCCAGTGTTCTTGCCTGGAGAATCCCAGGGACAGCGGAGCCTGGTGGGCTGCTGTCTACGTGGTCGCACAGAGTCCGACACTACTGAAGCAACTTAGTAGTAGTAGTACTATGTACAACGCCTGACACTTTTTGTTAGTTCTCACAAAAGTCAGATGGGTTGCTAGGAGCAAAGAATTAGCTAAGGAGCTGCCTAAGATCATACCCGGGCTTCCCTGGGGGCTTGGCGGTGAAGCATCCACTTGCCAATGCCGGAAATACAGGTTCAGTTCCCAGGTTGGACAAGGGAATGGCTACCCACCCTAGTATTCTTGCCGGGAAAAATCCCATGCACAGAGGAGCCTGGTGGGCCACAGTCCATGGGGTCACAAAAGAGTTGGAATGACTGAGCCACTAAACAGCAGCAGAGTGTTCTGAGCAAGGAGTGATATGCTCTGACATTGTGTTTTGAAAGGAGCACTCAGAGAACAGACAGTAGGAGGGAAGAGTAGGCAGAGCACAGTCGGAGCTACCGTGCTAACCGGGACATGAGAATAAAATGGTTTACACCAGGGTACCTGGTAAGAATTGACTGGATGCTGATATTTGCTGGTGATTTGACTACAGGTGTGAGAGAGAGGAATCAAGGATGACTCCAAGTCCAAGTGTCATTTTTGTGCACAGTCACTCCCCTAGCTCACACCCCCACTATGCTTTATCACCCTCTCTTTCTAATCCTGAGGACTCACATTTCCTGACCCAGGTACTTCAGTGTACCTCACTCTCCCATCCCAGGCCTGCCTTTTTTGATAGTTCCTCATACTCTACTTCTAAATACCTTTTATATTCTGAACTTATTCTTACTGTGTCCCAGCCTATGAATTCCCTGCAATGAATTCCCTGGTTAATTCATTTGCAAAAGTAAATAAAGATGAATGTGCTGGTTTGAAAATGTCATATACCCCTCCCACCAACACATTATACATTTCTATTTTTAGTAAGGCATCATCCCTTCCTTATCTCATAATCATGAACAATACAGGAATTATAGGCATTTGAGCGGCAACAGTGAGAGATTTGAGGCATGGGGGCCTTTCCTAGAAGGAGCTACTTCATTTATATTATCCTCACAGTAATCTGTGGAGAAGGCAGTGGCAACCCACTCCAGTACTTTTGCCTGGAAAATCCCATGGGCGGAGGAGCCTGGTAGGCTGCAGTCCATGGGGTTGCTAAGAGTCAGATACAACTGAGCGACTTCACTTTCACTTTTCACTTTCATGCATTGGAGAAGGAAATGGCACCCACTCCAGTGTTCTTGCCTGGAGAAACCCAGGGACGGGGGAGCCTGGTGGGCTGCTGTCTATGGGGTGCACAGAGTTGGACACGACTGAAGCGACTTAGCAGCAGCAACAACAGCAGAGTAATCTGATCAGTACTTTTATTCCCATATTACAGAGAGAAGAACTGAGATTTCAAAGGCCTGGCCCCAAGACATGGCTGGTAAAACAAAAGAACTGGGATCCAACCCAAACTCTCTGACTCCAGGGTCCAAGCTTTTCCCTCCATCCCAAGCCCTGCTTGGGATGTAGTGGGTGTTCAATTATTATATAATAATTTCTGGGTTCTCAGGACACCAGGAAAGGACCTGCTCTCTAGCTATGGCACATTTCTGTTATTTCTGAACTTCAGTCAGACTGGCAAGAACTCAAAATTCTACCTGGTAAATAATTCTAATGTTTGTTTCTAGTGCTCAAAACAGTTTTATGAATGGTTTTTACTTCAGAGCTATGTTCTGCCAATTTGCTAAAACTCCAAATTGCCCGCTTTACAGTCTACAAGCCCTACATGTGCTTTTGAGCACGAGCTCTGGGTCATTTTCAGTCCTGTATAACAGTCTGATAGTGGACGACGGTAAAATAAAATTAGAAGTTGGGAGTTGGGACTTTCTTTCTCTCACAGATACCTTGAAATGTGGTATTTAGTATTTCCTGGCATGAGCTCGGGAGTTACAAGTGTCTCACCACTTGTAGTGTGACTGTAGGACATTAGGTCTGTGCTGAATCTTTTTATCCCTAACCTCTACGGGTGCAGGGAAAGAATGAACCATTAATGACCTCGTCAATTTAATAGACCATGTCAACTTCTCTATCTAGTCCTATAAACAGAAATTCAGACTTGTGGTTTCCTGCTGCCCATCTGGATTTCCAAACTGCCTTTCAGCCATGAACTTTGTTCTTCCTGATTAGAAACAGAGACTTTATGGGGAAAGGGGATAGGGAGAGAGGAAGGAAACAGTAATGAATCTTATCAAGGCAACTTCCAGCCCTGGGATTACATCATTCAATTAGGATATGCTTATGTAGGTAAAGATACCAGTTGGTATGTGTTTCCTTTCCTTGGAAAATCCTTTGTGTCAAACTATTTTTCGTATAGTACTAAAGTTTACTCATTAGGTCATACTGGTAGTCCATTTACCTCTTAGGAAAAGCTCACCACCATAGATCTATATTAATATTTTGGCATTTAAAAGATAATCTTATATTTTAGTAAGAGTAAGAAGTTTTACTTATGCTGCTGTTAAACTTCAGCAAGCAGTTAAAAAGTCATATAGGAATGTAGCTGTAGCTTGATTAAGGACTATCAGCACTGAAATTAAAGGATTTTAAATAGTAGTAACAAACTTTAAAAGTATTACATACTATTTTTAAAGTAACAAATAAAACATCAATGTTTATTTTTTGTTTCCCTGGGCTAGCTGTTTTTTTTTTAAGATCATGCTACTTTAAAATGATCTTTGTTAGTAAAGTAGAACAGTGGTGTAGCAAAAGGGACTTATTCAATCATACCATCTGTTGTTACCATGTATAATAAGACTAATGTACTAGACACTTAACATGTGTTGTCATAGTTAAATATCTGAATCACTAAGTTCAGTGCCCTGAAAAACTAATATCTTTGGACTACATTATATGGTGGATGATTTGCAACAGTAAAATTAAAATTTTATTTTGCTCAACTTTAAAATTGGTTGGCAATTCTGAGCACAGAATATTTATAATGGGCTTATTGTCCTGAAGCTTAGAATTGTCATCTTTCTTTTATTTAGTCAATAAAGTGTTTACTGAACAACTACCATGTAATAAAGTCTGGGGTGAATTAGATACAAATTCAATTCTAATAAAATTATAGTCAAATACAATTCAAATCAAAACATTTCATGCAATAAGCTTTTCATGGAGCTTTTATAAGGTGATTCAAAAATTTTGATGGAAAAGCAAATGGTCCATAATTGCTGGGATTATTTGGTGATTTGGCAAAAAGAAAACACAGTAAGGAGTCTTTACCAAGTATCAGACTTGTAATACAGATGGTGTGTACCAATACAGAAAGCCCAGAAAATCAGAGAGACATATATGGAAACACACACACACTTTAAATATCTTTAAAGTATTATGAACTAGATCAAAGCACTCAAGTTTGGTGCAGCTATAGACTAAGTTCTGACCAAAAGAATATGGAAAGAAGACACCTCCAAGCCTGATCATGAAACCTCGCTTGGAATACCCCATATTCTTTTTTCCCTGACCTGCTAGACAGATGTAGAAAATTTGGTGGAGCTCTCTGAGGACCAAAAGATGACAGAGCCACTAAATGGGAAAAATATGAATGACTGCACAGAGTGGAGACCTTGCACCATCCACTTTGTGAACCCCCAGTATACAGCAACATAACCAAGAAATAAACCTTTACTGTGTTAAACCATTGAAATTTAACATTGTTTAAAAGTCAGCCAAGTTTTACTAATATACTATATAATTACATTCATATCTCTATCTCATCCTAGTCAACAATGAACTCTGAGGGCAAACACATAGAGTATTTCATCCCATGTTACTTGCAAAAAGAGGATGAATAAATATTTATCGAATTAATAAATATGCAATTAAGCCAGGAGAAAGAACTAATACATTTATGTTTCCCTGTACCCACTTCTCCTAAAGTAATGTTAAAACAACCATGTACAGAAAAAAATTTCTTAAACATCAGAAAAATAAAATAGCGAGTTAACCATATTTCACTATTTCTCAAGTATTCTAGAATATGATATTTTGCTGCAGTAGAAAATAAGATTGATATGTAGTTTCCAAAAGACACGATCATGCATCCTTTAAAGCAATTAAATAAAAACANCAACCATGTACAGAAAAAAATTTCTTAAACATCAGAAAAATAAAATAGCGAGTTAACCATATTTCACTATTTCTCAAGTATTCTAGAATATGATATTTTGCTGCAGTAGAAAATAAGATTGATATGTAGTTTCCAAAAGACACGATCATGCATCCTTTAAAGCAATTAAATAAAAACACTTTTCAAACACTATTCTCATAATGAAGAGAACAAAATTATCTATGTTCTATTGGTCCAAATTAATTTTGATCCCTAAGTTGGCATTTGAAGCACAAAAATTTCATGGGGTTACTTTCCCAATGCTCTTTTGACTACACAGGCGTTTTGACACATTTACTGGAGGCAAACATTTGCCACTGCTAAGTGAAAGTGCATTCAAATGGCATTTAACACACAACCTTCTCCCCTTTTTTTTTTACTTTTCAATTAATATTTTTTATTGAAGGATAATTGCTTTACAGAATTCTGTTGTTTTCTGGCAAATCTCAACATCAATTAGCCATCAGTTCAGTTCAGTCACTCAGTCGTGTCCAACTCTTTGTGACCCATGAATCGCAGCACACCAGGCCTCCCTGTCCATCACCAACTCCCGGAGTTCACTCAGACTCACGTCCATCGAGTCAGTGATGCCATCCAGCCATCTCATCCTCTGTCATCCCCTTCTCCTCCTGCCCCCAATCCCTCCCAGCATCAGAGTCTTTTCCAATGAGTCAACTCTTCACATGAGGTGGCCAAAGTACTGGAGCTTCACCTTTAGCATCATTCCTTCCAAAGAAATCCCAGGGTTGATCTCCTTCAGAATGGATGGGTTGGATCTCCTTGCGGTCCAAGGGACTCTCAAGAGTCTTCTCCAACACCACAGTTCAAAAGCATCAATTCTTCGGCACTCGGCCTTCCTCACAGTCCAACTCTCACATCTATACGTGACCACAGGAAAAACCATAGCCTTGACTAGACGGACCTTAGTCAGCAAAGTAATGAGTTGACTCACTGGAAAAGACTCTGATGGTGGGAGGGATTGGGGGCAGGAGGAGAAGGGGACGACAGAGGATGAGATGGCTGGATGGCATCACTGACTCGATAGACGTGAGTCTGAGTGAACTCCGGTAGTTGGTCATAGAGGATCTTGATTTGATTTACGTCATCAAGTGTTCTGCCTATGTTTTCCTCTAAGAGTTTTATAGTTTCTGGTTTTACATTTAAGTCTTTAATCCATTTTGAGTTTATCTTTGTTTATGGTGTTAGGAAGTGTTCTAATTTCATTCTTTTACACATAACTGTCCCANTGATTTGATTTACGTCATCAAGTGTTCTGCCTATGTTTTCCTCTAAGAGTTTTATAGTTTCTGGTTTTACATTTAAGTCTTTAATCCATTTTGAGTTTATCTTTGTTTATGGTGTTAGGAAGTGTTCTAATTTCATTCTTTTACACATAACTGTCCCATTTCCCCAGCACCATTTATTGAAGAGGCTGTCTTTGCCCCATTGTATATTCTTGCCTCCTTTGTCAAAAATAAGGTAACCATAGGTATCTGGGTTTATTTCTGGGCTTTCTATCTTATTCCATTGGTCTATATTTCTGTTTTTGTGCCAGTACTATACTGTCTTGATGACTGTAGCTCTGTAGTATAATCTGAAGTCAGGAAGGTTGATTCCTCCAGCTGGATTCTTCTTTCTCAAGACTGCTTTGGCTATTTGGGATCTTTTGTGTTTCCATATGAATTGTGAAATTTTTTGTTCCAGTTCTGTGAAAAATGCCATTGGTAGTTTGATAAGGATCACATTGAACCTGTAGATTGCATTTGGTAGTATAGTCATTTTCACAATATTGATTCTTCCTATCCAGAAACATGGAATATCTTTCCATCTGTTTATGTCATCTTTGATTTTTTTCATCAGTGTCTTATAATTTTCTGTGTACAGTTCTTTTGTCACCTTAGGTAAGTTTATTCCTAGATATTTAATTCTTTTTGTTGCAATGGTGAATGGAATTGATTCCTTATTTTCTCTTTCTGATTTTTCATTGTTATTATATAGAAATGCAACTGATTTCTGTGTATTGATTTTGTATCCTGTGACTTTGCTAAATTAGCTCTGGTAATTTTCTGATACTATCTTTAGGGTTTTCTATGCACAGTATCATGTCATCTGCAAACAGTAAGAGCTTTACTTCTTTTCTGATCTGGATTCCTTTTATTTCTTTTTCTTCTCTGATTGCTATAGCTAGGACTTCCAGAGCTATGTTGAATAATAGTGGTGAAAGTGGACCTCCTTGACTTGTTCCCAGTCTCAGGGGAAATGCTTTCAGTTTTCACCACTGAGAATAATGCTTATTGTAGGCTTATCATGTATGTCCTTTACTATGTTGAGGAAGTTTCCTTCTATGCTCATTTTTTGAAAAGTTTTAATCATTAGTGGGTGCTGAATTTTGTCAAAGGTTTTTTTCTGCATCTACTGAGATGATCATATGGTTTTTATCTTTCAATTTGTTAATATAGTATATCACATTGATTGATTTGCATATATTGAAGAATCCTTGCAATGCTGGAATAAATCCAACTTGATCATGGTGTATGAGATTTTTGATGCGTTGCTGAATTCTGTTTACTAAAATTTTGTTGAGGATTTTTGCATCTATGTTCATCAGTGATATTGGCCTATAGTTTTCTTTTTTTGTGTTGTCTTTGTCTGGTTTTGGTATCAGGGTAATTGTGGCCTTATAGAATGAGTTTGGAAGTGTTCCTTCCTCTGCAATTTTTTGAAAGAGTTAGAAGGATAGGCATTAGCTTTTCTCTAAATGTTTGACACAATTGTCCTATGAAGCCATCTGGTCCTGGGTTTTTGTTATTTGGGAGATTTTTGATCACAGTTTCAATCCCAGTGCTTGTAATTGGGTTGTTCATAATTTCTATTTCTTCCTGGTTCAGACTTGGGAGATTGAAATTATCTAAGAATCTGTCCATTTCCTCCAGGTTATCCATTTTATTGTCATATAATTGATCATAATAGTCTCTTATAATCCTTGTATTTCTGCATTGTCTGTTGTAACCTCTCCTTTTTCATTTCTAATTTTGTTTATTTGTTTCTTCTCTCTTTTGTTCTTGATGAGTCTAGCTAAAGGCTTGTCAATTTTGTTTATCTTCTCAAAGAACCAGCTTTTATTAGTTTTATTAATAAAAATAAATAGTTGTATTAATCTTTACTATTGTTTTATTAATTTTTACTAGTTCTATTAATCTTTACTATTATTTATTTAATTTCTTTTTCATTTGTTCCTGCTTGGATCTTTATGATTTCTTTCCTTCTACTAATTTTGGAGGTGTTTTGTCCTTCTTTTTCCAGTAGTTTTAGGTGTAAGGTTAGGTTGTCTGTTTGATGTTTTTCTTGTTTCTTGAGGTAGGATTGTATTGCTCTAAACTTCTCTCTTAGAATTGCTTTTGCTGAATCCCACAGGTTTTGAGTTGTGTTTTCATTGTCATTTGTTTCTAGAAATTTTTTATTTCCTTTTTGATTTCTTCAGTAACCTGCTGGTTATTTAGAAACCTGTTGTTTAATCTCCATGTGTTTGTGTTTCTTACACTTTTTTTTCCTTGTAATTGATATTTAGTCTCATAGAGTTGTGGTCAGAGAAGATGCTTGATAAAATTTCAATTTTATTAAATTTACTGAGGTTTGATTTGTGACCCAAGATGTGGTCTATACTGGAGAATGTTCCATGTGCACATAGGAAGAAAGTGTATTCTTCTGCATTTGGGTGGAATGTCCTGAAGATATCAATGAGATTCATCTCATCTAATGTATCATTTAAGACTTGTGTTTCCTTATTAATTTTCTGTTTTGATGATCTGTCCATTGATGTGAGTGGGGTGTTAAAGTTTCCTACTATTATTGTGTTATTGTCAATTTCTCCTTTTATGTCTGCTAGTGTTTGTCTTATGTATTGAGATGCTCTTATGTTGGGTGCAGAGATATTTACAATTGTTATGTTTTCCTCTTGCATTGATCCCTTGATTGTTATGTAGTATCCTTCCTTATCTCTTGTAATCTTCTTTAAGATATATTTTGTCTTATATGAGAATTGCTACTCCAGACTTCTTTTATTCCCATTTGCATGGAATATATTTTTCCATCTTCTCACTTTCATTCTATATGTGTCTTGAGATCTGAAGTGGGTTTCTTGTAAACAGCATATATATGGGTCTTGTTTTTGTATCCATTCAGCCAGTATGTGTCTTTTGGTTGGAGCATTTAATCTATTTACATTTAAAGTAATTATTGATATATATGTTCCTATTACCATTTCCTTAATTGTTTGGGGTTGATTTTTGTAGATTTTTTTTTCTTCTGTGATTCTTGTAGGTGTATTCCTTGACTATATAAGTCCCTTTAACGTTTGTTGTAAGGCTGGTTTCATGGTACTGAATTCTCTTAACTTTTGCTTTTCTGAAAAGCTGTTTATTTCTCCATCAATTTTGAATGAAATCCTTGCCAGGTATAGTAATCTTGGCTGTAGATTTTTCCCTTTCAGTACTTTAAATCCTGTCATTCCCTTCTGGCCTGCAGAGTTTCTGCTGAAAGATCAGCTGTTAAGTGTATGGGGTTTCCCTTATATGTTACTTGTTTCTTCTCCCTTGCTGCTTTTAACATTGTTTCTTTGTGTTTAGTCTTTGTTAGTTTGATTAGTATGTGTCTTGGCATGCTTCTCCTTGGATTTATTCTGTATGGGACTCTTTGAGCCTCCTCTTGGAACTGATTGACTATTTCCTTTTCCATGTTAGGGAAATGTTCAACTATAACCTCTTCAAAAATTTTCTCATACCCTTTCTTTCTCTCTTCTTCTTCTTGGACCCATATAATTAGAATGTTGGCCTGTTTGATATTGTCCCAGAGGTCTCTGAGACTATCCTCAGTTATTTTCATTCTTTTTACTTTATTCTGCTCCTCAGAAATTGTTTCTACCATTTTATCTTCCAGTTCACTGATTCATTCCTGTGCTTCAGATATTCTGCTATTGATTCCTTCTAGAGTATTTTTAATTTCAGTAATTGTGTTGTTTGTCTCTGTATGTTTATTCTTTAATTCTTCCAGTTCTTTGTTAATTGATTCTTGCATTTTCTCCATTTTGTTTTTAAGGTTTTGATCATCTTTACTATAATTATTCTGATTCCTTTTTCAGGTAGTTTGTCTATTTCCTCTTCATTTATTTGGACTTCTGTGTTTCTAGTTTGTTCCTTCATTTGTGTAGTATTTCTCTGCCTTTTCACTTTTTTTTTAACTTATTGTGTTTGAGGTCTCCTTGTCCCAGGCTTCAGGGTTGAATTATTTCTTCCTTTTGGTTTCTGCCCTCCTAAGGTTGGTCCAGCAGTTTGTGTAAGCTTCGAATAGGGTGAGATTTGTGCTGAGGTTTTGCTTGTTTTTTCTCTGATGGGCAAGGCTGAGTGAGGTAGTAATCCTGTCTGCTGATGATTTGGTTTGTAGTTTAATTTTGTTTGTTTGTTAGATGAGGCATGCTGCACAGGGTGCTACTGGTGGTTGGGTGATGCCAGGTCTTGTATTCAAGTGGTTTCCTTGGTGTGAGTTCTCACTATTTGATACTCCCTAGGACTAATTCTCTGGTAGTCTAGGATCTTGGAGTCAGTGCCCCCACTCCAAAGGCTCAGGACTTGATCTCCAGTCAGGAATGATGGTTCCACAAGTGGTTTGCTATGGCATTAAGTGAGATTAAAACAAATATCCAAAAGTGAGAAACCAAAAATGAGCCCCAGAAAAATGGCAGTTACAAAATCAGGCAAATAATTAAAATAATGGAATATACACATATACATATACATCCATGAGCAAAGTCAAAACAGTCCAACAAAAATGAAGTACAATAGGTTAATCCAGCAAACAAAGGAAATCAAAATTATATTTACCAGTTAAGAACAAAACTAACTAAAACACAAAGTGGAAAACAAAACTAAAGCAAGGTGCCAAGTGGGGAATAATGCAATGAAAACAAAACTAACAAATATGTTGAGAGGAAAGGAAGGCAAGAAAAGAAAGAAAGAATAGATGCACAGAGTTAAATAGAGGTAGATGAAGAAGATTTATATACATTGAAGGTTAACTGCAAGGGGAAAAGAACAGTAGGAAAAGAAAATAAAGGAATAAGTGTAGAAAAAATAATAATAGGTTTTAAAAATTAAATTTAAAAAATAGAAAAAAAGGAAAACTCCCCAGAACTGCAAAAGCCCAATGTAGAGGCAGGGATTGATAACAACAATAAAAAGTGTGACTGAGGAAAAAAAGAAAAAAAAAAAAAAGCTCAAAAGCTTAATTAGATTTCATAGTGCCAATAAAATCAACTACAACAGAGAAGAGGGAAGGACAAAAAAATCAAAAAAAAAAATCTACAGACAAGTCAAAACATAAGAATAATGTTTTTCCTGAGTCACTGCTATCAGAGTCCTTTCCCTCGCTGGGAGTCACAGTCCACCTCACCTCCCTAGGATGCCCTCCAACACTGTGCTGATCTGTGGACCTGTTGTTGGGGCAGCTCAGATTCTAATCTGGTCCTACTCCTCTGTGTTCTTGCCTCCAATATCCACAGCTATCAGAACTAGTGTGTTTTCTTTTGTGGGAGCTCTCAATGACCTTTCATATATTCCATAGACACAGAGTCTGCCTAGTTGATTGTGTGGATTTAATTTGCAGCTTGTACAGCTGGTGGGAAGGTTTTGGGTCTTCTTCCTTAGTCACACTGCCCCTGGGTTTCAATTGTGGTTTTATGTCCACCTCTGCATGTGGGTCATCCACTGGGCTTTGCTCCTGAGGCTGCCCTGGAGGATTTGAGTTTGCCCCTGTTAAGGCCAGGTGTGGAGGTGGTGCAGCTGCATTGGTCACAGGGATTCTGGCAGCACCAGGTACTCAGGGAGTTGGTGGCTAGAGCAGAAGGAAATATAGAGCTCTAGAAGGGTATGGCAACCAGTATTGGCCAATATGCTCTAGTATTCTTACCTGGAGAACTTCCTTCCTGACAGAGAAGCCTGGCAAGCCACAGTCTACAGGATCACAAAGAGTTGGACACTACTGAAGCAACCCTGCACGCATAGGCACAAGACATTTTTTTGTCTATGGAAGCTCTGCCCCAGTGAGAGTTGAGCATGAAGGTGGCACAGCTGCTTGGCTTGCAGGGACCCTGACAGTGCCAAGTGTGCAGGGACACAGACTGCCTCCACCACAGGAGTTCTGGCCCTATCAGAGTCTTTTTTTGAGCCTCTTGTAGCTGGCCATCAGAAGGTCTCTTTGGCCAGTCTTTCTCTGTAGCTCCACCTGTTCAGGCACTTAGGGGGCTCCTTTGCCTGGGTTCCTTCTCTGTTGTTGGGACATAGAGGGGCCCACCTTGGCTGGAGTCCTACTCTGTAGATTGGTGCGTCAGGCACTTAAAGGGGCACCCTGGGTGGGGTCCTAATCTGTAGTTCAATGTGTCAGGTGTTTAATGGGCCAGCCTCTCTACTGTTCAACTGCCAATGCTGGTTTTAGGGGGAGAGAAGTTATGGTGATGATTCCACCCCCTATGCATGATTCAGTAGTAATTGCTTTGCTTCCGTGGCTGCCCAGCTTTCCTCCACATGCATTTCCCACCACAATCCCCTCCCTCACACCCCCTCGATTCATCTCTCCACAATCAACAGCAGCCCTTGCCCTGGGATTGCTCCACAATCCCTAAACTCCAGCTCCCAACCGCTGCACCTTCCAGGAGATCTACGTCCCTGTCTGGGGTGTGTATGGCTGCAGCAAGGACTGTCTGATTCTCATTCCATTTAGGCTGCCAGAGATCAGCTGTTTCACTCTCAGCCTTAAATGTTTCCCCTTTGACTCAGACAACTGCCCTGATGTGGGGATCGGACCCCTGCTTCAGTTCCCCCAGGTGCCAGCCAAGAGCAAGTCCAGTCCTACTAACACTTTTGATTTTCCTCCTAGTTCCTTTGTCCTACTGAGTTTTGTGTGGGTCTATATATGCTTTTCCACTGGTCAGGTACTCCTGTCCGCTCTCAGCTGGTGTTCTGCATGTACTTCTGTGTTTGAAGGTGTATTCCTGGTGTATCTGTGGAGAGAGATATACTCCATGTCCACCTACTCCTCTGCCATTTTGTTCCTCTCCTCTTTTTTCTTAATTATCAAGAAATATTTGCAATACATTAACCCCAGGAAATCTTAGGAGACTTTCATTTTAAGGATATTAATGTATAGGTTTTATTGTGTACTGAAGGATTCCCTGTAGAGAGTGAAGTATGTCGTCGTTGTTCAGTCGCTCAATCACGTCTAACTCTTTGCAATCCCATGGACTATAATCCACCGGGCTCCTCTACCTGTGAAATTTTCTAGGCAAGAATGCTGGAGTGGGTTGCCATTTTCTCCTCCAGATCTTCCCGACCCAAGGACTGAACCCACGTCTCCCACATTGCATGTGGATTCTTTACTGCTGAGTCACTGGGGAAGCCCATGGAAAGTGAGATATAAATAGATCAAAATACTGCCCCAATATCCTGCCTTTCCCAAATACTATATATTTCAGGAAGCCCACCCACAGAAAGTATACATGTCTATCCTTATTTTTAAATTAAAAAAAAAAAGCTGTCCTTATTAAGCAGAAGCTACATGTATTGATTTTTTAAAATTAATATATGAAAGAAATATGTATTTGTAACTGAATAACTTTGCTCAATAACCTGAAATTAACACATTGTAAATCAATTATACTCCAATTTAAAAAAGGAAATGCTCCAAAAAATGAATAAATTATGCAAAATAAATTAGTATGGCTACTATAGCTTTAAAAGAGAAATCAGACTTTGACATTTGAACCATTCATTCATGTAAATTTTTAGAATGGACAGTTGCTTTAATGAAGAATGACAGATGGCCTTTTTTGAAATGAGCAAGTCTAGTAAATACATGTCTCTCAATTATGTGTAGTGTGTCTGCCAAATGATGTATAGGTGTCTCCTTATCTTTACCCTACCTTACACTTATTTTGTGCCTTACTAGTTTCTTTGCCAAGGGATGGGACAAGGATAATTATGCCCCATATTTCTGGATATTAGGAGGTGAAATTTTCACATGGTTTGTTTGTGTGAAAAAGTCCATACAATAAAATGGCTGCCTTAAAAAGGCAACTGCAAAATGCTATTTATCCTCTCTGCCCAGCTTCCACCATTTTGCCAACTTTTGTTTTGTGTGAATGTCTTCATGCCAAAGGAACTTCTGGTGCTCAGATTTGTGATTTGATTTTCTAACTGCTAGAGCATTTTCTAGCTCAGCACAAACGAAAGCACACATATTTTCTTAATATACTTCTATATATATTACTCATATTGTTTTTATGATCTGCATTTTGGTCAAAAATAATCCTTGCTTTGATTACAAAGAAAGTTTTAAATATGCTTCTTGGGGGGAAATAAAAGGAAGACATTTTGAAATGAAGTACCAAGAAAAAATTGAATGGCAATGTGTATCTGCAGTTCTGTTCAGTGATGTTTACTTTCACATTCAACAACTCAATGTATTAAAATATACATTTTTAATTTTCTAATAAATCAAAACTAAGACACAAATTTTCAATATTTTTCTAGGTCAGCCAGTTTCATTATGAAAACATATCTGATTTACAAGATGCTGGGCTATAGGTGTCCTACAGTGTTAGTTGCTCAGTTGTGTCTGACTCTTTGCGACCCCATGGACCGTAGGCCGACAGGTTCCTCTGTCCATGGAATTCTCCAGGCGAGAATACTAGAGTGCTCTGTAACAACTTAGAGGGGTAGGATGGGGAGGGAGGTGGAAGGTTCAAGCGGGAGGGGATATATGTATGCTGCTGCTGCTGCTAAGTCCCTTCAGTCGTGTCCGACTCTGTGCAACCCATAGACGGCACCTATGGCTGATTCATGTTGATATTTGGCAGAAATCAACACAATACTGTAAAGCAGTTATCCTTAAACTAAAAATAAATATAATTTTTAAATGTATGTACCCAAAAAATACTTTAGACATTAAAATCGTATTTTAAAAAAGGAATACTAGAGTGGGTAGCCATTTCTTTCTCCAAGGGATCTTCCTGACCCAGGGATCAAATCTGGGTCTCTTGCATTGCAGGCAGATTCTTTACCATCTAAACCACCAGGGAAGCCCATAGGTGTTCTACACACACTCACAAAGGCACTTGTCTTGATCATAAAAGAGGTAATGAGAGCAGGGAAAGATGGTTCTGTATTTAGAAACCTGAATTAGATGCTAGCAGAAGAAGTAATGTGCTGAATTTAAAATGTCTACAGAATCAAATTTGACTTTTAGAACAAACAGCTTTACCACAGGAAGTCCAAATAGTGTCATCATTGTTCGAAACAAGAAGTAATAAACCTCATTAAAGAGAAGTAGCAGTGTTTTTCAGAGCCATTTCATGTCTTACAATGCTTACATATGGAAATAAAGTATATTATGATTCTGAAGAAATAAAACAAATTAAATACTGTCTAGACACACTCCATCTTAGGACTTCATGCTCTGTTGTTTTTATGAGAAGGATTACTCTATTCTGAATATCCCTATCCAGAAATTTCCCCAAGAAAATACCCCAGGCTTTTACAAGATAGCGGAACAGCTGTAATCCAAAAATAGTAGGATGGGGGCAGAAGGCATCAGGGAGTACAAGAGATGTCTCAGCATATTCCTTTGATGAGATGTGAAGACTGATGATGAATTGCTTTTACTGTTTTCTCTCAGTTTAGTTCTACAATTATGTAATGAAAAAGGGCATTTTGTGTGAAAAACAATGTTGTCATGTCGATTAAGCATAGTTATGAAAGAGAGGGAGGCCCCCTGAAAATAACAGAATAATTGTTCAGCTCTTCTTTCTTTCTCTACAATCTCTATGTCTCTATCAAAACCAAAATTTTCCCTCTTATGATGGCTCACACCCTTATTTACCCAGAACACCATAAAGCCATTTATTTCCTCTACCTGACATTTCTCCTAAATATTGTCTGCTGCTGCTAAGTCACTTCCGTCATGTTCCACTCTGTGCGACCCCATAGACGGCAGCCCACCTGGCTCCTCTGTCCCTGGGATTCTCCAAGAAAGATATTGGAGTGGATTCCCATTTCCTTCTCCAATGCATGCATGCATGCTAAGTCATTTCAGTCATGTCCGACTCTGTGCAACCCTGTGGACAGTAGCCCACCAGGCTCCTCTGTCCATGGGATTCTCTAGGCAAGAATAGTGGAGTGGGTTGCCATTTCCGTCTCCAAAATATTCTCTAGGCACTTCAAATTCTACACATCATCATTATTCTGATTGGTCATTCTGAGAAGTGTTGCAATATAACACTTGCATTCTGAAATGCCTCACCCTTGACCTTCCCTATTAAGAATCAAAATATTGGTACACAAAGAAACATAAACCACTAATGATAGGTTTTGGTTGTTTCTCAAAGTAGTCCTTGTTCTCACAGGAAAAAAAAGGGAATGTTTCTATACAGCCTTTAGAGATATTAAAGAGTAAAAATACTATAAATTCTTCTAATTTTGTTGGCAAAATCTCTATGTGTTAAAGCTATCTTCTATTAAAGCAACATTGCTTTTATAGATAGGAAGGTTTGTAGTTAGAGGATGGTTAGATAGATAGGCAGATAGAGGGGGGAATAGAGAAATAAAGAGGTATAGGTATGTGCTTTATAAAATAAAGAAAGGAATGAATGAATGAGTCACTGATTCTCAGTGGAGGGGAAAGTTAAAGTGTTAGTCACTCGATCATGTCCAACTCTTTGTGACCCCATGGATTATAGCCTGCCAGGTTCCTCTGTCCATGGGATTTTCTAGGCAAGAAATTGGAGTGGGTAGCCATTCTTTTCTCTAGGGACATCCAAGTGAGTCAGTCTCTCTGCAGAGGGCTCTTTCTTGGTCTATTATCTACATGGCTTGAGTTTTAGAGAACAATTCAATTTTCAAACATTTTACTCCAGTATTATACCAACTGTATCAATTTTAGTGTTTAGGAAATTTGGTCACCAAATTTATAGTGGAAATTAATAAATGTTTGTGTCTCACATGTTTCTGTTAGGATCTGCCAATTTTTTGCTTTAAGAGAAAACACATAAATGTTCAGTTGTAGGACAACTTCCAGTTTTCAACTTTCCACTTCGGTCATTGCTCAGTTCTCACCTTTCTTGACCCAACAGCAGCATTCAGTAAGTTGACCACTTCCTCCTTCTTGAATATTTTTTTAGCTTTGTCACATCACTCTTGTTTAGTTCTCTTCATACATCACTGGCTGCTTCTTCTCAGTCACTTTGGGTGATTCTTCTCCATCTACTTGATTTCTAAACATTGTCCTGCCCCAGGGCTCAATCTTTGGATGTCTTTATATATCTACAAGTTCATGTAGTTTCATGGCTTTAAATTCCATTTATATACCACTGATGCTCACAGTTATAGTTCAACCTGGAATTCTTTTTTTTTTTTAATAANTATGATGGCTCACACCCTTATTTACCCAGAACACCATAAAGCCATTTATTTCCTCTACCTGACATTTCTCCTAAATATTGTCTGCTGCTGCTAAGTCACTTCCGTCATGTTCCACTCTGTGCGACCCCATAGACGGCAGCCCACCTGGCTCCTCTGTCCCTGGGATTCTCCAAGAAAGATATTGGAGTGGATTCCCATTTCCTTCTCCAATGCATGCATGCATGCTAAGTCATTTCAGTCATGTCCGACTCTGTGCAACCCTGTGGACAGTAGCCCACCAGGCTCCTCTGTCCATGGGATTCTCTAGGCAAGAATAGTGGAGTGGGTTGCCATTTCCGTCTCCAAAATATTCTCTAGGCACTTCAAATTCTACACATCATCATTATTCTGATTGGTCATTCTGAGAAGTGTTGCAATATAACACTTGCATTCTGAAATGCCTCACCCTTGACCTTCCCTATTAAGAATCAAAATATTGGTACACAAAGAAACATAAACCACTAATGATAGGTTTTGGTTGTTTCTCAAAGTAGTCCTTGTTCTCACAGGAAAAAAAAGGGAATGTTTCTATACAGCCTTTAGAGATATTAAAGAGTAAAAATACTATAAATTCTTCTAATTTTGTTGGCAAAATCTCTATGTGTTAAAGCTATCTTCTATTAAAGCAACATTGCTTTTATAGATAGGAAGGTTTGTAGTTAGAGGATGGTTAGATAGATAGGCAGATAGAGGGGGGAATAGAGAAATAAAGAGGTATAGGTATGTGCTTTATAAAATAAAGAAAGGAATGAATGAATGAGTCACTGATTCTCAGTGGAGGGGAAAGTTAAAGTGTTAGTCACTCGATCATGTCCAACTCTTTGTGACCCCATGGATTATAGCCTGCCAGGTTCCTCTGTCCATGGGATTTTCTAGGCAAGAAATTGGAGTGGGTAGCCATTCTTTTCTCTAGGGACATCCAAGTGAGTCAGTCTCTCTGCAGAGGGCTCTTTCTTGGTCTATTATCTACATGGCTTGAGTTTTAGAGAACAATTCAATTTTCAAACATTTTACTCCAGTATTATACCAACTGTATCAATTTTAGTGTTTAGGAAATTTGGTCACCAAATTTATAGTGGAAATTAATAAATGTTTGTGTCTCACATGTTTCTGTTAGGATCTGCCAATTTTTTGCTTTAAGAGAAAACACATAAATGTTCAGTTGTAGGACAACTTCCAGTTTTCAACTTTCCACTTCGGTCATTGCTCAGTTCTCACCTTTCTTGACCCAACAGCAGCATTCAGTAAGTTGACCACTTCCTCCTTCTTGAATATTTTTTTAGCTTTGTCACATCACTCTTGTTTAGTTCTCTTCATACATCACTGGCTGCTTCTTCTCAGTCACTTTGGGTGATTCTTCTCCATCTACTTGATTTCTAAACATTGTCCTGCCCCAGGGCTCAATCTTTGGATGTCTTTATATATCTACAAGTTCATGTAGTTTCATGGCTTTAAATTCCATTTATATACCACTGATGCTCACAGTTATAGTTCAACCTGGAATTCTTTTTTTTTTTTAATAAAATTGAAAGAGACACGTGTACCCCAATGTTCATCGCAGCACCGTTTATAATAGCCAGGACATGGAAGCAACCTAGATGTCCATCAGCAGATGAATGGATAAGAAAGCTGTGGTACATATACACAATGCAATATTACTCAGCCATTAAAAAGAATACATTTGAATCAGTTCTAATGAGGTGGATGGAACTGGAGCCAATTATACAGAGTGAAGTGAGCCAGAAAGAAAAACACCAATACAGTATACTAATGCATATATATGGAACTTAGAAAGATGGTAATGATAACCCTGTATGTGAGACAGCAAAAGAGACACAGATGTATCGAAGCCTTTTGGACTCTGTGGGAGAGGGCAAGGGTGGGATGATTTGGGAGAATGGTATTGAAACATGTATAATATCATATATGAAACGAATCGCTGGCCCAGGTTCGATGCATGATACTGGATGCTTGGGGCTGGTGCACTGAGACGACCCAGAGGGATGGTACAGGGAGGGTGGAGGGAGGGGGCTTCAGGATAGGGAACATGTGTATACCTGTGGTGGATTCATGTTGAGGTATGGCAAAACCAATACAATATTGTAAAGTAATTAACCTCCAATTAAAATAAATAAATTTATATTCAACCTGGAATTCTAACATGAAGTCCTTTCTGTCTATTCAAAATCTCCACACATGTTTAATACAAATTTAAATTCAATGTGCTCAAAATAGATTTCTTGCTTTTCCCCTCAACTTTAATTCTCCTGCAGTTAACCTTATCTCTACCAATGGCAATTCATCAATCCAGTTGCTTGGGCAAAAAATGCAGTACTTTTCTTTAATTTTTCTGTGAGCATCATATCCTACCATCAATCTTATTGTCTCCACTTAAAAATATATCCAGAATACTACCAATTCTGAGTATCTTTCTGTTCCAATTTTCTTATCCACATCACTGCTATGATCTTGGTTAAGCTATTATCTCAAACCTGGATTACTGCAATAATTTTCTTGGTTTTTTAATTCCTGTTTTCCAATACTCTATTCTTTTTTATTAATAATTTTATTTGTTTGTTTATTTATGGCTGTGATGGGTCTTCGTTGCTGGACAGGCTTTTTTCTAGTTGCAGCGAGAAGGGGCTACTTTTCATTGCAATGCCCAGGCTTCTCATTTCGATGGCTTCTATTGTTGCGGAGCACAGGCTCTAGGGCCAGAAGGCTTCAGTAGTTGCAGTATCTGGGCATAATAGCTGTGGTTCCCTGGCTTTAGAGCACAGGCTTGACAACTGTGGCACTCAGGCTTAGTTGCTCCACAGCATGTAGGATTTTCCCAGATCAGGGATCAAACTCATTGAAAAAGACCCTGATGCTGGGAAAGATTGAAGTCAAGAGAAGAGGGTGACAGGATGAGATGGTTAGATAGCATCACTGACTCAATGGACATGAGTTTGAGTAAGCTCTGGGAGATAGTGAAGGACAAGGAAGCCTGCTGTAGTCCGTGGGGTCGCAAAGAGTCAGACACAACTTAGAGACTAAACAACAACGGTAGGGAACAGGACATATACGTAATTGGTCTGAATGAACTCGCAGATTTGTGTGTTTGTTTTGTGTGTGTATTGGGGGGGGGGCAGGTTTCTCCTTGGAAAACTAAAGACTACTGTGTACTAGGTATACTTCTAGTGTTCTTATAAAGAGAACTAATATTTACTGAGCACTTTCTCTGTGATAGACCAGGGCTTTACTTGAATTATTTTATTGAATTCTTGCAACTGTGGTGTAAGCACTATGTTTACTCCCATCATATGTTTAAATTTATAGAGTAATATGTGTAGAATTTAGGCTTTGAATCCAACTCTGGCTGATTCTAGAGACAGCACCTATTCCAAACAGCCATTTGGCCTGCATATGGTACAGTGTTGGATTAACATACATCCCACATTTGACACCCAGCAACACTCCCCGGGGTCTAAGTGAATAAACTAGGACCTCTTTAAAAATCCTCCCTCAGGTAATGCTGTTCACCTGAAACTTTCAATTATCTTTACGGTTGCCTGGTTTCTGTGATAATAATTTATCTGCCTTGATATTTCAGAATTTAATGAACTAGCCTTGGCCTGAAGGATCTGGTCTCTGGAATATTAGCTTTGGTATGAAATCTAATGTACCTTTTAATTCTATCCAGATGAACCTAATGGAATCAGTCTTAAATAGGTATTACCATAAAGAAAACTATTACAAAGGCATAGGTGATGACAATTATATTATAAATGTTATCATCTCCTAATAACATGCCAGGTTGACCAAATTCTCCACTGGAATTTCTGAATCCTATAAACTGTGACCCAGAGGACAAACTGCTCAAAGTCGCGGAAAGGATTTCTACTAATGATCAGAGTGCAGTGCATAATTTTATTCTTAATCCCCTAAACTCTATCCTGGAATACAGCAATACTGGGTGAACATTTGCTGTGGGTCTCCTCAGTTCAGGGACTCAGGGTGTTATTACACCATTTATTGGTATTCGTTCACGCACCATGGAATCACTGAGCATATCTAGAATGGGCCATTCCTTGGGACTAAGCAGTGAACAGGTCAGGCAATATGAAGCTTATGGTATAAAGTGAGAGCTAGTGGAGGTGATGGAATTCCAGCTGAGTTATTTAAAATGTTAAAAGATGATGTTGTTAAAGTGCTGCACTCAACATGTCAGCAAATTTGGAAAACTTGGCAGTGGCCACAGGACTGGAAAAGGTCAATTTTCATTCCAACTCAAAGAAGAGCAATGCCAAAGAATGTCCAAACTACCCTATAATTGTCCTTATTTCACATGCTATCAAAGGTATGTTCAAAACCCTTCAAGCTAGGCTTCAACGATATGTGAAATGAGAATTTCCAGATGTACCAGCTGGGTTTAGAAAAGGCAGAGGAACCAGAGATCAGATTGCCAACTTTCGCTGGATCATAGACAAAGCAAGGGAATTCCGGAAAAACATCTACTTCTGCTTCATTGACTATGCTAAAGCTTTTGACTATGTTGATCACAACAAATTGTGGAGAATTCTTTAAAACATGGGAGTACCAGACCACCTTACCTGCCTCCTCAGAAACCTGTATGCAGGTCAAGAAACAACAGTTCGAACTGGACATGGAACAGACTGGTTCAAAATTGGGAAAGGTGTCTATCAAGGCTGTATATTGTCACCCTGCTTACTTAATTTATATGCAGAGTGCATTATGCAAAATGCCAGCCTAGATGAATCACAAGCTGGAATCAAGATTGCTGAGAGAAATATCAATAACCTCAGATATGCAGATGATACCACTCTAATGGCAGAAAGTGAAGAGGAACTAAAGAGCCTCTCGATGAGGGTGAAAGAATAGAGTGAAAAAGCTGGCTTAAAACTCAACAACCAAAAAACTAAGATCATGGCATTTGATCCCATCACTTCATGCCAAATAGAAGGGGAAAAAGTGGAAGAAAGGACAGATTTTATTTTCTTAGGCACCAAAATCGCTGTGGACAGTGACTGCAGCTATGAAATTAAAAGACGCTTGCTTCACGGAAGGAAAGCTATGACAAATCTAGACAGTGTATTAAAAAGCAGAGACGTCACTTTGTTGACAAAGGTCTATATAGTCAAAGTCATGGTTCTTTTAGTAGTCATGTCATGTATGGATGTGACAGTTGGACCATAAAAATGGCTGAGTGCCAAATTGATGCTTTCAAACTATGGTATTAGAGAAGACTCTTGAGAGTCTCTTGGACTGAAAGGGACTCAAACTAGTCAATCCTAAAAGAAATCAATCCTGAATATTCTTTGGAAAGATTGATGCTGAAGCTGAAGCTCCAATACTTTGGTCACCTGATATGAAGAGCCAACTTAATGGAAAAGATCCTGATGCTGGGAAAGATGGAAGGCAAAAGGGGAAGGGGGCAGCAAAAGGTGAGATGGCTGGATGGCATCATTGACTCAATGGACATGAGTTTGAGCAAACTCCAGGAGATAATGAAGGACATGGAAGCCTGGCATGCTGTAGTCCATGGGGTCACAAAGAGTTGGACACAATTTAGTAACTGAATGACAACAAAGTCATGTTGTAGTATTGAGCGTAATAACCATTAAAAAGCCCATTCCAGCTGCTAACAAGCTGTACTTTCCAGCCATACTATAATCTTAAATAAACACTATAAGCTCCTATTTACTGGGTCTTACTTACTTACTTACCTACTTACTCCTACTTACTAGGTCTCACTGAGATGAAGATTGTTCTTGAAAGACTTGAAAGACTCCTGCCTATAATAATCTACACTTCAATAGTGTAGATTCTGTGTATTCTTAGTATGTATACAATTTTCTCTTTGTGGAAAACTTTTTCCTTCCATTTGTTTATCAAATTCTTGCCTTCTACAAAGCCCAGTTCAGGTTCCTTTCTTTTCTGAAACACTCTGTGACATAAAGTGAAAGTGAAAGTGAAGTCCCCAGTCGTGTCCAACTCTTTGTGACCTGTGGACTATAGCCCACCAAGCTCCTCCATCCATGGGATTCTCCAGGCAAGAATACTGGAGTGGGTTGCCATTTCCTTCTCCAGGGGATCTTCCCGACCCAGGGATCAAACTCAGGTCTCCCACATTGCAGGTAGACGCTTTAACCTCTGCACCACCAGGGAAGCCTTTAAATACAAGAATACAGTCTCTCAGAAAACCTCCTATAGAGACACAGAACTTCAGATCCAAGTACTAATATCAGAGATTTCAAGGGAGGAAAGGAAGCCAGGTTGAAAGAAGAAGGGGGAGGAGGCGGGAGAGGGGGCGCCAAAGGGGTGGCCTTACAGACATCTCCTGCCACCTACAGATACCCAGGCATTATGGGACTTTTCCCTGGGCCTCCAGAGAAGAGAGGACTGGAACTCGGCCCTACCAGAAATCAGACCAGACCAGAACCAGAATTTGAGTTCTCTGCCAAGACGAGGTGACCAGTCTGTAATCCTCAGTTCAGGCTGAGGGCCCTTCGACCAGATTCCTGCATCCAGGACCAGGGGACTAGAAAAACAGGGAAAGAAAAGAAGGGTTAAGGAGAGGAAAGAGAGAGGGAAGGGGAGAGAGATCATAAAGTATCACCTAAAGGGATCAAGACCATCCCCATGGAAAAGAAATGCAAAAAAGCAAAATGGCTGTCTGGGGAGGCCTTANAGGAGGAGAAGGGGACAACCGAGGATGAGATGGGTGGATGGCATCACTGACTCGATGGGCATGAGTCTGAGTGAACTCTGGGAGTTGGTGATGGACAGGGAGGCCTGGCATTCTGCGATTCATGGGGTTGCAAAGAGTTGGACACGACTGAGCGACTGAACTGAACTGACTGAACTGAAACTCCCTGGACATTCATTATTTGTGCAACTTCTTATCATGTTTTCTTGGATTACTTATCTTTTCTTTTATCTACTCTATAGGAGTATTTTACCTTTTTATCTAATATTCCGTTGTTTAGTAAAGTACCTAACATTCAATAACCATTTTACCCAGATAAATGGTTATTGATGATAAAAATAGATATTTTTCTCTGAAACTGATGATTACCAGACCTAAATTATAAACCTTTCCAAGGTAAACACTTTGCGACAATTAATTTTGGGCCAGAAAGATTCACCCTTATACTCTGGATCTTCATATTTTTTTAAGGTATCTTTTCATGCCATCTCTGAATCTTCATATTTCCTTTAAGGTATCTTTTCATGCCATGGGTGCTGAGATTAGATTTTTCAGCACTGGCTTCATTTGGGGGGGTGTATTACAGAGAGGAAGCAGGGAACACAAAATAAGAAAGGAGAAACAGGTTTATGGTTCTAGACTGGCTACAGTCTTGATACACTGTGGTAAGTAGCTGATTGTTTGGAACCAGGGATTGTATAAGCAGTATAAACAAGAAAGAATAAAGAACTACATGAATAAAGAATTGAGTGACAATCCCAGAAAAGGCACCAAGAATTAAGAGAACATAAAAATATAATAAGTTCAAATACTTATTGTCAAAGAAACGTCAAGAATGTAACAGAGGGCAACTCATCTGATCAAAGGCCAGGGAAGCTATTAGTATCCAGACCACAATCTAGGCAGTGAGAAAACATGGAACCAAATCAAGCAAAGAATCTGAACAGCAAGGATCAGGACCTCAGGACAACAGTTCTAATGGTCTCTGTAGTAAGTGGTACTCAGTATTTGTTGAATAAATGAATGAACAAAAAGGACACATTGGAACTAGGCTGCAATCTAAATAAATCTGACCTCAGATGCATTCCTTGCCCTTGCTCCTCTCAACTCTAATACAAGAAGATGGTCCCCTGGGAGATGGTGCTTCCCAGATGACTTCCTGGTGGGTTCAGCGGCACTGATAGGAGATTGGAGTGACAGGGTAAAGCCAGGGTCCTCTTCCCCTTCTATATGGCTCTAGTTGGCATTTTAAGCAACAGCTGTTTCCTTCCTGCCTCTAGTTCTCAATGGGTTAGCCCATTGAGGTTCTGAACTCTGAGCTTTGGTAAAACCATCCTGTACATTTGTCTCTCTAGCCCAGCAGGATCAAATAATGTAAGAATATTATATATAAGCTTTTATTTTTTTAATAGCCACATTTTAAAAGTCAAAATTAAAGAGTAAAGTTAATTTAGATACTATATATTACCCAATATATTTAACATATCATTTCTCTGTATATTCAATATAAAATCTATTTATGAGCTATTTTTCATTCTTTTTCTCAGATTCATTCTTCACAGTCTTGTATGTATTTTACATTAAGAATATACCATAGTTCAGATCAGCCACATTTCAAGTGCTCAAAAACAAAGTGTGGTTGGCTACCAAGCTGGACAGCACAGTTCTAGCCTACTGGTGAGAGTAGTCTCCTGCTACTGCTAATTTGAGAGGGATGCCTCACCACTGGGCTTCCCAGGTGATGCTAGTGGTAAAGAACCCACCTGCCAATGCAGTAGACATAAGAGACTTGGGTTCAGTCTCTGGGTTGGGAAGTTCCCCTGGAGGAGGGCATGGCAACCCACTCCAGTATTTTTGCCTGGAGAATACCATGGACAGAGAAGTGTGGTTGCAGTGAGGTTGCAGTAAGTCAGACAGGACTGAAGTGACTTAGCACAAATTAGTACCCACACTTCACCATTACTCCTTGTGTTGCTTTTAAGCTATGACATCACTTGAATAACTAACTTCCTGAAGTAAAATCCCTCCATTGTAGGAGACACAAATATTGAGAACACAGTTCTCACTTGTGGGCACAGTTGAGGAAGGAGAGGGTGGGACAAATTGAGAGATTAGCATGGAAATATATGTGTTGCCATATGTAAAATAGATAGCCAGTGGGACCATATAAATGGTCAACTAATATTTGACAAGGGAACCAAGCAGATTCGATGGGGAAAGGAAATCCTGCTATTTGCCACAACACGGATGAACACAGAGGCCATTATGCCCAGTGATATATAAGTAAGACAAAGAAAGACAAATACTGCATGATTTCACTTAAATGTGAACTCTGAAAAAAAATGTCAACTCCTAGTAACAGAAAGTAGTATGCTAGTTACTAGGAGCTTGGAGGGTAGAGGAAATAAGGAGATGTTGATCAAAGGGTAAACACTTTCAGTTATAAGATGAATAAGTTCTAGTGACCTAATGTACAGCATGGTGACTAAATAATAATAATTTTAATGTATCATATTGTACACTTGAGCTTTGCTAAGACAACAGTATTCTAACCACAAAAATAAAGAGGGGTAACTATGTGAGATGATAGATATGTTAATTTGCTTGATTGTGGTAATCATGTCACAATGTAAACATATATCTAAACATCATATTGAACTACCTAAAGCACATACACTTTTTATCTGTCAATCATACTTCAAGTAAGCTTAGGGTGAGGGGAAGAGAGGGTTACAGAAAATAAACTTCAACAGTGATCACCACAGAGAGCAATTTTTGCCAATCACAGTCTTAAAATTATGGTTAACAACATTCTGGTAATGCTGGGAAGGGTGTCTCAAACTCTTTCAGCAAACATACTTTCTCATTCAACTATCATTCAATTTATCAAGAAACTTCTTTTCTTCCCCTGCTGCATAGGGGTAACTCCACGCACACTAAGCAATCCTCATGACCATTTGGCTTCCCATGCATTCTACCTATCAAATAGAAAGCACAAGCTATGCAGATTCAAACACTTGGTCTTTCTCTCTGGTTCCTCACTGGACACTTACTTCAAGGGGTCTTCTCCAAGCGGCGTCCTGCTGCATGAACATGGCAGACCCTGGCAGGAGTCTCTTGCAGCGCTTCCAGTCAGAGACCTCACCTGGCAGGCCTTAGCTCTGTGAAGAAAGAGGAGACGGATTCTAGTCAGCTTTTATAGCTACAGACAGAAGGAACTGGAGTGTCTACTGGTCCAACTCCATTTTTTACACATGGGGAGCCCACGGGGATTTAAAACATTGCCCAAAGTTATGCAGCAAGTTTTGTAGCAGAACAGAGATTATGACCCGTTTTCTGCTTCTTGGAACAGTGTTTGTTTTTTTTAATGCTGTGTCACAGATTATTACCTTAGATCCTAGATAAAAATCTCAAAGTTATACTTGTCTAGCATTTAGATTTCCCAATGCAGAAACTCAAGTACTACTTGGCCTACTAACAAATGACAGCTGNAGAACAGAGATTATGACCCGTTTTCTGCTTCTTGGAACAGTGTTTGTTTTTTTTAATGCTGTGTCACAGATTATTACCTTAGATCCTAGATAAAAATCTCAAAGTTATACTTGTCTAGCATTTAGATTTCCCAATGCAGAAACTCAAGTACTACTTGGCCTACTAACAAATGACAGCTGAGTTGAAGTTTTATGTGTGGTATGAATTTGGGACATTGGGTTAGGATCTGAGATGCTGCACTAAATATCATGGACATGAGCATAGTGCACCAGGTTTTAAAAGTGCATAATTTTCTCTATCCTATCTTTTACTGGATGATGCTGAGAATGATAGTTTAAAAATGGAATGCAATTCATCTCAAATAATGAACTATTTTGTAGAAAATAAATATATAAAGATTCAAACTGACAAAATGCAATAAGATTCATTCATTCACTGGTTATTGTACTAATCAAAGGCCTAGACAATAAGGAGAAAACAATAAGCAAAAGAGATCAAGTTTTTTCCAGTATGAAACTTAGATGCTGGGGTAGAAGCCACATAATAAGCAAGTGTCAAATAAAAACAATACAGTGATAAACATGAAGAAAATTGTAGGTTGCCTTGATAGAGAATATTGGGGCATTTACTTTGGATAAGATGGCTAGGGAAGGTCTCTCTAAAATGATGACACTTAAGTTGAGTTTAAAATTGGAAGGCTGTGCAATTTCCCCAAAAGAGAGGAAAGCATTCTAGAGAGAGGGAAAATGTATAACAGTGCTAACGTGATAAGTTCCAGGCTTTTAACTGTATGTGATAAACCAGGAGCATTTGGAATGTAAGCAATTCTGTCATGTAGTAAAATAAAATCAGTCTCAATTCAGATTTGTCTTATCATCAAATAAGGAAGTGTAGACTCAAAAGCATGTATGGACACAAGAAACTGAGCCCATTCATAACTCTGGCTTACATATGGTTCCCAGAGGCTTCCCATAGAGTGCCCAAATGTTGCAACTGAGAACAAACAGAATAAAACAAACAAAAAACACCCTGGATAAGGGCCCTGAAAATAAAATGGAATATTCCATCAATAAATAGCAGTTTGAGTTTGAGATCTAGAAGGAGGGCCATTAATTAAATTCCCCACCCTCTCTCTGATCCCTTAGACAAGCCATTTTAATGGAGAAATTGCCAAGAAAAAGCACAACAGTATGAAAAAAATCATTTTAAATCATCACTTGTTTATGGTATGAGAGGTGAAGTAAGAAGGCAGAGTGTTGCTTTACTCTGCCTCAACAGGCAACATACCCACTGGGTAACAAATTTTTCTCTGCCATGAGAATGTCTGTGAATGACTGTGCAAGTGCCCTGGGTATTGATTTTCTGGTTAAAAATAATGTCCACAAGTAGGCAAGTTCACAAGACGGGCTCCACAAATAGTGAGGGTTGACTATATATAATATATTAAGTTTCAGGCCCTGTGTCAAGCACTTCATGTGCATCACCCTACTTAATCCTCCTGGTAACCCTATCAGATAGGCACAACTTCTATAACTGTGTGCAAACTGAGATTAAGTAAATTTTCAGAAGTCACACAGTTTGTAAGCAGTGGAGCTAAGACTCCTACCCTGGGGTCTCTGAATCCAGAGCCTGTGTTTCTAACCAGGCTGAATTGTCTCCATGAATATGATACCTCTCATTAGATTTTCTTGCATTGGTAGAGGCCAACAGATGAAGGCCATATTCTATGTATACAATGGTCACTTCTTTAGAGGGTGAATGTAATCTAGACCTGACTAATCCTGAAAATCATAGCACACTATCTTCTCAGTCTCTGTGCCTTACAACAGTAAAACACTGACTATCCACAGGAAGAGCTTGAAAGATGTTCAACTCATATACTTAAGTCTGAATTGTTTAATAAGGAGGATACTCAATGCTACAAGAAAATTCTCTGAATTTAAGGCATACAATCCAAAGTTCAAATCCCTGTAGTGTTTTAGGTTTGGGAATTAGATTTTCCACACCACTAAAGCACAAATATCAATTTTAACATGATAAGAAACATGAAATTCTGTTTTAAAAATATTTTAAAAAATGAATAACTATAAAAGGCATCATTTATTGAAATCCTATTTAATGATCAAATGAAAACACAATTGAGGCACTCATTGCTATGTGTAAGTGGTTTTGTATAAATGATGAATATTTCGAATCTTGTACACACTTAGTTCTTTTTCCAGATAAACACTATATGGATCTATATGTTCAATCCTTGACTAAATTTTTTCTCCTATTGGCTTATTGATAAAGTGTTCTAATTTTTCAATGGATTCGGCAATGAGCATTAGTTTCATGACGGAATTCAGAGCTTGGTAAACTTAGAATACTTGTCTCCAGCGACTCACAATCACTTATTGTTCTGCATTGCTTTGTATCAAGTATCCTACATGTCAGTCCCACAGGATATAAATAGACCATAATAATATTTAGCAATATAAAATGAGGACAATGACTATCCTCATCCGTCACTCCCTTTCTCATGAGGGTGTGGTGTTCGTTGTTTATTGCTTGGACAGATTTGCCAAGAACAATGGCTACTCAAGCCAGTAGCATTTATTCCAGCTGCATCTTGAATTGATTAAAAACTATTTCTCCAGGCAAAGAGTAGTTTCACCTTAAGCCAAAGAATGAGTGTGATTAAGGAATTTGATTGGACCATTAGAGAAACAATGACATGGAAACTGAGAGCAAGATGATGGTTGTGCTCATCTTCTCAGATGCCATGTGAATGCATAACTATTTAGGTTTGACTGAATCAAATATCCAATTTTTAACAAACATACAGATATTACTTTTTCATTCATTGGGTTTTTTTTTTAATTTTTATTTTTTAGTTTGTTTTGCTTTACAATACTGTACTCATTTTGCCATACATTGACATTGGGTTTTGATATTCAAGAAAAAATGTGAATAAAGAAATTGATGATTAAAAATTAGGAAATTCATCTGGTAGAGACTGGGCAGTCAACACTTTATTTTCACTTTGTAATTGGTATACAAGTAAGAAATGTTCTGGAGAAGGCAATGGCAACCCACTCCAGTACTCTTGCCTGGAAAATCCCATGGGCAGAGGAGCCTGGTAGGCTGCAGTCCGTGGGGTTGCTAGGAGTTGGACACGACTTCACTTTCACTTTCACTTTCATACATTGGAGAAGGAAATGGCAACCCACTCCAGTGCTCTTGCCTGGAGAATCCCAGGGACAGGGGAGCCTGGTGGGCTGCCGTCTATGGTACTGCACAGAGTCAGACGACTGACGCGACTTAGCAGCAGCAGCAGCAAGAAATGTTCTACTTGGGTACAAGTGGTAACACTCAGATAGTCTAGGAAAATATTCAAGACATACAAAAGGAAATACTAATTCTGAGGAAGTGCGATAAGAGAAAGGGTAAGTTGGCATCTCTGCAATAGTTCATTCATTCCAGAGAAATGGGCAAGTCTTGGTGCTGAAGTAAGTTCCAAAGAAATAAAAACATTCCAGCTGGACTGGGTGACAAACAGATATGCTTCAATAATATTTATATGCAAGAAAAGAGAAGAAGTTTTTTTTATAACAATTTCCTTAACTGCTCAGAATGACTGGAAAGTATACGAATTTAGATGCTAGTGCATAGATTAAGTAGCAGAACACTGAAAAAAAAAATCAAAGTAGCTATATTGGAAAACATGTTTTCAGCTGCAAAACAACACAGAAATTTTCTAGTCCGTGCATGTGTGTGTGTGTGTGTGTGTGTGTGTGTGTGTGTGTGTGTGCGCGCGCGCACGCGCACTCAGTGTGTCCAACTCTTTGCAGACCCACAGACCCCAAAAGACTGAAGCCTGCCAGGCTCTTCTGCTCATGGAATTTTTCAGGGAGGAATACTGGAGTGGGTTGCCATTTCCTCCTCCAGGGATCTTCCCCACCCAGAGATAGAACCCACATCTCTTACATCTCCTGCATTGGCAGGAGGGTTATCAACCACTCGTGCTCCCTGGGAAGCCCCAAATGAGCACATTCCAAACAAAATAGTTTTTTCCTGAAAAGTCTAGTTTAATCTGGGCTTCCCTGGTGACTCAGATGGTAAAGAATCTGCCTGCAATGCAGGAGACTGGGATTTAATCCATGGGTCACAAAGATCCCCTGGAGAAGGGAATGGACTCCATGGACAGAAGAGCCTGGCATGCAACAGTCTATGGGAATCACAAAGAGTTGGACACTACTAAGTGACTAACCTTTTCACTTTTCACTAGTTTAATCCAAAGGCCTTTGCAAGGAACGCAGGGAGATTTTGTCCAAAGAACAGGTAATTTAGAAAAACTATGAAGTTGCAATTGATTATTAAATAACAAGATAGGTCAGCATTGTAACAGGGGAAGAGGAGTTGTTTAGAAAAACATTAAATTTTAGCTTATACATACTTAATTAATCTCATATTTCTAAATATACATCATCATGTAATACATATACCCTAGTGTTACAGGTGGAGAAGGCGATGGCATCCCACTCCAGTACTCTTGCCTGGAAAATCCCATGGACGGAAAAGCCTGGTAGGCTACAGTCCAAGGGGTTGCGAAGAGTCGGACACGACTGAGAGACGTCACTTTCACTTTTCACTTTCATGCATTGGAGAAGGAAATGGCACCCCACTCCAGTGTTCTTGCCTGGAGAATCTCAGGGATGGGGGAGCCTGGTGGGCTCTCGTCTATGGGGTCGCACAGAGTTGGACACGGCTGAAGCGACTTAGCAGCAGCAGCAGCAGTGTTACAGGTGTAGTTTTTCTCTTACTGATGTTATGTGGCCAGAGGGAAGGTTTGGTAAGTTATTTATGTATTATCTACTGTAAACCTTTCCTTTGTGGAAGAGAGACAGGCCATTCTGACTCCCTGATGACTGGCTTCAGTCAAGGAAGAAAAGAGGTAGTCTTTAAAATATGTGGCATCCTTTTTTTCTAATTAATAGAAATTTTAATTAATATTTTTACTGCTCCCTCATAATATATGTGAGCATTTCTTCACAGAGCTTTAGCCTTATATTCACTCTTTATAACTAATACTGTTCAAGCTATTATATTTTATAGGAATATCTACATGATTCTACAGGTAGATTCATGTTAAGTACTTAATACATTTCAGGTACAGTTTAAGAACTGAATAATCTTTAGCAAGTAACAGTTAACATATTTCATAAAAATAGCTATTAAGGTTTTTACTTGCTAGTGAGAAAGTGACAACATTAATCACTGAAAAAGAAAATATTTGTCAATTTTGTAATAAAATAATATTACCAGTTTCATTTTCAGTTGATCATTAGTCAAATCTGTACTTAAACAGCTCATCTAAATTCACAGCTTAGACTTTAACCTTAAGTATGAAAAAATTCCTACATGGTTTCATCATGTATTGTACATACTTCTCTGTCATTCTGTCTCAAAAATGCACAACATTAGACTCCTTGGAGAGACGGAGGCAATTCTGAGTGCTTTATCTATCATGTCTTGGCCCCAAATGTGTGACAAACTCTAAACTTGTTACTAGAGAAGCTCTAACCTGGCAGAAAAGAGAAATACAGTTGGATATTTGCAGCACAGTTGGATATTTGACACACAGTGTGCCAAGTGCCATGAGAGTACAGAGAAGGGAATATCTAGCTGTACATTGCCACCCTGTTTATTTAAGTACATCATGCAAAATGCTGGAGTGGATGAAGCACAAGCTAGAATCAAGATTGCTGGGAGAAATATCAAAACCTCAGATATGCAGATGACACCACCCTGATGGTAGAAAGTGAAGAAGAACTAAAGAGCTTCGTGATGAAAGTGAAATAGGAGAGTGAAAATGCTGGCTTAAAACTCAGCATCATAAAAAACCATTATGGCACAGGATGGGATCACCAGTCCCATCACTTCGTAGCAAATAGATGAGGAAACAAAGGAAACAGTGACAGATTTAATTTTCTTGGGCTCCAAAATCACTGAAGATGATGACTGCAGCCATGAAATTAAAAGATGCTTGCTCCTTGGAAGAAAAGCTATGACCAACCTAGACAGCATATTAAAAAGCAGAGACATTACTTTGCCAACAAAGGTCCATCTAGCCACAGCTATGGTTTTTCCAGTAGTCATGTATGAATGTGAGAGTTGGACTAAAAAGAAAGCTGAGTGCCAAAGAATTGATGCTTTTGAACTGTGGTGTTGGAGAAGACTCTTGAGAGTCTCTTTTACTGGAAGGAGATCAAACCAATCAATCCTAAAGGAAATCAGTCCTGAATATTCACTGGAAGAACTGATGTTGAAGCTGAAACTCCAATACTTTGGTCATCTGATGTGAAGAACTGACTCATTGGAAAAGACCCTGATGCTGGAAAAGATTGAAGGCAGGAAGAGAAGATAACAAAGGATGAGGTGTTTGGATGGCATCACTGACTCAATGGACATGAGTTTGAGCAAACTCTGGGAGATGGTGAAGGATAGGGAAGACTGGTGTGCTGCAGTCCATGGGGTCACAGAGTTGGACACGATTGAGCGACTGAACTGAACTGGACTGTTCCTGGATTAGATGAGGGGAATTGGCCTATTAGGTCGAGGACTGTTTGAACCTTGTTCATTGAAAATGACAGAACTGGGGTAGGTAGAAAACAGCTGAAGCCCCATCTAGGAAAAAGGAAAAACTTTACATGAAATTATGCCAGGTCATGAGGTACCATGTAGGAAGAGATGAGGCTGAATTGAACTTTATCCTATATGTAGCTCACTGAAGGAGACTCTGAAAGGTTTCATGTCATAGTATGAAGGACAAATTGTGAGGAACAAGAATGAAGACAGAAAAAACAGTTATAAGCCTGTATGTAGAGAGTCAAGAGGGAAGTGAAATATGTATAATTATGGCTTATTTGTGTTGTTGTATGGCAGAAATCAACATAACACTGTAAAGCAATTTTCCCCCAATTAAAAATAAATTTTTAAAAGTCCAGGTGATTGGTAAAGTAGTAAGGATAACATGTATTTAAATTTATGTAACAAATATTTGCATAGTACTTATTTATTAAGCCCTGGTCCAAGTATGTTATAACTATTAACTCACCCTCTTAATATTTATAACTCATATAGCATCCCTATAAAGTAAGTAGTATTATTACATCCCCTTTTTTTGACTGAGGAGACCAAGGCACTGAAAGGCTAAGAATTTTGTTTAAGTCACACAGCTAATAAGTGATAAATCGAGGATTTAAATTCAGGCAGTTTGGTTCCAGCATCTTTCCCCTTAACCAATATACTATGTTCATTCCATGACTTGGATAACTAGGTAGGTGGTGACACCATTTATGGAGACTGGAAAAACACAAGGAGGAACAGATTTCTTCTGGGCAAGTATAGAGCTATATGTTCAGCTTTTGATATGTTGAGTTTGAGATCCTTCTGCTCAATATTTTGTTCAGGCCTAAATCACAATGAATAACTGTTGACTGAAGCCAATCATTTCTAGAGCCCTAGTAATTGGGATAAGCGTCTATGTTAACAGTGGTCTGAAAGCTTCTTGGGGACTTGATGGTTTCTATGGAGGCTGAAAACAGCGGCATACCAAGGAAATTGGTGGGACATGGGTACCATATTCCTGCTGCCCCTAAATTAGACCCCTAACATGGGGTAAACAACTGACAGCTGTATATTTATACATATTTTTTTCATGGAAGTTCAGGCATATGTAGCTCTTTTCTCCTCCCCTCAAATCCCATTGCAAAGGTAAAGACATTTTGTATTTTACTGAGCACAGTTTGAGCAACAGTTATAACCCAAAGGTCACCAAGTTAGGATCACTGTGACAAAAATTTCAAATAAATAAACATCTAAAAGATTTTACTTCAATTCACTTAAGAAAAGGCAATGAAAATAATATCTGCCTAAGAGAACTAACCTCAGCCAAAATTATGCCCAAACTCTCAGACTCAACTTCCATTGCTGTCAGTTGAAATAATCCTGAAATATTTAAAAGAGGCAAGTCAGGTCTATGATACACTATTGTGCCAGGGTTTTTGTCTGTTGCTTATTGTTAGTTTTATTTTTCCTGCTTGCCAAGGTTTAAAAATGGGTACAAGATAAAACAAATTTTTGAAGCAAATTTCAAATCTTTGGTGGTTGTTGAATTCCATTCCTTAATATTCTTGCCTCAGGAGAGGAGGGAAATAAAACATTTCTCAACAAATAGGTAAGTCTTGACATATTACTGTCATGCAACTAGAAGATGGACAGGGAAAGACAAGTTGTTTTATATTTGAGTAAATGTTCTTTCATGTGCTGAGTCCTCTGGGAGTGTGTCTGAATTCATTCTGTGACTTCTAGCTCTTCAAGGTGCATACAGTTTTCTCTAATTAAATTTTCATGATGTAAGGGCTCATTCAATAGTTTGCCCATTGTCTTGGAGTGCAGTGAGTTCTCCCTTAATTTCTCCCAGAAGTTCACAACTCAGGAAGTCAGAAAACCACTGCAGACAAACACTCCTAAGTTTTTGGCTAAGTATGTAGATTATATTAGGGGTATCTCTCTTCAAGTACAGGCTGTACCCATAACAGAATCACAGGTATGTCAAGCTACTCGAAACAGTCCTTCCAATACCAACACATAGGTTAGTATTAAAATACTATAATATTATCCTTGGAAAGAGTGAAGAAAATTTTTCTTTTAGATCCTATACATATATATATAGGATCTTTTAGATATTTTATATATATATATACACACATATATATATACACATATACATATATATGTATATGTATAGGATCTAAAAGACCCTATATATAAAAGTGACTAGAATAAATTCTGAAAATTTGAAAAAATAGTCTATAAATTCAATTTCATCTTTTCGTCTGGACTCATTACAGGTATATCAAACTGCACACAAGCCAGATTCACCAGGATGTCATAGATCCCTCAGTCTCAACATGCCCAACATTTTCTCTGCAAGACATGTGCTTCTTATTAAAGTTTCTACTTCAGTTAGTGGCATCATCACTACCCAAACCAGAAATCCAAGAGGACTTTTCAGTTTTTCATTTTCCCTGGCTCTTCATACCTATCAAGAGTCTCTTGGACTTTGTACATATCCTCACTTTGTATATGGTCTTCCGAATATCTCTCAAGAGCATTCTCTCTTTTCCATCACCATTGCCACAACCACTGCCTTATTTTAGGCTAACAATATCTCTCCTCTGGACAATTCTAATTGCCTCCAAACAAGTCTCAGCTATTCCCAGTTTCTAGTCTCCCTCCGTATAGCCACTGAAGTGAAATTTCTAAATCGCAATCTTATCATCCCCCTTCTTAATTCTCTCTCCCACCCCTTCTTCATTGGCTCCTAAATTCTTATATAAGAAAGCCCAAACTCTTTGGTATAGCACCTAAAGCCCTTCATGGCTTGACTTCATCAAACCATGTTTGTTTGTTTGTTTTTTATTCTCCAGTAATGATGTCTGCAGTTCAGAAAGGTCTCTGAACCTCGCTAAGTTATTCATACCCTGATCCCTGTCCAAAATGGGTCAGTTCCCTCAAGAGCTACTATTTAGGTAACATCCAAAACCTCTATAAGGACCCCTCACAGCTATTTCTTTAGCTCAGGGAACTGTCCAAGTTTGCCTCTTATCCAGACTCCTTGATTGTCATCATGTTTTACCCATATTTTCCCATTATGATTTACTTTTACTCAGATTCTCCTTAATATTTTCTGGTCTGGTTTTCTTCCACCTGGTTCCAAACAGGAAAGCCCTCAGACAAGTGACACCCCTTCCCTATATGCTACCCTAAGTCCTTCAAACTAAATGCCAAGAGTCCATCTAGAGGGTAGGATAAGTCTATGCCTTTGTACAACAATGCCTTCTCCCTCTTCTACTGATTATAAATGCCTTTCATTGCCCCTCAAAACCTAGATCAAATGTCCCAGACCTTAAGAGATCTTCCCTGTTCTATTACTGAAGATAGTTGTACATTCCTACATTCAGCTCTATACCTTATACAAGTTTCTATTTCATTCATCACTCTCTATCAGGTGATACTGGGCAATATCTTTAAGGCTATTGTGTAGCTTAATTTTAAAATTGGGATAAATTAATTCTCAGGGTTGCCATCACATAAGAGATACTCAATAAGTGTTCACTAAAGATGCTTCTAACCAGGAATAGAGAGCCATATTAAGGCCTGGGACATATTCATGCCATGATTGTTTTGTGGATTAGATGTAACACTTCTGTCATTTTAAGTTCCTATTATCTGTAATAAACTTTAAAAACTTATGGCCCTGCAGATTTAATGCAATCCAGCTTCCCTGGTGGCTCAGGTGGTAAAGAATCTTCCTGCAATGCTGGAGACTTAGGCTCGATCCCTGGTCCAGAAAGATCCCCTGGAGAAGGGAATGGTAACCCACTCCAGTACTCTTGCTTAGAGAATCCCATGAATAGACAGGAGCCTAGCAGACTACAGTCCATGGGTTTGCAAAGAGTCAGACACAATTGAGAGACTAACAGTATCAAATTACCCATGACACTTTTCACAGAACTAGAACAAATAATCCTAAAATTTATATGGAACCATAAAAGATCCATAATTGCCAAAGCTATCCATAGGAAAAAGAACAAAAGAAGGAAGCATAAACAACCAAAACTTCAGACAATACTACAAGTCCACAGTAATCAAAGCAGTGTGATACTGGCACAAAAAACAGATAGATGATCAATGGAACAGAATAGAGACCCCAGACATAAACTCACACAGTTACAGTCAATCAATTGTCAACAAAGGAGGCAAGAATACACAAAGGAAAAAAGACAGTCTCTTCCACAACTGGTGTTAGGAAAGTTGGACAGCTGTGTGCAAATCAATGAAGATAGAACACACCCCCCACACCATACACAAAAATAAACTCAAAATGGCTTAAAGACTTAAATATTAATAGAAGTGACATCATAAAGCTCCTAAAAGAAAGCATAGGCAAAACATTCTCTGCCATAAACTATACCAATCTTTTCTTAGGCCAATCTCTCAAGGCAATAGAAATACAAGCAAAAATTTAAAAAGGGATCCAATCAAACTTGCAAGCTTCTATACAGCAAAGGAAACCATAAAAACACAAAAAGACAACACTGACAGGGAGGAAATAATTTGCAAATGATGCAACAAAGTAGGGCATAATTTCCAAAATATACAAACAGCTCATACAACTCAACAACAGAAAAACAATTCTATCAAAAAATGAGCAGAAGACCTAAATAGAAATTTCTCCAAAGAAGACATAGAAATGGCCAACAGGGACATGAAAAGATGCTCAATGTCACTAATTATAAGAGAAATGAAAACAAAAGCTACAATGAGGTACCTCACACTGGTCAGAATGGCCATCATTGAAAGGTCTACAAATAACAAATGCTGGAGAGGGTGTGGAAACAAAAGGGAACTCTCCTACACTATTGGTAGGAATGTAAGTTTGTACAGCCTCTATGCAAACCAGTATGGAGGTTCCTCACAAAACTAAAAATAGAGTTGCCATGCAATCCAGCAATCCCACTCCTGGTTATATATCAAGACAAAACTATAGTTCAAAAAGATACATGCAACCCTATGTTTTGTAGCTGCACAATTTATAACAGCCAAGACATGGAAAAAACTTAAATGTCTATTGAAAGATAAATGGTAAAGATATGGTACATATATATTATGAAATACTACTCTGCTGTAAAGAAGAATGAAATAATGCCATTTGCAGCAACATGGATGGACATAGAGATTATCATAATAAATGAAGTCAGAAACAGAAAGACAAATATCATATGATATCATTTATATGTGGAATCTAAAACATGATACAAACGGACCTACCTAAAGAAATAGAAGAAAACAATAGAATAGGAAAGACTAGAGCTCTCTTCAAGAAAATTAGAGATACCAAAGGAACATTTCATGCAAAGATGGGCTCGATAAAGGACAGAAATGGTATGGACCTAACAGAAACAGAAGATATTAAGAAGAGGTAGCAAGAATACACAGAAGAACTGCACAAAAAAGATCTTCATGACCCAGATNTGTGTATGTGTGTGTGTATACATTCTTCTTTATATTTGTTTCTGTTATGGTTTACCACAGGATATTGAATATAGTTCTCTGAGCTATATAGTAGGACTCTGTTGTTTATACATGCTACATATAATAGTTTACATCTGCTAGTGCCAAACCCCCAATTCTTCCCTCTCCCACATTTCCTCTGGCAACCACAAATCTGTTCTGTAAATTTGAGACTCTGTTTCTGTTTCATCAGCTCAGTCCAATACAGTAACTCAGTCGTGTCTGACTCTTTGCGACCCCATGGACTGCAGCATGCCAGGACTCCTTGTCCATCACCAACTCCCGGAATTTACCCAAACTCATGTACACTGAGTTGGTGATGCCATCCAACAGTCTCATCCTCTGTCATCCCCTTCTCCTGCTATCTTCAATCTTTCCCAGTATCAGAGTCTTTTCAAATGAGTCAGCTCTTCACATCAGGTGATCAAAGTATTGGAGTTGCAGCTTCAACATCACTCCTTCCAGTGAACACCCAGAGCTGATCTCCTTTAGAATGGACTGGTTGGATCTCCTTGCAGTCCAAGGGACTCTCAAGAGTCTTCTCCAACACCACAGTTCAAAAGCATCCATTCTTCACCACTCAGCTTTCTTTATAGTCCAACTCTCACATCCGTACATGACCACTGGAAAAACCATAGCCTTGAGTAGACAGACCTTTGTTGACAAAATAATGTCTCTGCTTTTGAATATGCTGTCTAGGTTGGTCATAACTTTCCTTCCAAGGAGTAAGCATCTTTTAATTTCATGGCTGCAGTTACCACCTACAGTGATTTTGGAGCCCAAAAAAATAAAGTCAGCCACTGTTTCCACTGTGTCCCCATCTATTTGCCATGAAGTGATGGGACCAGGTGCCATGATCTTAGTTTTCTTAATGCTGAACTTTAAGCTAACTTTTTTTACTCTTCTCTTTCATGTTCTTCAAGAGGCTTTTTAATTCTTCTTGACTTTGTCATAAGGGTGGTGTCATCTGCATATCTGAGGTTATTGATATTTCTCCTGGCAATCTTGATTCCAGCTTGTGTTTTATCCGGTCCAGGATTTCTCATGATGTACTCTGCATAGAAGTTAAATAAGCAGGGTGAAATTATACAGCCTTGACGTACTCCTTTTCCTATTTAGAACCAGTCTGTTGTTCCATGTCTAGTTCCAGCTGTTGCTTTCTGACCTGCATACAGATTTCTCAAGAAGCAGGTCAGGTGGTTTGGTATTCCCATCTCTTTCAGAATTTTCCACAGTTTATTGTGATCCACATAGTCAAAGGCTTTGGCATAGTCAATAAAGCAGAAGCAGATGTTTTTCTGGAACTGTCTTACTTTCTCAATGATCCAGCAGATATTGGCAATTTGATCTCTGGTTCCTCTGCCTTTTCTAAATCCAGATTGAACATCTGGAAGTTCACGGTTCATGTATTGCTGAAGCCTGGCTTGGAGAATTTTGAGCATTACTTTACTAGAGTGTGAGGTGAGTGTAATTGTGCAGTAGTTTGAACATTCTTTGGCATTGCCTTTCTTTGGGATTGGAATGAAAATTGACTTTTCCATGTACTGTGGCCCCTGCTGAGTTTTCCAAATTTGCTGGCATATTGAGTACAGCACTTTCACAGTTAGTGCCAATTTCAGGTATCAACACGGCATCTGATAAGGATTCTCTGGTGCTGATGTTGAAACTGAAACTCCAATACACTGGCCACCTGATGCCAAGAACTGACTCATTGGAAAAGACCCTGATGCCGAGAATTATTGAAGGCAGGAAAAGAAGGGGATAACAGAGGATGAGATGGTTGGATGGCATCACTGACATGAGTTTGAGCAAGCTCCTGAAGTTCGAGATGGACAGGGAAGCCTGGAGTGCCACAGTCCATGGGGTCACAAAGAGTCGGACCTAACTGAGCAACTGAACTGACCTGCACATTGCTAAACCTTTATTTCTTATGAGAAACAAGAATATCACTGAGTCATTTTCAAAAAGCTGCCCGAGAGGTCATTTTTTGGTTACCTGTTTGGTTGCAGAGTTAGTCACAAAGTCTGAGTCACTGAATTGTTTTTAATCCCTCATGCTAACTCATTTATTTTGATGATTTTGTGGATTAGACCACTATTTCTTCATCAGGCATTTGAAATTCATTTTTGTTTTAAGTAAAGATTCCTAATAGTGGCAATATGTGGAAATGTGCTCTATTTAGATAAATAACAAAAATGACTTAGCAAACTATGTCCAGAACCAACTAATATTTATTAAATCCTTCAAATATTTGTTCATTATAATGTACTGAGTTGGAAAATGAAATAGCTAACTGAATCACTAACATAAAGCTATTATTTTCTGTATTTGTTCACTCATGGATAAAAGATACTTTGGACCATCAGTATAAAATTTATAAGAATGCAGGATATATGAGAATGGAGTCTTCCAGGGTAATATAGTCTACACTGTTGGGTTTTTTGCTTGTTTATTTCTTGTTGTGGTATATGCTACTATTTTGTTTATACGCTATCATCTTGTAAATAAAATCTTCAGTGACGTTAACAAGCAGCAAGGGAAGAAACTGAGAGATAGTGACCTGATTTGAACTTGAAAAATTCAGAGTCTGGGGAAATAAGTAATGATGTTTACCACTCATTAACCATAGCAACTAAAGGAACCCCCCCCCCCCACTAACATTTAGGCATGGTAAGGTTGTCAGATTTAGCAAGTAAAATTACAGGAGGCCCTATTAAATTTGAATTTCAGATAAGCAATGAATTTTTATAGCACAAGTTTACCCCATACAATATTGAGGATATACTTATCTAAAATTTTATTTATCTGAAATTCAAGTTTAATAGAGTACCCTGTACTTTTTTCTGGCAACCCTAGAAAGTGGCAGGCAGGACACATTGCAAATGACAAAGAAGGTACCAAAGAAGTCACCATGTGTCATGGCTGACTGCTGAAAATCAGCCTGCATGCCATTTTTATCACTCAGAACTTGACTGATTTCCAATCTATATTGAGGGCAGGTCAGTGTAGACAATCACATTTCTACAAATGTAAATAAAGGATAAAAATATAAGCACCACTCTGAAACAAAGTGGATCATTCTGTCTGGGTAGAAACAGCTGCCAAACAGTCATGCCTTTCCTTTGAACACATGTAAGGTACTTTTGAAAACATTTTAAATTTTATTGAAGTAATTGTTGTACATTGTCTGAGAATAGTGGTAGTGTTAGGGGAAACACACTGACTAAAACTGCCCACTGTAGCCAGGCACCATAGTAACCATTTGCATGAATTATTTTATGACAGGAGGTCCTAGTAAGGAACCCAGAACTAACAAGCTACCACCAACCATAAGAAATCGGGAAAGGTCAAAAGGAGACGCCACGTGTCCTACCACCTCCCAGAATCCTTCTAGCTGGCGACCATCCTGGCTGAGCAATATGTGTGCCACCAAGAAGGACTCTGAGTCAGGGTTATTGGCCAAAGACAACCTGGAAACAAATCCCATCACCATAAAACCTGAGACTGCAAGCCACATGGCAGAGCAGTTCTCCTGGGTTCCCTTATTCTACTGCTCTCCACCTGGGGGTCCCTTCCCAATAAAGTCTCTTACTTTTTCAGCACGTGTGTCTCCTCAGACCATTCATCTCTGAGTGTTAGACAAGTGTTAGCCCTTTTCAGGCCCTGCAAGGGGTCCCCCCACTACCAGTAAAATGATATAAGGGAGAAGAGTGGTCTGCTACCATGTCACCCCCACCATGGAATCCCACTTTCCAGGGGCAATCACTTTCAAGCCATCCTATTATTTTTCCTGGTGTTTATTTCTATACTTCTAAATTATATGTATAAAGTGCTATTACTACTGTAGATAATATCTGTTGATTTATGGCTATGAAATATTAGGATACAGCTCTTTTGCACAGCAAAACTCTTCCCAATCCTCCTCACCACACACACAAACCACATTTTTTCTATGACCTCCCACCCATTATTGTAGTATAATTATAATGCAAACTCTAGTTGAAGAGTAACATATATCATTAACAAGATACGAATATGGTTTAGAGTAGAATCACATAGTGTGTATTGTATTTCTCTTTTACAACTTTTGCTTTCCCTGGAGTTAACAACAAATTAATTTTTCAATGATTACTTTTCTAGGCACTAACTAATTTATCCTCAAGTTCTTTTAAGAGAATTCTAAAGACATTTTCAATGTCAGGCACAACCAAAAACTTACAAATTGCATATTATTTTTTCTTTAAGGTAGCCTTTCTGAAGCCCTCTGATCCCTTGTTTTGAACTCAACTAACTACTTACTCCTTGGAAGAAAAGTTATGACCAACCTAGATAGCATATTGAAAAGCAGAGACATTACTTTGCTAACAAAGGTCCGTCTAGTCAAGGCTACGGTTTTTCCAGTGGTTATGTATGGATGTGAGAGTTGGACTGTGAAGAAAGCTGAGTGCCAGAGAATTGATGCTTTTGAACTGTGGTGTTGGAGAAGACTCTTGAGAGTCCCTTGGACTGCAAAGAGATCAAACCAGTCAATCTTAAAGGAAATCAGTCCTGACTATTTATTGGAAGGACTGATGCTAAAGTTGAAACCCCAGTACTTTGGCCACCTCATGTGAAAAGTTGACTCATTGGAAAAGACTCTAATGCTGGGAGGGGTTGAGGGCAGGAGGAGAAGGGGATGACAGAGGATGAGATGGCTGGATGGCATCACTGACTTGATGGGCGTGAGTCTGAGTGAACTCCAGGAGTTGGTGATGGACAGGGAGGCCTGGCGTGCTGCGATTCATGGGGTCGCAAAGAGTCGGACACGACTGAGCGACTGAACTGAACTGAACTGAATTACTGTCTAGTCCTGCAACTGAATACTGTCCTAAGATTATTGTTCACTGTCATAATCAGACTTCCTTATGTGTACTGTATTGATGTCACTATATCTTAGATCCTAGGTCTTTTCTCTCTCTTGATTTAACTTGTGTCAGTAGAGTACACTTTTTAGGACTTTGGGAAGAAAAGGACATGCCTGTGTGCACACATGAAGTCACTTCAGTTGTGTCCAACTCTTTACAACCCTATAGACTGTAGCCTGCCAGGATCCTCTGAGGATGGGATTTTCTAGGCAATAATACTGAAGTGGATTGCCATGCCCTCCTCTATGGGATTTTCCCAACCCATGAACCTGCATCTCTTATATCTCCTGCATTGGCAGGCAGGTTCTTTACCACTAGCGCCACCTGGGAAGCCCAAGAGTGGTACACAAAGGTTCTTGAGTACCACAGTGTTACATCATTCACTGAAAAAAAAAAAAATTTCATAAAAACTCCATGGATCATAATATTTTTGAGCAAGAAAAAAAAATGTATGCTTCATTTTACTTAAGAGGAAACTGAGACGGAAATATGTAAAGAAACTCTCATCTAAGTTACATTGTTATGAAATCTATGAGAGACTATTCTTTAAATTTTTTTTTTAATCTTCTATAAGAGGAAGCCTATAATACTCTCTACTATCAGGTTAAATATGGGCAGAGCTGAGAAAGAAGACAAAATTAATTGTATCCATTATAACGTCCTATCAATGCAGAAGACATAAGAGACATGAGTTTGATCCCTGGGTCAGGAAGATCCCCTAGAGGAGGGCATGGCAACCCACTCCAGTATTCTTGCCTGGAAAATCCCATGGACAGAAGAGCCTAGTGGGCTACAATTCATAAGGTCACAAAGAGTTGGAGATGACTGAAGCCACAGTGCGCAGAATGCAAAGCAACTCTGATTGCCCCTAATTGGTATAGGGCACTACCTTATTAATAATGATGCTGAATGAAATATACTTATTGTTACAACTCAATGACTTCCATGGACCAGATGGTGCTAGTGGTAAAGGAAGTGCCTGCAAAACCAGGAGACATAAGAGACGCAGGTTTCATCCCTGGGTTGGGAAGATCCCCTAGAGGAGGGCATGGCAACCCACTTCAGTATTCTTGCCTAGAGAATCCCAAGGACAGAGAAGCCTGGTGGGCTACAATTCATAAGGTCACAAAGAGTTGGAGATGACTGAAGCCACAGTGCGCAGAACGCAAAGCAACTCTGATTGCCCCTAATTGGTATAGGGCACTGCCTTATTAATAATGATGCTGAATGAAATATATTTACTGTTACAACTCAATGACCTCCATGGACCAGATGGTGCTAGTGGTAAAGGAAGTGCCTGCCAAAGCAGGAGACATAAGAGATGTGGGTTTCATCCCTGGGTCGGGAAGATCCCCTAGAGGAGGGTATGGCAACCCACTCCAGTATTCTTGCCTAGAGAATCCCATGGACAGAGGAGCCTGGTAGGCTACAGCCCATAAGGTCACAAAGAGTCAGACACAACTGAGCGACTAAGCACACACACAAAGAGAGAGGGAGCTTAAGATTGATGCTGGCTTCATTAATCTCTTTGAAATCAATTAGAAAAGATTAAAAAGTAAACAAATACTATATTCTTATGAGGATTCACATCCCAAATTTTAAGGGACCTCAAAACTGTTCTCCTTCAAGCAATAAAAGACGCTAATTGCACCCTAACAAGCCCGATTAAAGTAAACCGTAGTATTCTAGAATTTCTCCCAATAACTGGCATCTTTTAGTAAAAATGTAGGCCAGTCATCTCTGAGGATCCCTTCATCTTTAAGAAAGAAAGCCCAGACATCCACAGCAATGAAAAGGATCTCTATGCCATGTAGTGAGCACAGAATAAAAATATTGTTTCAGTTGAGTCTAATGAAGATAATTTTGGACAAGACAGTGCCTTTGTAATCCTTCAAATTATACTGGGAACTGGGCTTGGGTTTGAAAGCAGAAGCTTTTTACCTTAAGGTAACAAAAGGCCTTTTACTGTTAAGCAATAACATCAAATTTAAATATCAAAGAATTCTCAAAATCTGCTAGTAAAGCAGTCACAACTGATCCAGAGGGCTGGGCTATGGTTTGCACCTAATTAATTAAAATGGAACCTGTGCTTGCAATGTTAATTTTGGCCTGCACTGTTATGAAATCTTTTCATCAATTCTCGAAGCTTTCCTGCGTCCATGGAATTTTCCCAGCTTCTGAAATCATGTGTCAAATCGTTTGTAATCTGTTGAAAGCTATTTGTGACCTTTCTTTAAGCTTAAAAAGAAATAACTCCATCTGTTGGCTACATCACCAGAGAATTCTGGACAGGGGGAAAGCTAAAAAGTAAAAAGAGAAGAAAGGCAGCTTTTTCTTTTGACCTTTGGAATTGTAATGTTATGTTAATTGAGTCTGAATTTGTTGTTAACAGTTATTTCATTGAACATTTCTGGGAACTGTATTAAGTCAAATGTTTATAGGAAAGCAGGTGTTTTCTCTCACATTTGTTTGTCTTCCTGGTTTTCTACACAATATCCATTTCCCCTTTTTCTCTCAGAGTAATTTATTCTCATGATGAGCTCCTGACTTTTTCCCCTGTAAATCTTTAGTGAAAAGTTCCTGTTTCACAAACATTTGTTGGTAAAGAAATAAGTCAATAATTGAAAATCATTGTATTCCCCCAAGTGAACACTATTTGTAGCTTTATCAGTAATCATTTGAATCACAGGATAAATAATACATTTTTGAGACATCCCCATATAAAGATAATATTTCATTTGTATCTTATATTAAAATATGTTAAGTCATACAAAACCTATGCCTATATTTTTTTAAATAAGGAAAAGTACCTTTTTAATAGCCTATTTCAACTATTTCTCAGGATCTTCAATTCTTTGCATAAACTGGAAGGAAAAGAAGTAAGAAATTAGAGAGAGAGAATGTCAGGTGACCTGTAAGTGAAAGTGAAAGTGAAGTCGCTCAGTCGTGCCCGACTCTTTGCAACCCCATGGACTGTAGCCTACCAGGCTTCTCCATCCATGGGATTTTCCAGGCAAGAGTACTGGAGTGGGTTGCCATTTCCTTCTCCAATTTCTATAATTTCTCAGCTGTCTTTGACTGTTGCTCAGTAAATATTTTAACTCCTCAGTAAGCTTTCAACTCCTCTGTCCTCCATGAGGAAGCATTTACAATCACAGACCCAGTGAGGAGCAGACCAGTTCTGGGGCTCTGGGAATGAGGTAGGGTGATGTTGAAGAGAAGAGCAATATTGTGAAGCTTCTCAGAAAGACAGCCCATATCTTGAGTCCATCAGATAAGTCAGTCCTGCATGAGGGCTGACTGGAGGCTTTCAAGAGTCAGACTAACCAGCTTCTCTTAACAAGGACAAAGGTCAATTTGCAGAAGCTGAAACAACAGCATGTGGGCAAGAAGATATAACACTAAATGGTAACTTGGCTATGATTTGTTGAACAGCAAAAAGGAAGTAGAACCACCCAGGGTCACTGATGAGTTGGTTGCTATAAGTAAATCCTATGAATTATCCTGGGCCAGTGTTGCAGGGCTCCAGAAATGAAGTGTTCCCCTGGAACATACTTGCTTTGATCAACTGGGATATTACAGAACAATCTAAATTCAAGTTTTCCTATCAGTTCAGTTCAGTTGCTCAGTCGGGCCCAGCTCTTTGCAACCCCATGGACTGCAGCACACCAGGCTTCCCTGTCCATCACTAAGTTTTCCTATAGGTTTNGAAGTGTTCCCCTGGAACATACTTGCTTTGATCAACTGGGATATTACAGAACAATCTAAATTCAAGTTTTCCTATCAGTTCAGTTCAGTTGCTCAGTCGGGCCCAGCTCTTTGCAACCCCATGGACTGCAGCACACCAGGCTTCCCTGTCCATCACTAAGTTTTCCTATAGGTTTTCCTTTAAATACTCAGCCTTGCCTGGAAGCTCATAGTCTTAAGAAGCTCAAATAGAGTTTCTTTATTTCTTTGGAAACCAGCCCTTGAGAATTCACCAGCCTCAAATCCAAGTGGGCATAACACTGAGCAGCTAGCAATGGAGGAAGTTTATTTCATCCCCATTATCAATCTTTCAGTGATCCTCAAGGCCCATAATGACTCCTCTACTCACCTCCATTTTTATTTCCACTACCTCCAAGGAATAAATAATAACTACATATACTTGAGGGACTGTTGATGTACTGTTTCTGGAATTTTTCTGTAAACTAAATTTTCTTAGGCTGTTGTGTCATCTTGAAAAATAAATAAGATGTGATTACAACTTGGCATTTTTACAAAGCCAAGGGCTGGACCTACTGTTGCTCCCTTTTGTTTTAGTCTGTGCCTCTAAATGTTAGAAAATCCTGTCACAGATATAAAACATGCTCTCACTTACTGTGTACTACTTTATACTTCCATTCCAGAATTTCTAATAACACAGAACATATTTTCTGCCCTTCTGGATGGTGCCCAAGCATTCTGACTTGATGTAGATATGTCTAGATCAAACCTCTTGCAGGAAATGTCTTTCTAATCAGCCATCTTGTTCTGGGCTCAGATCAAGGGAGTATGAAAGTTATTAGTAGAAAGAAAATTAGAAATAACATGCTGGATAAAATATGTTCTTCCTTTTAAAAGAAAGCACTTGAGAAACTAAAGTTTAGTTCGAGTACACAGGATCAACATGAGCTAAGCTAGAGGCTTTTTGACATTATCAGAAGTCAAAACACTACAATTAAATATGCAATATCTCAAAGATTGATTTTTTTTTTTTGCATCTTCAGCTGAGTATAACAAGACAGAGCTCTTGTTTGTGGTTTGTTTTTCCTTCCCCTATCTTCCCTTCCTGGTACATGATACATGTTAAACCACTCCCACTCCCCCAGCTACCCCCAATTACCTTTCTGGGGTCAGACATTTACCAAATTAGTATTTCAGAAGTGAGTCTTTTAAAAAGTAATTCAAAGAGGAAAAATGAAGTTTTAGCATCATGGCACCTATTCATTACACCCTTCTTGATGTAGGTCACTTTTGGTAATGTGAAAAGTCTAATTATTTTGAAGATAGTTTTAAAGATGCTTGATTTTGATAATGGACTCTCTAGGGAAATGAAAGAATATGAGACAGTCCAATCAGTCCTTATCTCTTTCAGTTCAGTTTCATCTGGTAGGGGGAGGGGTCTGATGGAAATAAACAACAGAGTCGTGATCGACTCTTTGTGACCCTATGAACCACAGCACGCCAGGCCTCCCTGTCCATCACCAGCTCCCAGAGTTTACCTAAACTAACGTCCATTGAATNCAGTCCTTATCTCTTTCAGTTCAGTTTCATCTGGTAGGGGGAGGGGTCTGATGGAAATAAACAACAGAGTCGTGATCGACTCTTTGTGACCCTATGAACCACAGCACGCCAGGCCTCCCTGTCCATCACCAGCTCCCAGAGTTTACCTAAACTAACGTCCATTGAATTGAAGGGAATGGCAAACCACTTCAGTATTCTTGCCTTGAGAACCCCATGAACAGTATGAAAAGGCAAAAAGATACGACACTGAAAGATGAACTCCCCAGGTCGGTAGATGCCCAGTATGCTACTGGAGATCAGTGGAGAAATAACTCCAAAAAGAATGAAGCTGCTGCTGCTGCTGCTGCTAAGTCGCTTCAGTCGTGTCCGACTCTGTGCGACCCCATAGACGGTAGCCCACCAGGCTCCCCCGTCCCTGGGATTCTCCAGGCAAGAACACTGGAGTGGGTTGCCATTTCCTTCTCCAAGGGAAGGAGCCAAAGCAAAAACATCACCCAGTTGTGGATGTGACTGGTGATAGAAGCAAAGTCTGATGCTGTAAATAACAGAGAATCCAGACCAAATGCTAAGGAAGGTATACAAGATTCCTGAGATAGAAAAAACTGCGAAATCTAAGCAGGAGAGTGAGAAGAGAGCTAGTCTTTGTGAGAAAGAGGATCCCAGGTATCTGGAAGAGAGGAGATCACATAGGTGGCCTCTAGAGGCCCATTATGACAAAAGAATGACTAGGCTGGGAGACGATGAGCAGAGAGGATGGGTCACTCATCCTTCTACACACAGAGTGTACTCTAGGCAAATGGCACTGGTGATGTGAGAATGAAGCCAAGATCTGTTTCCTTTCTCCAGGGAAATTTTTCATTTGCTCGTTTTTGTAATGGAGTATACTATCTCACTTTCTTATGTTAACAGTTTACATAGGAACTGAAGGGAAAATGAAATAAGCCTAGGAAGGACAGTGGGTGTCTCTAAGTTGAAAATTCAAATTCAGAGGCTTTTATTTCAGCTTAACTATACCAGTCTCTTGCCACACACCCTATCTGGGCCAAGGAAATCTATCTGATGAAAACATTACTAAGCTGTCATGACCAATCAACTAGCATTCAACAGTCAATTTATGATCATCATATTCACAATAGAGAGCCACCTTCTTTATAAGTGAGAAAAAGGAAGATAACAAAAAATAAATAAAGGGAGACAGAAGCTTTACCCTGGTTAGCATTAGAGTGGAAAACTGTCAGTTGGGAATACTTGTAGCTGAGCTAGGTGAAAATGAATAGAATCAATGCTTTAGCTTTTTTTTATTTCAAAGCAAATATTTCAAAAGTAATTGATGAGGGCCTAGATATGAGGGAAAATTATTATGATTATACCTGGAATACCAAGTCAGTCTGTCAGGGGCTGATTTGAATTGTTTCCCAGCGCCATCATCAGTGGAACAATTTTCCACTGCCCATTTCAATCCCAAAGCAGGAAAATTATCCCAATTCTGTTTTACAGCCATAAACTTCTGCTTAACAAACTGCCTAACTTCTGCCTTACAACTCATATTCTATATTACAAAGTGAAACTCTTCCAGAGAGAGAGATGATGGTAAGCATGAAGTCATCCCAATTTCAAAAGTCAACTCTTTGCCTTACTGATGGTTGGTCAGGGCCATAATCATTTCATTCAATGAATGCAGATTGCCTGCTGTGTGCTGAATGCCGTGCCTAGTTCTATGAGACCTACTGTGTCTTTCCCTCAAGCAGCTCAAAATCACGCGACAGGAATAGGGAAGTTATAGTGAAAAATAAACACAAAAGGCCATGATAGAAGATATAATGCGATAAATACATAAAATGACAAAGAAAGACATGTATAAAAGATAGTAAATATTGAACCATCTCAGCCTATTTGTAAGGCAGGAATAGAAACCCAGATGTAGACAATGGACAGACAGACATGGTGGGAAGAAGAGGGTAAGATGAATTGGGAGATCGGGATCAACTTTATACATTGTGTATAAAATAGATAGCTAGTAGGAAGCTGTTTTATAGCACAGGGAGCTCAGTTCGGTGCTCAGTAATGACCTAGAGGGGTGGGATTGGGGGAGAGTGGGATGGAGGTTCAAAAGGGAGGGGATGGATATATATATATATAGCTGATTCACATTGTTGTATAGCAGAAACACTCCAATAAAAAAATAAAAATATAATTTAAAAATTGAACCATCTATGTTCATTTTCTCAAAATTTTATAATTCAGTTCAGTTCAGTTCAGTTGCTCAGTCATGTCTGACTCTTTGAGACCCCATGAATCGCAGCACGCCAGGCCTCCCTGTCCATCACCAACTCCCGGAGTTCACTAAGACTCACTTCCATCGAGTCAATATGTCTATATATATATATATGTACACAGAAGAAAACATGTATGACTAATACTTCTAAGCTTTAAGCTTTTCTCTAACTTTTTACATGGCCTTTGATTTACAAGAAAATTAACTGTTATAATATATAAAAAAAGTTTTCACCCAGACTCCATCTTCATATAGAGAAAATTAGGATATTAAAAATACGTATACAAATTCATATGGTTTGGTTTTTCCAGTCATATTTCACTTCTTATTCTCTCTTGGTGACATATCTCCCTCATCCTCTATCATCTCTGTCTTCATTCATAAGATTCCTGTTACAAAGAGACAGGTTATGTGCCACATTGACTGGCACATTCCAACCTTCGACAACAGAATTTCACCTCCCTGTTCCTGAGGAACGGATCTAATATGTAGCTACCTTGACCCGTAACAGTCGGTATTTTGAGGATCTTACAAAAACTGACCCGTGTGATTCAGGCAATATTCAAATGTCAAGTTATCTGGCAGTGACAACAGTAGAGAGTAAGTAAGAGCAATGAATCTTCTCTATCCACAACAAAAGGTTAGAACACTTCTAGTGCTTTTTTGGCTTTCCTATAACATGCGTTCCAGCTTTCTAAGAACCTCAACCTTTCTACTAGATTATGGTGACTATGTCTGGGAACATGTTTGCATTTAGTCAGTTCACTCAGTCATGTCTGACTCTTTGTGATCCCATGAACCGTAGCACGCCAGGCCTCTCTGTCCATCACCAGCTCCTGGAGTTCACCCAAACCCATGTCCATTGAGTCGGTGATGCTAACCAATGATCTCGTCCTCTGTTTTCCCCCTGCCCTCAATCTTTCTCAGCATCAGGGTCTTTTCAAATGAGTCAGCTTTTCGAATCAGGTGGCCAAATAATTGGAGTTGCAACTTCAATATCAGTCCTTCCAATGAACACCCAGGACTGATCTCCTTTAGGGTGGACTGGTTGGATCTTCTTGCAGTCCAAGGGACTTTCAAGAGTCTTCTGCAACACCACAGTTCAAAATCATCCATTCTTTGGCACTCAGCTTTCTTTATAATCCAACTCTCACATCCATACATGACTACTGGAAAAACCATAGCCTTGACTAGACAGACCTTTGTTGACAAAGTAATGTCTCAGCTTTTTAATATGCTGTCTAGGTTGGTCATAACTTTCCTTCCAAGAAGTAAGCGTCCTTTAATTTCATGGCTGCAATCACCATCTGCAGTGATTTTGGAGCCCCCAAAAATAAAGTCAGCCACTGTTTCCATTGTGTCCCCATCTATTTGCCATAAAGTGATGGGACCGGATGCCATGATCTTAGTTTTTTGAATGTTGAGCTTTAAGCCAACTTTTTCACTCTCCTCTTTCCCTTTCTTCAAGAGACTCTTTAGTTCTTCTTCACTTTCTGCCATAAGGGTAGTGTTATCTGCATATCTGAGGTTATTGATATTTCTCTCAGCAATCTTGATTCCAGCTTGTGTTTCATCCAGCTCAGCGTTTCTCATGATGTACTCTGCATAGAAGTTAAATAAGCAGGGTGACAACATACAGCCTTGATGTACTCCTTTTCCTATTTAGAACCAGTCTGTTGTTCCATGTCCAGTTCTAACTGTTGCTTCCTGACCTGCATACAGGTTTCTCAAGAGGCAGATCAGGTGGTCTGGTATTCCCATCTCTTTCAGAAATTTCCAGTTTATTGTGATCCACACAGTCAAAGGCTTTGGCATAGTCAATAAAGCAGAAGTAGATGTTTTCCTGGAACTCTCTTGCTTTTTCAATGATCCAGAGGATGTTGGCAATTTGATCTCTGGTTCCTCTGCCTTTTCTAAAACCAGCTTGAATATCTGGAAGTTCATGGTTCACGTATTGCTGAAGCCGGGCTTGGAGAATTTTGAGCATCACTTTACTAGTGTGTGAGATGAGTGCAACTGTGTGGTAGCTTGAGCATTCTTTGCATTGCCTTTCTTTGGGATTGGAATGAAAACTGACCTTTTCCAGTCCTGTGGCCACTGCTGTTTTCTCCAAATTTGCTGGCATGTTGAGTGAAACACTTTCACAGCATCATCTTTACAATGAGTGATCACACCATCGTGATTATCTGGGTCATGAAGATCTTTTTTTGTACAGTTCTGTGTATTCTTGCCACCTCCTCTTAATATCTTCTGCTTCTATTAGGTCCATATCATTTCTGTCCTTTATTGAGCCTATCTTTGAATGAAATGTTCCCTTGGTATCTCTAATTTTCTTGAACAAGAGATCTCTAGTCTTTCCCATTCTGTTGTTTTCCTCTGTTTGCACTGATCACTGAGGAAGGCTTTCTTATCTCTCCTTGCTATTCCTTGGAACTCTGCATTCAGATGCTTATATCTTTCCTTTTCTCCTTTGCTTTTCACTTCTCTTCTTTTCACAACTGTTTGTAAGGCCTCCTCAGATAGCCATTTTGCCTTTTTGTATTTCTTTTCTTGGGGATGGTCTTGATCCCTGCCTTCTGTACAATGGCAGGAACCTCTGTCCACAGTTCATCAGGCACTCTGTCTATCAGATCTAGTCCCTTAAATCTATTTCTCACTTCCACTGTATAATCATAAGGGATTTGATTTAGGTCATACCTGAATGGTCTAGTGTTTTTCCCCACTTTCTTAAATTTAAATCTGAATTTGGCAATAAGGAGTTCATGATCTGAGCGCCAGTCAGCTCCAGGTCTTGTTTTTGCTGGCTGTATAGAGTTTCTCTATCTTTGGCTGAAAAGAATATAATCAGTCTGATTTTGGTGTTGGCCATCTGGTGATTTCCATGTATAGAGTCTTTTCTTGTGTTGTTGGAAGAAGGTGATGACCAGTGTGTTCTCTTGGCAACACTCTATTAGCCTTTACCCTGCTTCACTCTGTAATCCAAGGCCAAATTTGCCTGTTACTCCAGGTGTTTCTTGATTTCCTACTTTTGCACTCCAGTCCTCTATAATGAAAAGCTGCAGCTTTCATGGAGAGGTGGCAGAGTGGCACAGGAGCTGAGAAGAGATACATGGATTTAATGTTAGCTTAAATCTCAACATTCTAAAAACTAAGATCATACCATCCAGTTCCATCACTTCTTAGAAATAAATAAGAGAAAAAATGGAAACAGTGGCAACTCTCTTCTCTTGGGCTCCAAAATCACTGCAGATGGTGACTGCAGTCATGAAATTAAAAAAACACTTGCTCCTTGGAAGAAAAGCTATGACAAACCTAGATAGCCTATTAAAAAGTAGAGACATTAATTTGCTGACGAAGGTCCATCTAGTCAAAGCTATGGTTTTTCCAGTAGTCAAGTATGGATATGAGAGTTGAATCATAAAAAACAGCTGAGAACCAAAGAACTGATGCTTTTGTACTATAGTGTTGAAGAAGCCTCTTGAGAGTCCCTTGGACTGCGAGGAGATCAAACCAGTCAATCCTAAAGGAAATCAGTCCTGAATATTCATTGGAAAGACTGATGCTGAAGTTGAAGCTCAGCATCTACTTTGGCCACCTGATACGAAGAGCCAATTTACTGGAAAAGATCCTTATGCTGGGAAAGATTAAAGGCCACAGGAGAAGGGCATGACAGAGGATGAGATGGTTGGATGGAATCACCAACTCAATGCACACAAGTTTGAGCTACTCTGGAAGATGGTGAAGGACAGGGAAGCCTGGCTTGCTGCAGTCCATGGAGGTCTCCAAGAGTTAGACACAACTGAGCGAATGAAGAACAACATTGTGTCTCCTCAAAAATTATAATATAATATATAGGTTCTACTCAGTTAACAAATATAGAACTTATCAACATTTTATATATAAAAATAGGATGTGTGATACTTCATGGGGACATTTTCTGGAATTTACTCGTATTGATACAGACAATATTCTCCTTTGATTATTGAGAATCAATTATGATAATGGTCTTAAATACATACTTTAAAAAGCAATACAGTTTTATGGTGAATAATATATGGGTAAATAGGTGATAGAAGTGTTAAGATAATAGGTTACAGGAAGAAGAATGGGGAAAAAATGGTTTCACTTATTTATTTATTGGTTTATTTGCTGTGCTGCATGGCATGCAGGATCACAGTTCCCTGACTGGGAATGGAACCCACACCTCCTGTGTTGGAACTGTGGAGTCATAACCACTAGACTGCTGGGGAAGCAGAGTTTGCAAAGATTTTTGTAATACATATTGTATGGTTATATTTTTCATACATAAACACTTATGCTTATTATCATAAATCTTGTTATAAATAATGATCTTTTAAAAATTTATTTTGTCTGATATTATATTAGTTTATGTTTTATTTAAGTTATCATTTACTAGTTCAACCTATCTACCCTTACTTTTCAAATTCTTAGAACTAAACTTGGAGTCAGTTACTAAGGCATAAAAAGTTTGGCACATGGCATCAGACACCTCAGTACAGATATCCTGAGTCTGACTGGGAGGAAATGCATTTCCCTTCACTCCTTTCCTCTTCCTCAGTCACTGACCAGTCACAGTTACAGGCTATCATTTTTATTCTTTTGTGTTGGAGCTTTTAATTCATTTCTACAGTGAAACGGTGCAGAGTGGAAATGAAAGACGGTGAGTTTAACCTGAGTAGGTAAAGTAAACAAAGAGGTCTTAATTAGGGGGACAAGGGTGGAGAAGTTATTCATCTGTTTAAGGCAGTGGGCAGCACTTCAGAAACATTGTGATCTTGAGAAGTGAGAGGAATAAGAGTGTCTCCTTCACAATTTCTGAGCCCAGCCCTGCCTCTGCTCAAATACTGTGGGCTCTGGTTCTGTGAAGAGACACCAGAAATGGGGGTCATGAGATAGGTGCAGACCCAGAACAAGTCAGAATGTCTACCTACCATGCCTCATACAAAAATCTCCCTTCTCCTTTTGGTCCTAGAGACAGACAGAGGTTGTCTCTCAGTGCATTGGCAATTAGGACGTGCTTTACAACTACAAGAGTTAATATTTTAATGTCCAAATGGGTACAAGGGTACAGGAGGGAAGAAGGGTCAGTTATAGTACTCACTACTGCTCTCTGGTCTGGTGGAAGTCTCTGGAAGGGCTCAGGAGGATTTTCAGGCACATGGTGATAAAAAAAAAGCAGACAAAAACCTTTCAGTTCAGTTCAGTTCAGTCGCTCAGTTGTGTCCGACTCTTTGTGACCCCATGAATTGCAGCACGCCAGGCTTCCCTGTCCATCACCAACTCCTGGAGTTCACCCAAACCCATGTCCATTGAGTCAGTGATACCATCCAGCCATCTCATCCTTGGTCGTCCCCTTCTCCTCTTGCCCCCAATCCCTCCCAGCATCAGAGTCTTTTCCAATGAGTCAACTCTTCACATGAGGTGGCCAAAGTACCGGAGCTTCAGCTTCAGCATCATTCCTTCCAAAGAAATCCCAGGGCCGATCTCCTTCAGAATGGACTGGTTGGATCTCCTTGCAGTCCAAGGGACTCTCAAGAGTCTTCTCCAACACCACAGTTCAAAAGCATCAATTCTTCGGCGCTCAGCCTTCTTTACAGTCCAACTCTCACACCCATACATGACTACTGGAAAAACCATAGCCTTGACTAGACGGACCTTAGTCGGCAAAGTAATATCTCTGCTTTTGAATATGCTGTCTAGGTTGGTCATAACTTTTCTTCCGTCTTTTAATTTCAATTTTAATTTCAAAAACAAAAACCTTTAGTTGGCTTTATTATTTTTGAAAACTCTCTACAGATAATGCATCCTCTTATTGCCTGCATCTAGGGCAGATTGCATACACAGCTCCCCCAGTGGGAAGCCACTGCTGGATTTTCACATAGATCTCAAAAATCTCAGCAGGGATATCCCATAAAGTTCTACCATCCTCTTTTACCAAAACCTCCTTTTACAGACCTACCAGTTTTGTCTGCTATTTGAGGAAAGCTGAGATAGATCACATCTTCCTGTTTACAGGAGATTACAGTGACGAATGGATATTGTTTCCTAGGTATAAGGTTAGGTAAGATTAGTCATGGAAAAGAGCTTAACCAAGAAGTTTTGATCAAGATCAACAGAGTCCAAATGAGGCTTCCTTCAATAATCATAGCAATTTCTTGATTTGATATCGAAGAGAGAACTGAACGTAGATACATGCATCATATTGACATGTATGAAGTGGAAATTCTATTACACTGACTTTCTCTGTTATCTTAAACAAATTATTAAAATAGTATGTGCCCCAGGCTCCTCCTTTTAAAAGATGGGTTGATAATATCTGCCCTATATTTCTCATAAAGTTGTTCAGTAATAAATATGAAGATGACCCAAGAGGATCTGGATAGTGTGGCAACAAGAGTTGGATAGAACCTTTCCTGCCTATTACTAAGAAACAGCCCTCTTCATCTGGACTTCTGGGCCTCCTATTTCAAAAGTAAACAAATGATCTCTTACTAAAAGGTATCATCGACTGAAAAAGATACACAACCTAAAATCTGGTGATTGTATTTTATTTGGCAGACTTCCTGAGGACTTAAGCTCAGATAGCTCTGAGGGACTGCTCTGAAGAGGAAGGGAGGAGCCAGTTATACAGGGGTGTTTACAACAAAGATCAAGTAGTTGGAACAATAAAAGATTACTGTTAAATAAAGAAAACTAGACATCTCAAGCTGATGTTTAGCATGCTTTTCTCTGTATGGGAAGCTGCAAGAGCCTAGGCTCACTGAAATGGTTCCTAGGATATGCACTTTGACTATCCAACGGTCAGTATCATGTTCTTTTCCATCCTGAATCCCCTCAGGGTACACCGCTGGAAGTGGTTGCTGTGGCTGAGGGCTTGATGGCTGCAACATCCTTAAACAATATGGCAGGCAACCTTCTCCATCCTCAGTATATCCCACACACTACTACTGGTTATATTCACTGTAGTTGTTCAGTCAATAAATTGTGTCCAACTCTTTGCGACCCCGTGAACTGTAGCACATCAGGCTTCCCTGTCCTTCACTATCTCCTGGAGTTGTCTCAAACTCATGTCTATTGAGTCAGTGATGCCATCCAACCATCTTATCCTCTGTTTCCCCCTTCTCCTCCTGCCTTCAATCTTTCCCAGCATCAGGGTCTTTTCCAATGAGTCATCTCTTTGCATCAGGTGGCCAAAGTCTTGGAGCTTCAACTTCAGTATCAGTCCCTCCAATGAATATTCAGGGTTGATTTCCTTCAAGAATGATTGGCCTGATCTCCTTGATGTCCAAGGGACTCACTGTATATTATTATATTATATACTTATTATCTATTATTATATAGATCTGGATTTACTGGTCTTTATTTTCTTTTGGCTAAGTATTACATTTTGAACCAACACAGGCCTAATACTTGGCTTATCATTACTATTTTTTATTTTTTGAAATAAGGCATCCCTAGTGGCTCAATTGGTAAAGAATCTGCCTGCAAAGCAGAAGACCTGGGTTTGATCCCTGGGTCAGGTAGATCCCCTGGAGGAGGAAATGGCAACCCACTCCAGTACTCACACCTGGAGCATTCCATGGACAGAGGAACTGGGCAGGGTACAGTCCAGGGGATACAAAGAATCAGACATGACTGTGCAACTCACTTTTACCTTCAACTGAAGAAGGGAATGGCAACCCACTCCAGTATTCTTGCCTGGAAAATCCCATAGACAGAGGGGCCTGGCAGGCTAAGGTCTAGGGGGCCAAAAAGAGTTGGACACAACTGAGTGACAGCATGCACACATCCACAGAAAAGTATATAAATCATAAGGGTATAGATCAATTATGTTTCACTAGTTAAGAACATCCATGTAATCAAGCACCTAGATCAAGCAACAGAGCATGAGCAGCATCCCCAGAAGTCTTCCCCATGTCTCCTTCCAGTTACTGCCAACCCTTCCTCCTCAGGGTAACCACTATCCTGACTAACACAGTCATAAATCAGTTTTCCTGGTGGCTCTTTAACAGAAGACATGCCACTTTCACGTAGTTGCTAATAGCTTCCTCACTTTTGCTATATGAGCTTCTATAATTTAATAAAGGACACAGGAGAGGTACAGAGAGTACAAGGTAGATGTAGAAGATAGCACTGGAAACTATCTTCTCCATGAAGCATTGTCAGTTAATACCAGTGTGTCACTTCTAGCAGGCAAGTGATCTTGTAAAACTTTTGGGAAAGGAAAGCTTAATGAAGTTGGAACCATGGTGCTTCTTTCATCTCAGATAAATTGCAAAATACCATTTATAGACTTTTTTAAAGAAAACGAAAGCATTTCTCTGTGGCTTAACTTGATACTTGTCCAAACTTGGAAGAATTCGAGATGTACAGTATAATATAACACTGTCATCTTAGTTTTTCTCAAGCCCTTTTACCACAATATCCCCCACAGTACAAACAGAATCCAAATGCCAGACCTTGTCCAGATCATCAATATACTTCCTGGGTGAGGAGGAGAGAGTTGGGGACAGTGGATGGGGGAAAGGGGAGGAATCAGGGACTCTGTGCCAACTGCCTCAGAGCAGGAAACCTAGTTCCCTTTCCTTTCTCCCCCATATCAAATTCTCAGCTGCATTCCACTGTCTGGCTGGGCTGGCCACAGCTGTGGTTGTTTCCAAAATGAAGATGGAATCTAGCCACGGTTGGATTTATTATTCTCTAGAACTGCTGTTCCTCTGGGCATTATTTTTAGAAGTATCACATTGCATAGGAGCTTAATTTTTCTAACGGACTTTTGGAAAACTTTGAAAATCCTTTTCCCCCTTAAATATAAAAAATTGATGTAAGAGGATTCTGTTCAATATATTTTTCCTTTGGGATATCCTTATCCCGATGGAAAAAAAGAATATGATTGCTTGACCCAGCTATCTGCCTAAAATAATGTTGTTCGGTTTTTTTTCTTCCCAGAGTAGATAAATTATAATAGTACAACACAGCTGCATATTTGAACATAAGTCTACAAAGTGAGAGACTGTACAGTGACTTCTTGTTACAGCTCTATTTGATTTAGACCAACCAACATTCTCTAAGAGCTTATGGTGTACCAGGCAGTGATAACATATGACAAAATGACAAGTAAGACTTTGCCCTGCCCACGGGAACTCACAGATTAGTGACACAACAAATGCAAAACCAATAATTACCCATACAACAATTACTTGTTATAATTAAAGTGCTACACATAATGTTTTGCATAAGAATTATTAACTCTTACAGAATTTACAGTCTGGGAGGAAGTCACAGAAGAGGTGTTACAGCAAAGACAAGAACCAGACATTTCAAAGAAAAGGAATAAAAAATGTAAAGGCACAGAGGCATGGCATAGCCTAGTATTCTTCAGAAACTCAAAGGTGATGAAGACTAAGTGTATGCTAAAGGGTGGCACTTGATAAGAATGAAGTAGAGTTGGGATCAGATTGTAGAGGGACTTCATCTTCTAAACAGTTTAACCTAGAGCCAGTATAGTTACATTTGCAGTTTAAGGACTGATTCTTGCGTGAAAGAGCCTCAGTTAAGAAATAATGTTGATCTCAGGCTTAAAATATGCCAAGCCTTTAGTCTCATGCACACTCTAATTCTCACCCTGGCCCCTTCTCTTGCTCATTCCCTTTCTTCAATTTTTATTACTGCCTTTTTTTCCTCATACCCCCATAACCCTTCCCCATGTTTTACATAACACTGTTAAATCTTAGGGAAAAATCCTTAAAAATATCCTGCATCATCACATAGCCAATATGCCCAAGATCTAAAAACAACTCAGAAAATAAAGAGAGAGGTTAATAATGACCCATTGATACACTATGTCCTGTTAATGTATTATAAGTACATTAGGGGATGCAGCCATTAAAATATAGACTTGCCTGGTAGCCTATTTGCAGGCTTTGTCTAAATTATTGCAGACTTGGTAACAGAGCCAGATATGGTTTCATCACGATCAGTCAGTTCAGTTCAGTTCAGTTCAGTCACTCAGTCATGTCCGACTCTTCGCGAATCCATGAATCGCAGCAAGCCAGGCCTCCCTGTCCATCACCAACTCCTGGAGTTCACCCAAACTCATTTCCATTGAGTTGGTGATGCCATCCAGCCATNGTGGGTTGCCATTGCCAGATGTTCTGAAACCTAAGGTTTTTTCAAAAATACATTTTCTTCAATACTGCTTATGCCTAGATATATACATTTTCAAACTCTTAATATTAAACCACTAGTATGTTCCATTTTATAATTACTGTATTTCATTTTATAATTACTGTATTTACTAGTTTAAATTATGTGTTCAACTGACCAAATTATTTTCAAATGCCTATTAATAGATCTAATTTGTATATTGTGTAATAAAATTGCTATTACTGATGCAATTTATGTTTTATCAGAATTTCATCTGATGTCTTATGTTATCCTATTGTATCACTTCCCAGCATAAAAAGAGCACTTTCTGTCAATTTTGAGAATAGTATGAGCCACTATTTAAAAATTTTATTGGAACATAATTGATTTACAATTTTGAGTCAGTTCAAGTATACAGCAAAGTGAATCAGTTATATATATATATACTTTTCTAGATTCTTTTCCTTTATAGGTTGTTACAAAATAGTGAATATATTTCCCTGTGCTATACAATAGGTGATATCTAATCCCCAGAGGATGCATCACATCCTCTGGCACCTCCTCCTACCCGCAGTCCTTCCCAGAATCAGAGTCTTTTCCAATGAGTCACTTCTTTGCATCAGGTGGCTGAATTATTGGAGATTTGGCTTCAGCATCAGTCCTTCCAATGAATATTCAGGTTTGATGTCCTTTAGAATTAATTGGTTGGACCTCCCTGCAGTTCAAGGGACTCTCAAGAGCCTTCTCTAACACCACAATTCAAAAGCATCTATTCTTGGAATGCTCAGCCTTCGTTATGATACAACTCTTACATCTGTCCATACAGGGCTACTGGAAACAACATAGCTTTGACTATAAGGACCTTTGTTGGAAAATTATGTCTCTGCTTTTTAATACTCTGTCTAGATGTCATAGCTTTTCTTCCAAGGAGCAAGCATCTTTAATTTTGTGACTGCAGTCACTGTCAGTGGTGATTTTGGAGCCCAAGAAAATAAAATCTGTCACTGCTTCCACTTTTCCCCCTTTTATTTGCCATGAAGTGATGGGACCGGATACCATGAGCTTAGGNGATGTCATAGCTTTTCTTCCAAGGAGCAAGCATCTTTAATTTTGTGACTGCAGTCACTGTCAGTGGTGATTTTGGAGCCCAAGAAAATAAAATCTGTCACTGCTTCCACTTTTCCCCCTTTTATTTGCCATGAAGTGATGGGACCGGATACCATGAGCTTAGGTTTTGAATGTTGAATTTTAAGCCAGCTTTTTCACTCTCCTCTTTCACTTTCATCAAGAGGCTCTTTAGTTCCTCTTCACTTTCTGCCATAAGGGTGGTGTCATCTGCATATCTGAGGTTATTGATATTTCTCCTGGCAATCTTGATTCCAGCTTGTGCTTCTTCCAGCCCAGCATTAATAGTCATTAAATAGGAAATGTCTCCAGCATGCATAGGGTCATGGTGGATAGGACATTTTTCAGGATCATTTCTTTCTCCCAAAGTCCGATAAGGTTTTTCTTTGTTTCTCCAAATTGTTGTCATATTTCTGAAAAAAATTTGTGTCATATCCCACACAGGCAGCCCAATTCCCATCAGAAAGTCTCTATAAACTGTGTATTGTCTTGAAATTTTAAGTAAAGTATATATTGAAACTAGCCACTGGGCATCATACTCCAGCCTGACTCTAAAATTATAGTGCACATGGTCATTTTATTTTATAAGAATTTATTCCTCAAGAGGCTCCCAGCTTTAACCTTTTATAAAGTCAGACCATGAGAAGTTACATATCTGGACCACATAATCCTCTCCATCCTCACAAAATTGCCTTAAATAACTTCATTTTCCACTCTATCATTGTATTTTACTATGTGTCTGTGATTTAAGAACCAGTGATAAAGGAAGGTCTTCACCTTTCTGGTAAAACTGTCATCCAGGATATTGGCTGTTACTTTGCTGAGTGCTAATTCATGCAACAACCCCCAGCCAATACTTCTCATGGCTCCAAGCCAGGAAATGGGTAGTCTTTTCTGACAAACAGGCATTCTTTCTTGATTAGACAATGAAAGCAGTGTGTGATAGAAAAAAATATATACTGACTTAGGAAGTGATATGTGTGTGTTTCCATCCCTGATACGTATGATGTTAACCAAATTATTAACCCTCCCTAAGCCTCAGGTTCCTCTTTTATAAAAATCCAAGTTATGAGTCTTAAACTACAGGATTATTCTAAGAAATCATTTTCACATTGGGTAATATGGGATAACCACAGTTATAGAGCAACCCTTAGCTGTATGAAGTTTCTACTATGTGTAGTGCACTGAGCCAGTTCCCTCACGTATGTGATCTCTAGACTTGTCAGTAATACAAAGAAGTTTCATTAGCTCCATTTCTTAGTTGACTCAGCTGAGTTTCAGAGTAGTGGAGCTAGCAGTAACCTAGCTCCGCTACTCACTACTTTTGACTTCAAGTAAATGGTGTAATTTTTATGTCTATTGCTTCACATGCAAAATCAAGATAATGACAATTCTCATAGAGAAGTTATGAAGATTTAATTAAATTTATAAAGTGCTTGCTATTGCAAGGCTTGCCACACAATAAAAGTATGAAAGCTTTGAAGACTTTTATCTTTATTGTCATTATCAGGGAGAAAATTGTTGGGTAGGAATTCCAGAGCACTGTTTGCCTTCCAGTGCTCCTGAAATGAAAGATGAAAGTTGTCTGACTTTTAGGAATCATCAGGTCTCAGATGAAAACAGTTGGTTCATCTATAAGTGTAAGAAGCTTCAGTGAAGAGATTATTCACAGACAGGTGAGAAAGGGTATGAACACCAACAGGAGATAGGAAGTCATTGCTACCGATAGGCTTGAAAGGGCAGAGGGAGAGAGATGATCCCCAGAACCTGGTGATCTCGAACCCTGGAAGAAGATTATCCAGTAAAAATTGACCAGAGCAATGGGAATAGGAATAAATGCACCAANTTTTTCACTCTCCTCTTTCACTTTCATCAAGAGGCTCTTTAGTTCCTCTTCACTTTCTGCCATAAGGGTGGTGTCATCTGCATATCTGAAGTTATTGATATTTCTCCTGGCAATCTTGATTCCAGCTTGTGTTTCTTCCAGCCCAGCATTTCTCATGATGTACTCTGCAAATAAATTAAAACAAACAGCAAAGATGAAAGTTTCTCATTACTAGGGACTTGCTGGTATTCCTACCCTGCCTCAAAGTGTTTGCTGGGCCTTTTGCCCTTGGTCAACCATCTCTTCCTGTGACTGGCTGTCCTCGTGGACTATGACCCAGGTGATTACTCTGCGCACATCTGTATGGACCAGCTGCCATCTTTGTGTCCCGCTGCTACCTGGAAGTCATGAGTTTATAGGAGGAAAGTGGGGAGACCATCTATAGTGGTGGAGCCTGCTCTGTCTCTAGGTATACAGTCTGACCAGTTAGGGTGAACAAGACTTTGAAGAAAATGAGAAGACTGCCAAAGGATCCCCAGATTATTAGGTATAGATGGATCTGGTGGGGAAAAATGATTTGCAATTTCAGTATACACAGTGAGTATATGAATCTCAGGAGAGAGAAACATGAAAGTTGTTTTTTTAAATCTAAAATTATTATTTAAAATTTTCTTTAAGTCAAAAAGTTAATTTATTTACAAAATGTAAATGTGGTAGGAGGAGGTTTGGGATATTTGTGTTTGTGAAAATACAAATATGCCACATGGATAGAAATACAAAAACCCTCAACAAATTATTAGCAAATCAACCTAGCAATATATAAATATTAATAGCATGAGTCTATACCAGGGATGCAAGACTGGTCCAACACTAGAAATACAACTAGAAAAACATATTTCACCATTTCAACAGATTAAAGAGACAGAATTTCCTAGACACCAAAAACAAAATTCTCTGATAAAGTTCAAATTCCATTCATTATTTTGAAAAAACTCTCAGTAAACTATGAATGGAAGAAAGCTTCACTAACCTCATAAAGGGTTCAGTTCAGTCGCTCAGTCATGTCCAACTCTTTGCGACCCAATGAAGAAAGCTTCACTAACCTCATAAAGGGTTCAGTTCAGTCGCTCAGTCATGTCCAACTCTTTGCGACCCCATGAATCACAGCACGCCAGGCCTCCTTGTCCATCACCAACTCCCGGAGTTCACCCAGACCCACGCCCATCGAGTCATTGATGCCATCCAGCCATCTCATCCTAGGTTGTCCCCTTCTCCTCCTGCCCCCAATCCCCCCCAGCATCAGAGTCTTTTCCAATGAGTCAAGTCTTCGCATGAGGTAGCCAAAGTACCGGAGCTTCAGCTTCAGCATCATTCCTTCCAAAGAAATCCCAGGGCCGATCTCCTTCAGAATGGACTGGCTGGATCTCCTTGCAGTCCAAGGGACTCTCAAGAGTCTTTTCCAACACCACAGTTCAAAAGCATCAGTTCTTCAGCGCTCAGCCTTCTTTACGGTACAAGCTAAAGCTAAGATCATGCTTCATGGTGAAGGTCTGAATTCTTTCCCCCTAAGATTGGGAACAAGAAAAGAACGTCTGCTCTTATACTTCCACACAACATCATGCTGGAAGTCCAGGCCAATTCAACTGGGCAAGAAAAAGAAATAAAAAGAATATTTACTGGAAAGGAAGAAACAAAATGGTCTCTATTCACAAATGATAGACCCGTCTGTGTAGAAGCCCAATAATCCTAAAAAAAAAAAAAAGTGAGTTAGTGAGTTTAACAAATTCACAGGATAGAAAGCTAATATACAAAACAAATCATGTTTCTAAATGCTAACAATAAACATTTGAAAATCAAAAATTTTAAAAAGAGTCACAAGCATAATGGCATATAGAGGATGCTCAATAAATATTTGTTAAATAAGTGTTCAATTTGGTTTCAAATGTATTCTATTTCTTTTTTTCAATGAATTTGCATTTCAAAATATGTTCTTCAGGATGTTTTAATAACATGGTCTGATATCCTCCAAAGTATTCTCATGGATAGTAGCAGCAGAGAATAAGCCTGAGAGCTAGAAGATAGCTAGACAGCTAGAAGCAGGCTTAAAATGTTATAGTGAATAATCGGTGAGTTACCCTATGTGTAACTAATATGTAATATGCTATATACACTTGTGTCAATTAACATGTATCAGAAAAAATTTTAAATTACATTTATTTGCATTATATTAGTGATCTTATGTACACCAAATTTATTCATCTTTCAACACAAATAAGGAGGAAAAATTCTCATGATTAATATTCTGAAAATGGCAGATCGGGTCCTCAAATATTAGCCTTATACATCCAAGTATTTCTTGTGAGATGGGAATACATCGTTCATGAACTAAACACATTTATTGGTTATTTGTGATTAATTTTACTTTTTATTTATTCTATTTATAAAGATGCAGTTCTTTGAAACAGCTATAGACATGTTTTATTTAGTGAGTGAAACAGAGAAGGTCTGAGGATTTTCTTTGAGGAACCAAGAAGCAAACATCATTCATAATTAAGCATTCAGTAAAAAAAAATTATTTGTATTCAACTGTTCAAGCAAACGAATGGGCCATAAATCTATTTAAAAAATGAAATAAGTGCTAAATATATGTCAAGCTCATCTCTTGGCACAGATAAAACTGTTACTTTATATATAAAAATTGTACTTAAGATTTCTTTTTATTTCAACAGAAACACTTATGCTTAGATCTGAATAAAACATATTAATTATAAATCACTACTCTTGCACTGATTGGTAAATTTCAACTAGAGATAAGAGACATGACTCATGTTGAAATTACCAGTAGAAAAGCCTTATTTTGAAGTCTGTTTTTTATATTAAATATAAATATTTATATTATATAATATATTAAATATTTTATGTGGTTGCTTTTTGCATATTTAGAGTGATTTCAAATTAACACTGTCATTGTTCTATAGAATAAAACTGCTGTTATAAAGATAAGTTGTTTGGAAGCATCTAAGTGTCAGAGAGGTAAAACTAATGTAGTCAATAAGCCTGAACTTTTTTAATCAAGAAGACAAATTTAAATCCAAGTTCTCTCACTTATTTGCTATGTGACTTACACTAAATTATTTAACCTTTTTGGGGATTGTCTAGAGTAGACATAGCTGGTTGTCTACTCAAGTTGCTTTCAAACTCTTTAACTTTGATCTATACTAGATAGCATATTCAAAAACAGAGACATTACTTTGCCAACAAAGGTCTGTCTAGTAAAGGCCATGGTTTTTCCAGTGGTCATGTATGGATGTGAGAGTTAGACTGTGAAGAAAGCTGAGCGCCAAAAAATTGATGCTTTTGAACTGTGGTGCTGAAGACTCTTGAGAGTCCCTTGGACTGCAAGGAGATCCAACCAGTCCATTCTAAAGGAGATCAGTCCTGGGTGTTTGGAAGGCCTGATGCTAAATTGAAACTCCAGTACTTTGGCCACCACATGTGAAGAGTCGACTCATTGGAAAAGACTCTGATGCTGGGAGGGATTGGGGGCAGGAGGAGAAGGGGATGACAGAGGATGAGATGGCTGGATGGCATCACCAACTCGATGGACGTGAGTTTGAGTGAACTCTAGGAGTTGCTGATGGACAGGGAGGCCTGGCGTGCTGCAATTCATGGGGTCACAGAGTCAGACATGACTGAGTGACTGAACTGAACTGAACTGAAACTAAGAAATTCATTTTATAGCATGACCAAATATACATACAGATAAACATAAATTTCATAAACCATGTTAGTACCAAGTATGATGAGCTTATTATTTCTACTTTATTTGATTCCATTTTATTTCATTTTTAGTGTCAATTACATTCTATTAAATTGATTTTATGATCCACTAATGGATTGAGATCTGAAATCTGAAAAATATTAGTTTATCCAGTACCCATCCCCTTCCTCCTTACTTCTTTGCTTAAAACATCATTCAGAAGTGACTTCAGATAATATATCCCTTTAATGAAGTCAATCCAGTTTAATCAATCCCCAGTGGTCTGATAAAAATAATGAATTTATTGTTATTCACAATGGAATCATCACCAAATACAATGACTTGAAAAAGTTTCTGGAAAGTAAAGGCTATGACTTTGAGTCTGAAACAGACACAGAGACAATTGCCAACCTTGTTAAGTACATGTATGACAATCGGGAAAGTCAAGATACGAGTTTTACCACCTTGGTGGAGAGAGTCATCCAACAATTGGTATTAAACCACAGTTTTAAAGATAGTTATTGCCAATGTTAATCACAATAAACAAACACTTAAAATATGATAAGTAGGAACTAGCTAATTTTCCAAGTAGTTTTTGCTTTTATTCCTCCATATATGCAAAACTATTCAATTTGAATAATTTTGAGACTGCTGCTTTAATGATTTTACCCCTTTCACTATAATTTAGTGTCATGGGGAAAACAGTCTAAAGAGTTTGTCGAAAAACTGTGCATACTCATACACAAACCCATACATACCACACACAAGCATGTATACAGTACGTTAAGTTGGGGATTCATCACTTTCTCACTTCCTGCTCATTCAAGTGTTCTTCCCAGTCAATAACTTAGCAAAAGGCAGCTCTGGTGAAATACACACTTATTATTCTGAGATAATGTCTGCATGTCTTTGAGCCAGTACAGTCAATTAATTTTTCCTTATGGGGACTTCTACTTGGTACTGTACCTTTTCAGAAAAATATTTCCCAGCCCAAGAGAAAAGTGGTATTTTTTTTTTCATCCCAATTGTCCTACTTTAAAGATATCAAAGATACACAAAGGTCCAAATACATAGTGACTTCCATCTCACCCTTCTACCCCCACAACTCTAGCTTTCCCATTTGAAAGCTCTTTACTTCTCTGTAAAGGTCCAACCCTTTCTCCCATCTCCACCCAAATCTTATGGTGTCTGCAGCAGAAGGAATGAGGAAGATAGAGAAGGTAGAAGACTGTTCCTTCCCTTTACTCAAGGCAGACTGTTGTGCTTTCCCAGCCTTTTTTTGTTTCTACTCATTGTATAACCCAGATTGTTCTGTTCTTTCCCTCTCCTACCTTGTGTTCCTCCTTTATTCATTCTTGATTTCCTTAGACCCTGTCTCTGAGGAGTTTGGGTTGAGGGGGTGGTATGGTGTGCATGTTAATAATTATGATTGTGTGTGTATATGTCTCAATATTAAGGGTCACAAAGAGTCAGATATGACTGAAGCAACTTAGCACAGCACACACAGCACATCAAGTTCAAAAAGAATGAAAGTTAACAGTGATGTAAAATTTCTGGGCTAGGGAATGGGTTTTGAATATGGAGCTTAGTATCTTTTCTGACTCTGCCCTTCCTTTACTAATGCATAATATGGGACACATGAGAAGTGTTGGTAGCATGTACAAAGGTGACTTTTATAATGCTCTGTTTTGGAACTATTTTCTGTTGATCCTGTTTTCAGAGTGGGCTTGTTTAAAAAGTGAATATTGGATACATCAAAGCTGGAATAAGTGTCTGCCTGAAATTTAGGCTAATTTATAAAGTAGTCAAAATAAATAAATAAATGCAAATTACTGATTGGGCTGCCCTTGCCAATCAGTTCAGGGTGTGGATATAGTACAGTTCTGACTATATCTTCTTACTAAATGTAAGAAGATATTATCTCTCTGGTTTCTTTGCTTAAAAGGGAATGGAGTCCCATTCATAAAGGTTCCACTTTCATGACCTAATCACCTTCTAGAGTCCCCCAGTTCTAACACCATCACATTGAGGGTTAGGATTTCAGCACATGGGTTTGAGGAGAGCTGGGGATAGGGACAGAAACAATCAATCCTTTGCACCTGGAGATAAAATTATTAATATAGGTAGACAGAAAAAGCAGCAACTTTTTAATCCCAGTACACTACCCCTAAAAGACTAATTGGTTATTATTTAATTACAGTCAGTTGTCCAATAACCCATAATTAAAATCTTTTCTATAAAATGATATACAAACCATGCTATGTGTTTTAGGGAACTGAAATTAGAAATAGAAAATATTTCTTATTATTTCTAATATATGGTTATAAAAAGGTATTTGTCAGCAATTTGCAAACTCACTTCAATAAGCAATATGCTACTGATTATTTTTAAAGTGCACAGTAAATGTAAAGACCTAATGTTAGCAACCTTGAGAGGAAAAGCAATGATTAGTAAACCTTCATTTTTCTTGTTTAGAATCAAGGCTCTCAAGTATAACTACTTTCACATACAACAGAATCACTGACTAGGCACTGAAACAAATTCAGTCAACGATCTGCTTGCTTAAGATAGAGTTATGTGTTATCCAGTTAAACCATTTTCTATAGTTACTTCAAGTGATGTTACACAGGTTTGCTACTGTAGCTACATTCAGACGGTAGCTATAGCCAAGGGAGAAAATTCAAGAAAGTGTCTCTCACTTGTCTGGGGCTTTGGTGGTATTGTCTAGGGTATTTCAGTTATTCCCTGTGTAGCCTTTCTTTCCATGTAGTGCCTCCAAAGATCTGCAGCATCTCTAGAAGTCTAGCTTGGGCTTCTCGAGATACCATGTTCCAGCTTTAAATATCTTGGTACATTGATTTCATCTAAGAAGTAAAATTAATCTACTCTTGGAAAAGCTTCTTAATTCCCATTGTGAAAATAAACTGAGGTGTCCAGACTTAAATCTGGAAAATATTTTTAACTTTACAAAAGTATTTTCCAAAAGCAACAAAGACTTCTGTTGTTTCAAATGTTCTCAGGGAAATGTGTCATGAAAGGAAAAAAAAAAGGAATTTTCCCCCCTAAGATTATAAAGCATTAGGCTACTTGGTTCAACATGTTTTCCTTCCCTCCTTCCTACCTTCCTTCCTAAGTGACTTAAAATGAGAATTTATTAGGTGTTAAGTTATTAAAAGTTTCTAATTAAAAGTTATCAGAGTTTCCTAAAATGTTTGTGCAATGTTTACTTGAGAAATTGGAGGAAAATAGGGTTACAATGGCAAACATTTAACAACATATCTCTGTGGCAAAAATCCTCTATAATGAGTGATAAAAAGACTAGGAAATTTTCTCTGAAAATAGAAGAAATCTGACTCTAAAAAATTCCATTATCTTTCCAATCCATTATATTTTTTAAAAGCCCTGAAAGTAACAAAGCAATTTTTTCTTCAGATTCAAGGTAGTTATAAAATTTCAAAGTATGTAATCAATGAAAGAAAAAGGAGTCATCAATAATTAGAATATTTGAGTCTATTTGCAGCAGTGTCAAGGATATTCATGTGTTAGAAGAAACCATTGCTCTTGATAATAAGATTGTAAACATTAATGTATTGGTGTTCAAGAGTAAATAAGATATGCTTTCATACATATTTGGGTTGGTTTTTTGAATTCCCAGCAGAGAACCAGTTGGAATTAACACTTTCACATAGGACAAACATAATTTATTTCTTAAGCTAATAGCATTCACTCTAAAAATTTAACCAGAACTCTCACTCACAGTGTCTGCTTTAGAAATTAACAGTTGTTTATTAAATGTTCATGAGAGTGAAATTGTTAGTCTCTCACTTGTGTCCAACTCTTTGCGACCCCATGGACTGTAGCCAGGCAGGCTCCTCTGTCCATGGAATTCTCTAGGCAAGAATATTGGAGTGGGTTGCCATTCCCTTCTCCAGGGGAGCTTCCCAACCAAGGGATTGAACCCCAGGTCTCCACAGACAGATTCTTTACCACCTGAGCCACCAGGGAAGTGCACCTGTTAAATGTTCATGGATGCTTCTTACAACTATACTGTATTATAACAACATAAATATTTATAACACATTTAATAACAAAACATATTACCTCTAAGTTCAATGTATATTCAAGTTAAAAATGTAATATTAACTTTTCATACCTTTTTATGATGAAAATATCTCATATTTCATATCTTCTTTAAACTTTTAGCACAACCAGAAGCCTGTGAAGTATTCTCTACCATTTTTTATTTCCAACTTTATCAGCTAGGAAAATATTTGCAATGTCATAAATGATCTCAAAGCAAAACCAAGGCCAAAAGAACCAACAGTAAAACATAGTCACAGAGTTAGAATAAATCAGAGGCTATAAGACCTTTTTGGCTTCCCTGGTGGCTCAGATGGTAAAGAATCCACTTGCAATGAAGGAGACCAGGGTTCAATCCCTGAGTCAGGAAGATCCCCTGGAGGAGGGAATGGATCCCCACTCCAGTATTCTTGCTTGGATAATCCCATGGACAGAGGAACCTGCTGGGCTCCTCAAAAATCCCTCAGTTCTCTACAGGTCTTCTTGTCCTAAGTCTTTCACTTAAGGTCTCCTCTATAAACAAAAATACTGCTTTATCAATTATCTATTACTAGATAAAAAACCATCCCCAAATGTTATGGCTTAAAGAATGATTTTAAAATTTCTCATGTTTCTGTGAATTGGCTGGTCATTCTGCTTCAAATGGTGTTGGCTGGAACCACTCACATGGCTGCATTCAGATGGTTGCTAAGCTGAACTAGCAGGTTCAAGACCTCCCTTATTTGTCTGAAGCCTTGAAAATGCAATTGACTGGGGCATCTCACTTCTTCCCCACATGGCCTCCCTCTCTAGGGATTCTCCACATGGTCCTTCTCTCCAGCAGGACAGCATGGAATCCTATAATGGCTCGGGAATCCAATAACATGAAAACAGAAACTGTCAGGACTTACTTTGTCCATATTTTATGGGTCAAAGTAAGTTACAAGGCCAGCCTAGACTGAGGGGAAGGAAAATGAACTCCATTCCTTGAAGGAAACAGTAGTTATGTCTGTAGAGATAGGGAAAGAATTATTTAGGGGCCATCTTTGACAAGCATCATTGTCCAACTTCTGGCTACAATTCTTGTCCCACCTAACGTGTAAAACTATACTTACCCAGTATCCTAAAAGTCTCACCCCGTGACATCATTCATTCAAGTTCAGCATCTTATTATCTAAATCAGGTCCAGACACGGCAAAAACACTTCAGATATTGTTCCTCAAGTGCAGCAATTTGAGATTGGCTTCTCTTAGTCCAGATTTCCTAGTATAGAAAAACCACACAGGGACTCCCTTTGCAGTCCGATCCAATGGTTAAGACTCCACCTTCCAAAGCAGGGGCATGGGTTGGGTCCCTGGTCAGGGAATTAAGATCCCACATGCCACAAGATGTGCCCTAAATAGATAAATAGAACTCCTTAAAAATAAGAAAGAAAAAGAAAAGTCACACAAACACTTCAGTCTAGATGGGGCTCAGAGAAGTGGGAGACACAAAACTAAAATTGTTGTGAGGGTCCCTACACTAAGGGCACACGATAGTGCTTGACTGTGGTTCTGTCCATCTCTCTGCTGGTGATTTCCTGACCCATCCCTCGCCTTGCTTCTTGGGCCCTCCCTCTGGGATTCTGGCTCTGCCAGTCATTCTTTTTTCCTAAGAAATTACAAGCACTGGATTGGAAATATTTCCTCTAAATTCTTCTTTTTAAACTGAACAGTTCCAACTTTAGCTTATTTCTCTCTTCTTGTACGTTATCATTAGAAGCTATAGAAAATTAACTGGTACTTTCACCATAAGGTGCATTTTTTATCTTCTGTGCTATGGCATTCAAAAGTATTTCCCAGTATACTGTTAACATATAACTCAGGACCTACATTCTCCAGCATTTGATCATTTCCTTACTGCCTTTTCCCATCCTCTACTAAGAGTTTGTTCACTACTCTCCGAAGCTAATTGTCTCCTAACCACTTGTATTATTTTTCTCCTGCTTGTGTAATGTAACACCAAATTTAGCAGTCTTAACCAGCACAAATTTATTATTATACAGTTCTGTAGGCTGTTGTTGTTCAGTTGCTAAGTCGTGTCTGACTCTTTGTGACCCCATGAACCACAGCATGCCAGGCTTCCCTGTCATTCACTCTCTTGGAGTTTGCTCAAACTTGAGTCGGTGATGGTTAGAAACACAACACTGATCTCACAGGAATAAAATCACTATGTTGGCTGAACTATATTCCTTTCTGGAGGCTCTAGAGAGGAATGTATTTCCTCGCCTTTTCCAGCTTCTAGAGGCTGCCCACATTCCTTGGCTTGTGGTTCCCCTTATCCATCAGCAAAGACAGCAACAGTGGCTGAGTCCTAATTTTGCATCACTCTGACTTCCTCTTATGTATTCCTCTCCCACTGTAAGGATCTTTGTGCTTATATTGGCCCACTTGGATAATCCAGAGTAAACTCAAGATCTTTAATCACAACTGCAAAGTCCCTTTTACCACATAAGGTAACATATTCATAGGTCTAGGGGTTAGGATGTGGCTATCGACAGGTGGAGGAACTATATTTTACCACACTGACCTTTTAGCCTCCACTAACATTTTTCTTGCCACTCTCCAATCCACCCTTGCCTAGTCTTAAAGCCCATACCCCATGTTTCTGGATTTTGTTATGATTATACACCATTCCAGATAATTGCTCATCTGTTGAAAGTGAAAGTGTTAGTCGCTCAGTTGTGTCCTGTTTTGCAATCTCGTGGACTGTAGCCCGCCAGGCTCCTCTTTCCACGGAATTCTCCAGGCCAATAAAACTGGAGTGGGTTGCCATTTCCTTCTCATTTGTTGTGGAATAACAAATCACACCCTAAAATGTAATGTTTTAAAACTAATAACTATTATTTATAATTTCTCGAAATTCTCTGTGTGATTGCTTATATGTTTTGCTCCCCATGTGTGCTGGGATCACTTCTGCAGCTGCATGCAGCTGATCTCACTCAGTCACCAGATGTGGGAAGGGCAGGATTTGAAACAAAGTGGCTCTCTGCACTTGAGCCAGACTCTTTAGAAGCTGACAGCTGACCTCATTCCTTGCAGCCAGGCAGCAAGTCCTTTCTTGAAAACGAATCTGGGTAGCATGTATTTTTCTTATCACAATCCACCACTTGCTCCATAAATGTCTATTACTCCATGTATGTTTAGGGAGCAGCTCCTATAAGACTGAAGGGGCCTCTTTTCCTGAGGAGAACTTAAACGATGGAAGCTAGTGGAACAAACTACAATCCCTACTGTTGTAGTAAGACTGTGGAATACAATCAATACTCGTCATCTCCCTCCTCCACTATCAATTCCAGATTTCTCTCACCCTCCACCTCTACCTTGGCTACTGTTGTTGGCTTACCTGGTATTGTGACCCAGACCCTCATTCCCAGAAGGGCCTGAGTTTCTGCCACCGTGCAGTCCTCAGGGTGAAGTTGCTATGCCTACTCATGCATGCTTGCTAAGTCACTTTAGTCGTGTCCAACTCTTTGCGAGCCTATGGACTGTAGCCTGCCAGGCTTCTCTGTCCATAGGATTCTCCAGGCAAGGATACTGCAGTGGGTTGCCATTTCCTCCTCCAGAGGATCTTCCCAACCCAGGGACCAAACCTGCATCTCTGTGTCCTGCATTAGCAGGTGGGTTCTTCACCACTAGTGCCACCTGGGAAGCCATGACAGTCACAATTTGTTAAGTGCATCACTTGGGCTTCCTACTGTCACAGTAGGACCTCTGTCTCCTTCTGAGGTAGGTAAGATGATGACTCCTTTTCTTGCCTGCCAGTCCCTGGGTACAAGGAGCACAGAGTACTCAGATGGTATCTGAAGCTTATATTACAATGGGGTTTTTGCTATATCTCTTAGCAGAAGTGTGTCCCCTTTAAGGACCAAGACCTCCCAACACATGGAGTTCAGAGTTATAAAGATAAGAAGCACAAATGGCACCTTAAGGGTCATTGGAAGTGACTTTAAGGGATAAGGGACACTTCTGCTTCCACTCCTTGGTTTCCAGACCCATATATTTTTTGTACTGAAGCATAGTGCCATATAAACATCTTTGATCCAATAATATAATACATTCTGGAGTATGGCACCTCACTCTTTCACAGTATTGCTTCTGAACCGGTATTCAACCATAGTGTCAGCAGGTTGCTCCAAGGCTCTATCAGGCTGGCAGTTTCTGGGTGGTGAGGTATGTGACATTATCAGTGGATACTGGTATACTCCTGCACTTCCTTTTTAGAAAAATAGGTCCCCTAGTTTGATATGACATTATGAGATCCCATGCTAGTGAATCTAATAAACACTCAGATGCTGGTACTGACTGAGGCTCTGTAGGCAGGAAAAGTAATCTCATATCTAGAATATGTGATTTATCCAGTGACAAGAAACGGGTGGTCACTCCAGGATGGAGGGAGCCCAACATAGCCAACTTGACACTTCGTCCCAAGGATCAGTGACATACTGGGGACTCAGCATTTCTTTCTATTGCTGGTAGGTTGGACATTTGTCAGCAGGAGTTAAATCAGCCTTGATCAGTTCATCCCATGCCCAGTCTTCACCCCTTCCCCAGTGGACACTCCATTCATGTGCCCAAGTGCCAGTACCAATTGGCCAATGACTAAGGCAGAATGGATGATGCCAACTGAGCAATTTATTCACATTTTCTTTATTGTTTAGTGCCTCTTCAATAGTGGATACACTCTGGTGAGTGTTAAATGTGATACAAAGACCCTCACTGTTCATGCTCACACTCATTGCCAATATGTCCATCAACAGGCCTTTATTCCAGACTTCCTATGGTTGATCTTCCAGTATTTCTTCTCTCAGGACAATTACCAGTTCAGCCACTCAGGCTATTCCATTCCGGATAAGCTCTGTATGCAACTAAAGGGACCCACTTTCTATACAGCATCAGTGGTATCTAGCCATCCAATTCTGTTATTCTTCAATCTCTGAGTTCCTTCATGAGTCTCAAATACGTTATACCCTGCACTCACTAGTTCATTCTCTTCCACAGGTAAACCCTCTCATTTCACTAGCTGAAAAAGTTGCCACCTTGAGCCAGGGGTTCCTTATGTTCCATGTGCCACACGTGATGGAGTCCTCACTGGCAGCTTAGACCACTCTTGGGATTAACTGTTACAGTTGGGTTCTCTGAAGATCCTGAGATGGAATTTGGGCTATAGGTGTTTATCAGAGAACACCTGTCAAGGGAACGGGAAGAAGCGGATTGGGCCAAGGAGGAAGCTCTAGAGTGAGTTTTGCCTGACACGATGAGGTGCATTAGGCTGAAATAGCAAGGCGTTTACATCCCCATTTAGTGCTTAGTCCTCAGATCTAGGGAAGGTATAATCTCAGGTACAGTGTTTTCTATAGCTGCTGCAGATGAAGTGCTGAGAGCTAGAGAATCTCTTTCCTCCACACTCCCTGCAGCTCACCAGAGGGTCTTTCCTGGAAGGGGATCCCCCTTATCTCATGCATCCCCACAGCCACCAGAGTCTAATCCATCTGCAAACGTCATCTGCTTCTAATTTCAAGATATATCCAGGATCTGACCATCTCTTACAATAGTTCTTGTCCAAGCAAATACCATCTTTCACATAGACTGCTGTTGCTAAGTCACTTCAGTCGTGTCCAACTCTGTGCAACCCCATAGACGGCAGCCCACCAGGCTACCCCGACCCTGGGAATCTCCAGGCAAGAACACTGGAATGGGTTGCCATTTCCTTCTACAATGCATGAAAGTGAAAAGTGAAAGTGAAGTCGCTCAGTCGTGTCTGACCCTCAGCGACTCCATGGACTGCAGTCTTCCAGGCTCCTCCATCCATGGGATTTTCCAGGCAAGAGTACTAGAGTGGGGTGCCATTGCCTTCTCCATCACATAGACTACTGAAACAGTACTCTAGTTAATCTTCCAATTTAGCGTCTTACCCTCTTATAGTCTGTTTTTCATAAAGGAATCAGAAATAAACCTTGTTACCAGCTTCACATCTCCCTCAGAGTAAAATCCAAACATCTACCATGGTCTCCAAGGCACTAAAGATGTGTTCCCTTATGCCCACTCCACTATGATCCTGTTCTACCTTGTTCCTTTATTCCAGCTAAACTGTTGCTAACTCAGGACCTCTGCACACTTGTTCCCTCTCCTCAGAATGCTACTCTTTGCGTTATCTGCATGACTCATTTTCTCCCTTCATTTAGGTCTCTGACTTTACCTTGAGATTTCCCCACACAACTCTATTTAAAATAGCATCCCTTTCCTACACCAGCCACTGTTTGTCTCTTACTCTGCTTTACTTTCCTTCTTAGCATGTATTATATACATGCTAGGCACTAACGTGCTATATCCACTACCTAGACAAGAAAGCAGCACACAGTGGACAACCAAGAATTTTTGTTGAGTGGAAGAATCCTGGAACTTTCCTTTGCTGCTTTTTTGATGCTCTCTCCTCCCTTTTGGTTTGGTTTCTTTCTCCATTCTGCTGGTAAACATCCTCCAGTATCTTCCTAAGCATCTTTGTCTCAAAAAGGATATATGGGAGATAAATTTTTTGAGATGTTGTCTATCTTTATACTCACACTTCATTGATTATATGACTGGAAACAGAACCCAAATCATTTTCACTAGAGTTCTGAAGTCACCATCCTAATGTCTTCTACTTTCCAATATTTTTTAAGAAGTCCTCTGACAACATGCTTCTTGACCTTTGTAAGACCTGTTTCTTCTCTTTGAAAACTATGGTTATTTTCCTTGTATCTGTGGTGTTCTGCAATTCCTTGATGCTAAGTCTTAGTTTGTGCCTTTTTAAATTCTAAAAACCTGTGTCTTCTAGTTTTAGGGATTAAAAGAAAACTTTCCCCCTAAGATTCTCATTCTCTCTGTAGTCCTAGATAAAGGACCTCATGGAGTAGTCCTTATTTTTTTTCCTTCTTTTTTCCATTTCTTTGCCTTTCTGGGAGATCTCCTTAAATGGAAAAAATAAATTCCATCCTTACTTTAGAAATGACATTTAGAAAGAAGACCAAAACAAAGAGTTGTTTTTTGACTAGCTAGTTATTCACTCATCTTAGCAGCAGAATTACTGAATAAAGACAACGAGGTTACAGACACTAAATTAATCCGCCAAGTATTTAGTGTGAAAATTACAGCACAGGTAAAGGAGATTTTTTCTCCATCAAACATAATATTCTATAATAAATATGTGATGAGATGAATACTATTTACTATAACTACATATAAAATAAGATTGTGGTTGTGAGACTCTCAAAGGGATGACATAGAAACATGGTTAAAACCACACCAAAAAAAAACTCAGAATGGATTAAAGACCTAAATGTGAGGCCAGAAACTATAAAACTCCTAGAGGAAAACACACGTAGAACACCAACACCCTCTGACATAAATCACAGCAAATCCTCTATGACCCACCTCCCAGAGTAATGGAAATAAAATAAAAAATAAACAAATGGGATCTAATTAAACTTAAAAAGCTTTTACACAACAAAGGAAACTATATGAAAGGTGAAAAGACAGCCTTCAGAATGGGAGAAAATAATAGGAAATGAAACAATTGACAAAGAATTAATCTCCAAAATACATAAGCAACTCATGCAGCTCAATACCAAAAAACCAAACAATCCAATAAAAAAGTGGGCAAAAGACCTAAACAGATGTTTCTCCAAAGAAGAAATACAGATGGCTAATAAACACTTGAAAAGATGCTCAACATCACTCATTATTAGAGAAATGCAAATCAAAATCACAGTGAGGTATCATCTCATGCCAGTCAGAATGGCCATCATCAAAAAGTCCACAGACAATAAAAGCTGGAGAGGGTGTGGAGAAAAGGGAACCCTCTTACACTGTTGGTGGGAATGCAAACTGGTATAGCCACTATGGAGAACAATGTGGAGAGTCCTTAAAAAACTGAGTCTAGAACTGCCACATGACCCAGCAATCCCATTGCTGGGCATACACCCTGAGGAAACCAGAATTGAAAGAGACACATGTACCCCGATGTTCACTGAAGCATAGTTTACAATAGCTAGGACAAGGAAGCAACCTAGATGTCCATCAACAGATGAATGGAAAAGGAATTACAGTGCATATACACAATGGAATATTACTCAACTATAAAAAAAATGCATCTGAGTCAGTTCTAATAGGTGGATGAACCTGGAGCCTATTATACAGAGTGAAGTAAGTCAGAAAGAGAAAGACAAATACTGTATATTAACCCATACATATGAAATATAGAAAGACAGTACCAACAATCCTACATGCAGGGTAGGTAGCAAAGGAGACACAGATGTAAAGAACAGACTTTTGGACTCAGTGGAAGAAAGCAAGGGTGGGATAATTTGAGAACAGCATTGAAACATGTACATTACCATATGTAAAACAGATNTGTATATTAACCCATACATATGAAATATAGAAAGACAGTACCAACAATCCTACATGCAGGGTAGGTAGCAAAGGAGACACAGATGTAAAGAACAGACTTTTGGACTCAGTGGAAGAAAGCAAGGGTGGGATAATTTGAGAACAGCATTGAAACATGTACATTACCATATGTAAAACAGATGACCAGTCCAAGTTCGATGCATAAAACAGGGCACCCAAAGCCAGTGCTCTGTGACAACCCAGAGGGATAGGGTAGGGAGGGAAAGGGGAGGGAGTTTCAGGATCAGGGGGACACATGTATATCTGGGGCCGATTCATGCTGATGTATGGCAAAAATTATCATAATACTGTAATTATCCTCCAATTAAAATAAAGGATTTAAAATTATTTACAATATTGTAGTTTTTGGCATACATTGACATGAATCAGCCATGAGTGTACGTTTCCCCCCTTCTCGAACCCCCATCCTTCCTCTCTCCCCATCCCATCCCTCTGGGTTGTCCCAGTGCACTGACTTTGAGTGGCTTGTTTCATGGATTGAGCTTGGACTGGTCACCTATTTTACATATGATAATATACATGTTTCAATGCTATTCTCTCAAATCTTTATTCTCTTAAGTCTATAAAAAAGAAACGTGGTTAAAAATAATGTGGAGAGTAGTGTTTTGGTCCATCTCAGCAACCCCACTAAAACCTCAACATGAATATGTAGTGTCCATGTAGATTAATAGATTAGGTGTATGAACAGACTCATCCCACCTAGCTAATACTCTTTCCTTTTTGTGAATTTATGGTAACTGGTATATACAAATGATCCCTAACTTTCTCCTTAACAACAAATGGTTGTTGTTAAGTAACATCCGCTGGATCATGGAAAAAAGCAAGAGAGTTCCAGAAAAACATATATTTCTGCTTCACTGACTATGCCAAAGCCTTTGACTGTGTGGATCACAATAAACTGTGGAAAATTCTGNGCAGGGAGGAATTGGGGGCAGGAGAAGGGGACAACAGAGGATGAGATTGCTGGATGGCATCACTGACTCAATGGACTCGAGTCTGAGTGAACTCCGGGAGTTGGTGATGGACAGGGAGGCCTGGCGTGCTGTGATTCATGGGGTCACAAAGAGTAGGACACAACTGAGCAACTGGACTGAACTGAACTGATACACACTATTATCAGTAAACGTCTTTCCCTTCAAGGTTTTTATTAAATACAATGTAACTGGTGGCCTATAGTTTCAATTGCCACTTTAAGGTTGGACTTTTACTTAGAATTTACAATTTTCTATTCATTATGTTATATTTTGTCCTCCAACTCTTGTATTGATTTTTTACTTCAGCAAGCACATTTTTAATTTACAGAATCTTGTCTATTGCTGGTTCTTTTTCACACTATCCCATTCATGTCCTGTGAATACAATATACTTTTTTTTCTTAAGTTATTCTTTCATTCTCTGTTTCCTTTGGATTCCTCCCCTCCTTGTTAACTGGGCCCCTCTTTCTAATTTGGAGGCTTTCACTAAGTGTTACTGATGAGTGGTGATTTTTGGCTGGTGGTCTTCACTGCAGGCTTACTAAGAGTTTAGCCAAACTCTTCACTAAGGGTCTTCTGTCACCATTTGCAGGCAAAAATTTGGTAAAATTATCACTAGCAGTAACACAGAAGACAGAAAATGTACCTAATTCACTCATGGCACCAAGTGAGACTTTGAAGCAGAATGTTCAAAGAATAGGCTGGCTGCTATGAACTGCAACTTATAAGGTATTCTAACAGAAAGACGAATTCAAACATAAAGAAGTGGCTATACAAATATTACTAAGAGGGAATATAGAGTCAGCAAATCAAATGCTGAATCATTAAATATAGCTTTAGGACAAACACCAAATTCAGGGTATTGCCATCACCGTGGCCTCAGGTAAAAAAATTGCTTGCCAATACAGGAGATGTGGGTCTGATCCCTAGTTCAGGAAGATCCCCCAGAGTAGGGAATGGCAATCCATTCCAGTATTCTTGCCAGGAAAATCCAACGGACAGAGGAACATGGATGGCTACAGTCCACGTGGCTGCAATCAGCCATAACTGAGTGACTGAGCACACACACATACACAAGGGAAAGACAAGTAAAGGTTGTAACTATACAGTCACGTTGTACAACCTCTGAAGGGATTAAAGAGCTGCCTTTCAACTGAATCAAAGGGCTACTAGAAAGATTAAGGGAATTAGAAGACTGCTATGTTCAAAACATGCACATTTCTAGAAACTAGGCCGTGAGTACTTGGAGCATCTCAGGCTGAACTAGTTAATGAATGTTTCTGTAACCCACTTCCACTGAAGTTTTCTAGCCCTTTACCCCCCAGCAGCCCCCATATTTGGGAGAACCCCAATTACTTTATTAAACATCTTCACTCATGCAATACTTTAATCTGCTTTCCTCACCACCTGGCTTCTCTAGAAAAGAGAGCCTGAGGCACAAATTAAATCTATTACTTTATTAGAATAGGCAATCCAGGCTGGTGAGAGTAAAGATGTAAGGCTAACAAGGACTGGAAGCAAATGCAAATTGATAAACCAAAACAGTATTTCATTTCTGGTTCATGATTTTAGTCCTGAAGAGACATTGCTGATAATTTGGCCAGTGCAGTTGCTTAGCTACATGGTACATACTCGGCAAGAGGGTGAAAAACTGTGTCTCAAAATAGTCCATGAAAAAGGATAGGAATTTGTGTGAAAGCTTCTTCTAGTCCATTGATCCAAGTCTTGCAGACAACTGGCTCTCCCAGATTGCATCATCTAACCCTTTTGACAATCACTAGGGGAAACCCTGTGGCATGATGCTTCCTTGAGTCCAGAAGTGTTCGGATGGGCCAGAGATTCTGAGCATGTGGCTAGCTGACCTCAGGCAGAGCAATCACTCCAGCCTGCTAGTACACAGTGTCACTATATAGGGTGATAGCTATGGCAAGGTGGTTGGTGGCCTAGGAAACAGTGAGGCCAAGAAGGTGAGAAGCCACTTGAGAAAGATGTCTATATCCAAAGATGAGATATCTATTGCTATAAATACATAATGCTGTATAATAATAGCTATAAAGCTTCAGAGGTATAACAATGGACATCCCTTGCTCACACATCTATAATCAGATAGGTGTCAGGTTCTACTGATCTTGATTGGGATGGTTCACATACCTGTGGGTTGACTGGCTACCAGCCAGTCTAAGACTGGATTCAGGTAGTGTGACCAGGGTAATCTGGCTCTGCTTCACGCATGTCTCATCCTCTAGGAAGCTAAGCCAGACATGTACGTGCATTTGGAGACAGCAGTAGCACAAGAGTAAGTGGGAATACACTAGATGTTTGGAAACACATACGGGACACAAAGTACTTGAGAATGCACTTCAAAGGAGGATGAAAAAAACACCATGAATACAGGGAGGAGTAAAGAATTAGGGTGGCTTTTACAGTCTCTCAGACCAAAGAAAAACAAGACAAGTATAGACAATTCATTGTTCAAACAGGTATTATTATTGTTTGGGGGGAAGAATTTAAGATTTTTCTGGACTTAGCTATAAATTAGGCTCTTATGGAGTATGTGGGTTGTCTTTCTTAAGACAGCTGTAAGACAGGAGCAAATGAGGTTTTTTTTCCCTTTTCCCTTTTAACAATTATATTTTGTTGGTTTGTAGAGCCAGTTGAATGGCAATAGATTTTGGCTCAGGAAAGCTCAAATTTAGCCCAGAGAAATCCAACTTTGGCCCTGCTTAAATCAGTTCAGGCCTTCCTCTGTTCCCAGGGCCAAATTCTAAGCATGAAGAAATCCATTTTAATTCCATTCTTGTAAAATAACTGCTAGTCAGTTATTGCTTATTAACTAATAGGCAAGTCAGATAGTTTATTTGGCTAAGACTACTGGGGTTAATAATGTTCAAACTTTATATAAGCCACATTCCTTTTAATGAAGAGTCTAATAAAATGGTGACCTCACTGAACCAAATCATAAGTCCCAGATTCTAGACAGGATTCTGCCACTAACTAGTTGTGTGACCCTATGGGCAAGTTACTTAATCTCATTAGGCCTCAACTGCTACAGATACATTTATCAGGGACTGCTCTAAATTACAATGTTTCAAAAGATCTATTTTCACAGTATGTTAGCAGGCATTCCTTATTCAAAAAAAGTTTAAGAAATACTAACTTGAAGTTCAAAATGTTTATTGCAGGACTTTTCAGCACTTTCATGCTGTGCCTTTTGAATCTCTAAGAGAGGGATATAACGTGCAACAAACAAATTTTACCGACAGCTTTTTTTTTTTTTTTCCGTAAAACACATGTCCCACTGAGTGTATTTCAGGAAATGTATTGCTATTTCTAGCATTCACATGGGTGAAATTTATCCCTCTTTATAAAGAGGACAACTTCAAGTGGGGACTTTTGAGAAAAATACTTCCCTTGTGGCTCAGTGGTAAAGAATTCACCTGCCAGTGCAGAAGCTGCAGAAGATGAAGGTTCAATTCCTGGGTCAGGAAGATCCCTTGAAGAAGAAAATGGCAACCCACTCTAGTATTTCTGCCTGGGAAATCCTATAGACAAGGATGCCTAACAGGCTACAGTCTGTGGAGCTGGAAGGAGTTGGAAACGACTTAGCGACTGAACAGTATACAAAAATCACTATTTACAAAGGTACAGGCAGAGTTTAGGAAAACCAAGGTGTAAATGACCTACTCTGGGGCTAGGAACACCTAGAAGACCTTACTACATAAATGAAAAGGAGTAAAAGGAGGAAGCATGGGTCTGAAATGAACCAGAATAACTGCTGGGAAAAGGATGCCTGGTAAGATGACCTTCAGTAAAGGGACACAGCCACCCACGGTGGCCTGGCAGGAAAGCAGCCAGGGAGATAAACAACACAATTTTCATTTTCCTTTCAACTTTCAACTTACTGCTGCTGGTCCTTCTGTTTGCTGATCCCAACCAAAAGCCAATGGGCAAGGGGACCTACCTCACAGAGCAGAGAGCAGAATGGGAAAGACTGAAAGGCAGATCCAGAGGGCAAATAGAAGGTATTCAGCACAGTAGGGCTCCATTCACAAGCAGCTAGATTAGATGATTAAATGATATCCTCAGGACTCAAGTCTTTTTATCTCTCCACTGTTTCTTTTGCTGGCTTCATTCTAATGCAGTTTTGCCACCTGCAGCAGAGATGTCACCAGTAGCTCTAGGGTTATATACATCATGCTTAGTTCACATTCATTAAACAAAAAGAATAAACACATGTATAGCAGTTACCATATGCCAGGTGCTACTGAAAGCCCCATAGATACATTCACTCAGCTAAACCTCAACATCATCCTAAAATACCTACTGTATTACTGGTCTCTTCAGTAATCAAGAAACTGACAAGTGACTGGTAGGTGGAAAATGAAAACTGAGATTTAGATTTAGATAGTCCAGCCCTAGAGTCTGTAGTCTAGCTTTAGAGGCTGTGCTTTTAACCAGTGAACCATACTGCTTTAAGAAAAATAACCTACCTCCTTGAACATTCATATTACTTATTAAAAAGGAAACATGTGCTTATCCTGGATCAATCACTAGGCATTTTGCTTGCTAACCTGGGTCATATGTCCATCCCTAAAACAGGACGTGATTATTAACAATTCCTCCCCCAAAAAGATGCAGATTAAGGAAAAAAAAGTCCATCACAGGCAACATGGACTTAAAGAAACAGCCTTATGGACTGGAGCTACAATTCTAGTTCTGCCGAGGTTTGCCATCAACCTTGAACAAATTACTTGAGGAGATTCTGTGAGTATAGGTGGAAAGATATGAAGATCTCTAAAGAAATATCTAATTATATCTAATCACATAGATATAAAATAACACATTATTATATTAAAATATAGTAATAAAATTGAGATCTGCCAAACTTGAGCAAGTAACTTCTGAAATGAATTTTTTGGTCAACACTATCTCTGAAAATTCCCTTAGAAATATCTTCATTTTTTAAAATATGAAGTAAAATAAACAAAACCTTAGTTTTTCAAGTGGTCTTATAGACATTACACATGAATATTTCCTAGGAATAAACAAAGCACAATATAATTTTATTGATTTTACCAAAATAAAATTACATAAGTAACTTTTTTGAAAAAACTAATGGGTAAGTTTTCTTGTTTCCTTGTCTCCAGGGCACTTGGCATTCTTTATCAACTGGTGCATAAAAGAGTAGAAAAATAAAAGATTATCATATTGTCCTTTGTATTTCTCTTTTAATATATCAGTATGATAGTCTACCAAAAAGTAGTAAATAGCTTCAATTGTGGAAAGGAAGGTATCTGGCTTTCCTTTTTGATGGCGCCAAAAGCAAGTTTTTCTTGTTTTCAACTCAACTTGTAGCAACCCTGCCAAAAACAAATAAGAAAAATATAGGTATTTCTTGTTAACCACAGGGTGTGGTACAATGATGATTTCCCTTAATTACTTTAAGGATTTTTTTTTTAACTTCTTCAATACCAATTCCAAACGGTATTTTCTCAAATGTATTAAGATATATACAGAAGCAATACAAAACACAGGATGAAATATTATCCATGACAGTTATCTATAAATCTCAGACCTTACAGCAATGGGTTACAAGTAGTTAACATTTAAGATGGTCATCTCTGATATCTATTTACCAATGTCTTTTTTCACTCTAACCTGCGACAGGACTAAGTTCACCAGTTTTCAGAAGAGTTTCATTTCCTTGATAAACTGACATTTTTATGACATCATTCATTCTGAAACTCACTGAGACCAGATGGGCAGATTAACGGTTCTTAATACTGTTAAAGCTACTGGATGATCACTTTTTGGCTCTCTCTCCATGTACAGAGTACCTAGAGCTGTTTCATTAGCTGTCACATCTGTGTTTCGGAGCCTTGGGAACACAGTCAGCTAATGCTGTGCTCCTAAATATTTAAAGAGTAAATGACTCATGAAATCTTACAATAGTACTCTCATCTTTTGGGCTTTCCTGTGGCTCAGCTGGTAAAGAACCTGCCTGGAATGTGGGAGACCTGGGTTCGATCTCTGGGTTAGGAGATCCCCTGGAGAACGGAAAGGCTCTACACCAGTATTCTGGTCTAGAGAATTCCATGAATTGTACAGTCCATGAGGTCACAAAGAGTCAGACATGTCTGAGTCACTTTCACTTTCACTCTCATCTCTTACAACTGAGATCTCAACATACAAATTTAGAAGGCTTTTAGCACCTTAGACCAGCACTCAGACTCACAATAAAATCTGCTTTTAAAAAATCATATTTTATTCTAAATCAATACTCACAGCAAATATAAACTGACTAAACCTGCCATTTAAAAGACAATGATCATCAGAATGTAACACAATAGGAATGACTTCCACAAGGCTTCTATTCAATACTGCACTCAAAGTCTTAGTTAACACAATACTACAAAAACAATAAATTAACTACATGCATAATAACTGAAAATGGAAAAATACAATTGACATCTGTTGTTGTTCAGTTGCTAAGTTGTGTCTTACTCTTTGTGACCCCATGGACTTGCAGCATGCCAAGCGTCTCTGTCATTCACTATCTCATGGGGTTTGCTCAAATTCATGTCCATTGAGTTGATGATGCCATCCAATCATCTCATCCTCCGCTGCCCGCTTCTCCTTTTGCTCTCAATCTTTCCCAGCATCAGAGTCCTTTCCAATAAGTTGGCTCTTTGCATCAGGTGGCCAAGGTATTGGAACTTCAGCTTTAGCATCAGTCATTCCAATGCATATTCAGGACTGATTTCCTTTATTATTAGGATTGACTGGTTTGATCTCCCTGCAGTCCAAGGAAATCTCAAAAGTCTTCTCCAGCACTACAATTCAAAAGCATCTATTCTTTGGCGCTCAGTCTTCTTTATGGTCTAACTCTCACATCCGAACATGACTACTACAAAAATCATAGCTTTGACGATATGGACCTTTGTTGGCAAAGTGATATCTCTGCTTTTTAATATGCTGTCTAGGTTTATCATAGCTTTCCTTCTAAGAAGCAAGCATCTTTTGGATCACAGTCTTGTCATGGTGAAATATATTGGGGTAGAGAGATTTTTAAAAGGAATGAAAGTGATAAACATGAAAGATGGATAAATTCCACACTAAGAATTTCAGTTCTTCAAAAGATACCATAAAGGAATTTAGAAGATGAGTCAGAGACTGCAAGAAGATATTTCAAAACTTAATTATCTATATTCTAGAATATATAAAGAATTCCTACAAATCAATAAGAAAAACAAAACACTAGAAAAACAGACATAGATATTTCAGAACAAGACACGTATGGCCAAATAAGCAAACAAAATGATGATCAACCCAATTAGTTATTAGTAAAAAGTAACTTATGACTACAACCAGATACCATATTTTACCCACTCTATTGGCAAGTATCAAACATTTGATGACACAATGGTAGGAGCCATTATGAACTGAGAGGAATTCTTGCACATTAATGATGGGAGTATAAACCCGTATACCCACACTTTGGAAAATAGTTGGCATCGTCCTGTAAGACTGAACATTCTTATATGTAACAAAACAGCAATTCCAGTGAGGAAGCTTGCACATATGCAAGAATGTTCATAGTAGCACTGTGTGTAATAGTAGCACATAGTAGTGTTGTAGCAAAAACCAGAAATAATTAAATTGTTTCATCAACAGAAGACTGAATAAACCTCAGTATATTCACATAAATCATACATTACACAGAAGTGAAAATGAGTAAACTATAGCTACAATCTTAGAAACAAAATGGTGGGTTTAAAACTTGAGTCCTGAGAAAACGACAAAAAAAAAAAAAAAGGCAAAACTAATAATCTAAAAAAAGCAAATCTTTTTTTAATTGAAAGTATGTTGTACAATATTATGTAAGTTACAAGTGTACAACATAGAGATTCACAATTTTTAAAGGTTATACCCCATTTATAGTTATTATAAAATATCTGCTGTATTCCCTGGGCCGTACAACACCTTTATAGCTTACTTTATAATTTGTCCCTTTTACTTCCCTACACCTATACTGCCCCTCCTTCACTGGTATCCATCAGTTTGTTCTTCACATCTATGAGTCTGCATCTCTTTTATTACATCCTTGTATTTTTTTAGATTTCACATATAACGGATATCATACAGTATTTGTCTTTCCATTATTTCACTTAGCATAATGCCCTCCAAGTCCATCCATGTTACTGCAAATGGCAAGATTTCATTCTTTTTTAATGGCTGAGTAGAATTCTATTGTGTGTATGTTTGTATATGTGTACCACCTATGTTTTCCTCTAGGAGTTTTCTAGTATCTGTCTTACATTTATGTCTTTAATCCATTTTGAGTTTATTATTGTATATGGTATTAGAGAATATTTTAATTTCATTCTTTTATATGCAGCTGTTCAGTTTTTCCAGCACCACTTATTAAAGTGAGATGAATGCCAATTTTAGTAATTTGGACTTCTTCACCAACAAAAAGACACCATCCTTTCCCAGTGCATTCCCCTAAGCCTTTCAATGATGAATCTTCAAGAACATTATGCCATTCTTCACTTGCAGGCTTACATTTCATAATTAAATTAGGCACTCAAACTTCAAATGTTTTGTTTTGAGAGCAGTAAAACATTCATACTATTTCTCTGTAAAGTTTGGCAAAAGAGTATGTTACATTGTTAAGACGATTCTTAATCTCAGCATTCATAATAAGAGAAACAGAAACATTCTAATGCAGTACATTTGAGGGCTTAAATAGAAATTTAGAGTTGGTTTGTTCAGCTTAATCCCATCAAATGATAAAATGTTTTAAAACCTAATGGCAATGATTTATAACAAACAAGGGTTGTTTCTTATGGAAATAACTTGGCTTATCTGGAAACTTGCATTTCACACACATATAGAGATAATAAATATGCTGAGCCCTAAATAGTTCCTGTGGTGCGATGAGGAGTCAGAGGGACAGGGGTTGAAGTAGGACATGCAGAAAAAACTGACTCTAGAAATCTGTTTATTTCATGATTTTGAAGGAATTAAGAAATCCATTTAAAATTCTGATGTAGCACAGAACTGAAATATATGATACTTTCTATGTGATCTGAAAATGAATAACAGAAAACTTCTGGACAAATGTGATTTGAAGCCTTAAGCACAAAGGCTTAACAGATTTAAATTGTACCTCAATAATCCCCTTTATAATTTTTTTCAAGTGTTAACACCATTTATGTTCTTCATTTGATCCTTTCCATTACCATATAAGGTACTTTAAAGAAAAATGGCTCAGGAAAAAATCTTCAAACTGGGTAATGTGCAACTGTAACTATTCAAGGGAATATGGCAGGCAGTACTCCAAAGAGCAGGGTTTTAGGGTTTCATCAATCAAACATTAGCAATAAGATTACAAATCTTATTCTGTCATCTTTTTGCAGTCACTCTCCATACACACACCCTTCCCAGATACAGAAACACACAAGAACACAAACACACCATTTCTTTGTCTCTCTCTGCCTATCTTTCTCACACACATACACCCAATCACAGAGAAGCAGAATGACAAAGAAATCTTACGAACATGTATGCTTTCAAGGGGTATAAACTATATAAATTAAGCGAGTTAAGTCTAGTATTGTCATTCACTTAAGCTTGAGACTAATTAACACAAGATTCCAAAAAATGCATACACTTTCTTTTCTACATGATGTACATTTTGAATAACTGCCTGGGAGAAACTCTTCCAGTTTGAAACTGATTTGGAAACTGTTTAAAACCAACTGGGTAACTCTCTTGCTCTCTAATCATACATAGTATACAAATAAAACCACCAAAGAGCCAGAAATAAACCCAAAGCTTTTAGAAAAACTACTGAAAAAGCCTAAAGAACTGAGTAAGGAACACGCGAACAAGACAGGTAATATTCTTCATATTACTAGTTGTGTTACTTGGGCAAGAAAAGCAACTCTTTAAATCATTAATTATTAGAAACTAAGCTTTTCATTCTAAAGAAAAATATACAAACAAAACAAAAGAAAGAAATGTTAAATTTGAATTGGAACTATTCATGTGAACTCAATACATAGCTATTTATTTTTCTTTGCTCTGTCCACTAAAGCAATGATATACAAGCAGTAATAAATGTACCAGATCTTGGTTTCTAGTAACATTCCCCATTAAAAGAACCACAGTTCCTTCAAACAATTAATTCTAGGTCTGGGGCAGGAAAAAAGTACAAGTGAACTTGGAACAGCTTGTTGTACCAGAAAGATTAAAGAGGCCATGCCACAAAGGACCTGAAATGTTCCCAATGGCAAAATTTTAGACAATTTGGGCATCAAAAAGAATACAATCATTATAGATTATAATATATTGAATGAAAAGGAAATCCGTAAGACCACAATGATCCCAAAAAGAGGTGGTGGGAGAGAAAGGAAAAAGGAGAGAAAAAAAGAAAAGCTCGTCTTTACATAAGAATGCCAGCAAACAAATGTAGAAGAAATAATAACATTAAAATGTCATCATTTTGTAATCCTTAATGTAATTACTGATTTAGGCAATAGTCTGTCTGCAATGCAAGAGACTAGGTTCAAACCCTGGGTCTGGAAGACCCCCTGGAGAAGGGAATGGCTACCCACTCCAGTATTCCATGGACGGAGGAGTCTGGTGGGCCACAGTCCATGGGGTCACAAAGAGTCAGACACAACTGAGCAACTAACACACACACATACACACACACATCAATAAATACTAAAACCACTTTGGAAAAAGCAGTTGGGAAATACTTCAGTGTCTTAAAAGTATTACCCCCTAGATTACTAGTAATTTCAACAAAGAAGATAAACTTTATAATGGAGAGATCTGGCAATCACCACTTTAATCAAGGAATGAATGTTATCAGCAGTAATGAAAAAGGTATACTATGTCCTCTTATTTGATGTATACAATTTTAGCCATGAATAGGGTAACTAATCACCTATTAAGGTATACCATGTCCTCTTATTTGATGCATACAACTTTACCTATGAATAGGGCAACTAGTCACCTAAACAGCTTCATTTCTGAAAGGGAATGCTATTATTAATTATATCGAAACAACATATATAAAGTAGAATTTTTGTAGAAAACCATGGATTTATCCTTATCTGAAGTATCCTTACAAAAATATTTAAACTGAATCTAATATTAAAACCAGCAGACAAATGACCTGTCCTCTTCACACAAGCCCAAGTCATAAAACACAAAAACAGGGGACTGTTCTACATTAAAAGAGACTAAAGAGACATAATAACCAAATGGAATCTGAGTTTACATGCTGTATCAGAGGAAAAAGGCAACAAAGCCATCTTGAGAAAGAAGAATGGAACTGGAGGAATCAACCTGCCTGACTTCAGGGTCTACTACAAAGCCAAAGTCATCGAAACAGTATGGTACTGGCACAAAGACAGAAATATAGATCANCATAATAACCAAATGGAATCTGAGTTTACATGATGTATCAGAGGAAAAAGGCAACAACAAATATTTTTGGGTCAATTAGGGAAATGTACATTTGGACTAAAGATTATAGAACTTTTACTAACTTTCTTATAGTGATAATGGTATAGCAATTACACCATTCTTCTTTAAGGATGTATACTTAGATATTTAAGCGTGATGTGCTGTAAAGCCTGCAACTTACTTTAAGATGGTTTAACCAAAAATATACATATCTAAGTACACACAGATACATATAATAGAGAAGGAAAAATAAAGCAAAGGTGGCAATGCAACTCTTCTTGAATGCATCAGTGGGTTTGAAGTTTTTGAAAGTTGGGGGAAGGAAAAGTCAAAAAAATAAATGCAGCATTTTTATTCTTATTTACCTTGAAGTCTCTCATCAGTGAATATTTTGTTTGTTTGGTTCCAGGTGCTATCTATGAATACAATTTTTTTCAGTCTTGTGTCTTTGCATTTGCTGTCATTCAAATCCTGTTCTTCAGTTTTCTTGCGTTTAATGGACGGGTTATCACGGTCATCATTTTTGCCTCTAACGCTATTTTGACTCTTTTTTTGCAGATGAAAAGAAATATCTTTTACTGAAACAGACTTAGGTCCAGGAAATACAAGTGCAACCTAAAGCAAAGAAGCTTACATTAGTAGTGTGCTATGATCTTCAAAATTAATAAACTCAGACTTAAAACTTCAAGAGGAAAAACTATGTTGAGTATCTGAGAAAAAAGCATTAGGTTTTAGTATATCTGCCTCTTTAATACATATATGGTAGTTTTTGGTTCTTCCCTAGTAACCTATAATCATAATATACTACCAAGAAATACTTCAATACTTTAAGTTATTCACTTATTGATAGAAACCAGGTTAGTTGTATCTCACATAACAAAACTAAACTCTATAATGTTTCATAAGATAAAAGGCAAAGTGTGGGTACTTTGTAAAAGAACCATTGAAAAGTGCTTGATAATTAAATAACATCTTCACCTATATAATAAGCAAAGAGAAAACAAATGATACAGACAATGCTGGTGAGAAAACAGTATAATAAGCCTTTAAAGCCATTACTGATGTCAAGTTTAAATAACATAACTCTATGAAAGCCATTTGGCAATATAAATCAAGAGTCTTGAAATGTTCATACTCTCTAGTCAAATGAGATTTCAATTATGGGAATTTATCTTAATAATTCTAAACATACACATACTCACAATACCCAGAATATATGTTAAAGTATATTTATTACAGTGAAAACTTAAAAAATCTAACTGTCAAAGAACTACTCAGTGAATTATGGTACTTCCTTTCTTTCAGCATGTATTTACTGAGACCTTATATACTGTAGAACCTCCAAGATATGAACAGCTCCTAACACAAAGCAGGCACCCAGCAAATATTTGTTAAATGAACAAATGTTGATAGAATCATGGATATTTATCCTCCATATTTTTCCCTATTTCCAAAGATTTTTGAGTGGAGATTATATCATTTCTAATATGAAAAATAAATATTAAAATTTAAAATCTTAAATTTATAAACTTCAACGTTATAAACATTTTTCAGACACTTACAATGCACACCTGCCTTTCCCAGATACCCAACTAGCAAAGTTCAGAGCTTCTTAGTTTCCTTAGATTATAAGCACATCACGTCTTTTTATATTACCTAGCACTATGTTCTATGTAACTGACATATCTAGCTGATCAAAGAAGGAAATACAAATATGTTCCTAGATCCCAAACTCAGGTATTACTTACAAACACAACTTTCTATATAAATTCAACTAAAAATTACAAACATATTGAAAGGAAAGGAAAAACTTACCAAGTTCTTTCTTAAACAAACGAATAGCACTGATTTTTTGTTTCTTGATTTACCATACTAACAAATGTTCTCCCAAGAGACCTAAAAGAGTTTATATGTTTCTTTCAGAAGTATTCAAGGCCTAGTTTTTTGAGATCTATAGCAACATCACTTTTCAACAAGACCAGGTGTAAAGACCTGTTGTCACCAATGTGACCATTTCAACTAGGTGAAAATCCATTAAAAATCTAGAAATGAGCAAGGAAGGCCTCTGAGTAGCCAAAATAAATATCACAAAAGCCATGTACTAAAGCTTTTAATTTAGAAAGGATTTCTAAAAATCCTTCTAGCTTAGTCTTTCCTTTTTTCTTCTGGAGAAATTTCAACATTTGTAATCTGGTTTCTCAGTTTGTATCAAATTAGCCTTTTTACATGTAGTATATGAACAAGAATGGAGAAAGGAGAAAAGTAAAAGCAGGCCTAGTAATACTAGCAGAGAGTAAAAATTGGAAGAAATAACTAGTAAAAGTGGAAAGAGAGACTCAAAAAAGCCTAACAACTAGGATCATTTGATCTTTTAAGATACTGATGAAGTAAACTGTATATTGTTAAGTGCTACAGAAGGTTAACCCAAGACCATTAAATATTAAATTATGCTCAAGTAAGTTTAGAAAGGCAATGGAGTTCAAAATTCATATTTAGATTCAATGTGAAAAGCTGTAAAAAAAAAAAAAAAAAAAAGGTGCCTACTTCATGGTCCTTTTCTTCATATTCTGGAATACACGGATATGTATAAATATTTACAAATTCAGGTGCTAAGAGTTTTGCATGTACAGCAGTGCTTTTGCCATCTGTTTCATTAGGATGTTTAATGATGTCAATCTTCAATGGTAGCTAAAATTTAGAGAAAAAAGAAAAATGAACAAAACAAATAGAAAATTCTAATTTTTATGTTAGTAAAAATGGTCTTTAAAGCTTAAATAGCAAGCTCACACTAAGTTCCTATAAATTACACCTATAGTTTGAAAATCATACTTTTTTAGAACAGAATACTAAGACTAGTAAGAGTCATAAAGCAAACACAAATTTATTTCTCAATACTGTTAATCATGTACTAGAACTATTTTCAACTCATTTAACAGACTCTTATAGCAATGTTCCAATGTCATATTCATTTGTCAATTTGGACTGAGTCCTATTTCTTGCATTCAAATATCTGTGTCAAGAACATTTTTTATAATTCCTATAAACTTTAAGGTCTGTTAATTTTATAATATAGTAAAAAGAAATATTAAGTTCAGGCAAAAGTTTTAGATCTAAAATTCAAGTTAAAATTTTGTTCCTTAAAACATCTTTTTGAGGTCAAAGGTATTATCTTTTAATGTTAACATCATGATTCTCGGCATGTGAAATTAATTATTAATTGGAAAAAGAGTTAATAGAATGGTTCCAGGAGGTATGTTCTATATAAAAAATAACTTTTCAAAATCATTTTGCCTATTTTCCTTAGTTTTATTATTTAATTACTATGAGTTATGTCCTATCTATTTGCAAAAATGATATCTTGCAAATTTCTTGAGTTAGATTTTTCTATTATTTTGCTGACTTGTTTGGTTTAGTTTTCCGTATAATGCTTGTATGAATCCTGCCTTCAGCCATGACTATGAAAACAGAAGCCAAGTCATATGCCTCTAGGATAGATTTTTCACTGTAGAGTTCAAATGATTTATTTTTTATGGTAAGTACTGTTCCAGCTCCCAGCCCACACTAAAAGGCAACATTCTAGGTATTTACTCTGGGGCAACAGCTATTTTACCCTGGAGTACAAAACTATCTTGTTTTTTTAGAACAGATTTATTAAACAGATAGGATTGAAACAATAAACTGATTTGAAGTGTATAATCAAATGAGTTTTAACATATGCTACACCTTTGACTTCATCACCACAATAAAGCTAATGAACATATCCATCATCCCTAAAAGTCTTCTTATGTCTTCCTCCTTTCTCTTACCTCATCAACTCCCATCCATAGTCCTAGGCAACTACTGATCTATTACTATAGGTTAGCTGGCATTTTCCAGAATTTTGTACAAATGAAATAATAAATTATAAACAGTTTTCTTTTGATTGCCTTCACTTAGAATAATTATTCTGAGATTCATTCATGTTGTGTGTGTCATTAACTCCAGAACTATTTTTTAAAGGGGCAGTTTCTATATGCTACTAGATGATCCCAAATTGTACACAGTTTATTGTTCAGGATAACTATGGCAAGAGGAAGCTATATATCCTAGAAGGGCCATAAATATCCCAGATAACATTGAAAACATCCCTAGTTTTCAATCCAGGGTTTCAAACCCAGTGTCTCCTACCTTCTGACTTAGGCCTAGTGATCATTTATAACTTGAAGGCAATTGCTTCAAAACATCAAACCAACTTCTAGTGATAGAAAATTTACCATTTATGTAGGCAGTTCACAAATGATTTTACATCAGTCTACCTCTGGCTAAACTCTACATCAGACTTTCCTCATGAAACTCAATCCCAGCTGATGCTACTCTATATTCCCTTTCCCCAGGGTCTTTCAGTAGCAGCTCAGCATTATCTTAGTTCAGGGAAGGCAGGAAAGAAGAAAGAAAAAAAAAAGAAGAAGAAGATCATGACAAAGTATTCTAATACTAATAAAACCAACTTTCTTATACAGCTGATGAATAGAGCTGAAAATTCCAAAGGCAAGACCAACATTTCTGATCAGTTGGCTATCTCTGAAGGACATCATTTAAATCAAGAATACAGGACTGAAAGTTACTAATGTATTTCACAAATCATGAAACTAGCATATCATGGACTAACATCTACAAGTATAAAACTGTTATGTAATATCTGTGCTCAAGAAGTATTTTTGGGAGACAGTCCAGGTATCTAGTTTCCCCTGAGTAAACCTGAAAATTATACTATGGAAGCCTAGACACAGGTCAAGTCATGGAAATACAGAAATGTGTGTTTGTGTTCTAGTTCACACATTTTAAAAGAAGATATATCTTAAACAATGACAGGGTACAGAGTAATACTACTAGAGTTGACCAGACTCAGTTCAAGTAGAGATGTTTTGTTTTCAAACATTTAAAGACCATCAATCTGTCTCTACTGCGTTTCCTATGAGAGATTTACCACAAAACTTTCTACCCATATTTATCAAAATACAATCAGCAGAAAACTCTGGCCTTTTTCCATGTGATTATCAACCTTCCCAAAGAGAATCTTTTCAATTCTAGTACTCTAATATAAAGATGAAGCTTTCATCTGATGACCTTTTCTCACCTTAAAAAAAAGAAAAAAAAGACATTTGTCATGACTTAAAAAAAAAATTAATGAATTTGTCATGACATTAAAATTTTTTTCTTCTGCATTAAAAAGATATATATTAATGAATTTAATCCCTAGAGTAAAATTTATAGCTTGGGAGGTACTTACTCGTTATGTAGTCATCTTCCCTTCCAAAGCAGGCTATCTAAAAGCAAATGCTGAGCCATTTGTAAAAACAAAGTCGAAACTAGAAAAATTTTTAGATTATTTTTATTAACATGTAGTAACTCACAAAATTTTATATTTGATAATTAAAACACCTCAGAAAAATTTGCACCATCCAGTAGGCCATTTAGAGTTGATCAAACTCTTGGTATAGTGTTTCAGCCATTTCATTAAAATAGTGGAAATTAGGTCATGGATTTAAAAAACAATATTCAATTATTAAATTGCTACAAAAATATTAGCCCTATATTATTAACTTTTATTATTCCAATTGCCAATCATTTTGAACAAAATATATCTTAAGATAAAACTTTTAATGGGATATTTTCTTTATGTGGCTATGATATAAACAGAAGATGAAATGATTCTGTTCATACCTCCAAAACTATACTTCAAAATGTAACATTCTTATATGAGAGATGGGGACAATGGGAGAAGGGAGATAAAGGAGAAGAGGGTGGCAGAGGACAAGATGGTTAGATAGCATCACCAACTCAATGGACATGAATTTGAGCAATTCATGTCCAAGAGATAGTGGAGGGCAGAGGAGCCTGGGGTGGCAAAAAGTCAAACATGACTTAGGGACTGAACAACAATGCGGACTTTAGAAGAATTATTGTGCTCGAGCTCTCAGTTTTTCTGAGGTAACTATGAAGCTTACTGTATTCTATACTTAGTTATTCTTGGCCAGTAAACTTTCCATTTTAGACCCCTAAGCAGACCATGGACTTGCCACGGTACATGTAGGCTAAAATGCAATTCAAGTAACAAAATATGAGTGTTTCAAAGTATTGTTCTCAACTGAAATTTAAATGAACCTTATCACCACATTAAACTTATTTTCTTATTGGCAAGTTCTAATGAGTCCATGTGTAGAATTTGGCAGCAGTCAAATTTCATAAACCATTTAACTTAAAGTTTGAGTCACTGTTAGACAAGTTAACATATACATAACTAAGTCTTTGATTACAGAGACATGATGGTCTACAGTCCTTTTATCTACACAAAAATAGTCTTGATAGGCAAAAAAAGTATAAGGTAAGCAATCAATTCAAATCAACTTGTTTAAATCTGGCGTTAAATCACTATCACACAGCCCAATGAGCAGGCCTTAGTCTTTTCAATTTCAGTTTAGTTTTGGTCACTGACATGTGCTCCGTCTCCATATATAGACTATATAGAATGAGGCTAAACTCATGATTCTGCCTAAGCAAATACCAACTCTAGTTCCTTCAGAATATGTTTTCTTCTCAAGGGCAGTCCAAGGCCCTTAGGTGGTTTTTGAAGCTCCTTCATACAGCCTGTAAACTTGTCCCTTGTAGTTTTCAAGTTTATACCACATTTTTTCTATGCTGTAAATGAATTATAATCATTTATTTTAAAAAGTAACTGATTTCATTAAAAACAACAGTATTCATCTCATATGCAAATATTTCAGCAATGTAGGTCTCTTTTTCTAGAGACAAGGGGGAAAAATAGGTTTACAGGTCTACAGGATTAAACTTTCTATTAATTAATTTTCATAATGATGTCATTTATCAAGCTTATCAGTTATATTAGAGTAGGATATATCAGATGTGTTTTTAAAATCAATTCTCCTACTTTCAAACAATTAAATTTCTCACCAACCTTCACATGTGGTATCTGTTCAACAGGTACATTTTCAACTGGGACGTAACATGTATAGCAGTAGAACATTCTTGAACCGCCACACTTGAGACATTTTGACCTTCCATTTTGCTGAGCTTTTTTAAGAACTTCTTGAGATGCTAAGCATAAGTTTTGAAGAGGATCTTCCACAGCTATGCATGTAGTTTGTGACTGCTGTATTTCCACAAATTTTGAATTATCTTCTTCCCTTTCTTTGAGAAATATAGGTGCACTGAGAGACATTTTTCATTCAAATCAAAGTTTAACTTTTATTTCTAAAACACATATTGTAGATGCACTAGAAAAAAAAGTGGGGGGCAAAATAAAAACCATAAAACATTACACTCACTGTTTCTACAAAGAAAACTACTCCATTTAATTCACAACTGTGCGCTGACTTTAGTATTTATTAACAAACGTTAATAAGTTTTTAAACCACTAGATTAGCATGCTTTAAGATATAATATCAAAAAGCAATAAACTAAAAAAAAATTACCCTTTAAAGCTGCTGCTGCTGCTGCTAAGTTGCTTCAGTCGTGTCCAACTCTGTGCGACCCCACAGACGGCAGCCCACCAGGCTCCCCTGTCCCTGGGATTCTCCAGGCTAGACCCTTTAAAGCTAGTCCCTCCATAAAAATATGAAGGTTGTCTCCCAGAAAAATTATTTCAAATATAAAGTTTAGGTACAAACAATCTATTTCTCAGTGATTATTTTTGTTCCAGAAACAGTACTTTTGTTCTATATTAGGAATGTAATGTTTTTATATTATCACCCATGAATGTATTCAACCCTGNCTAGACCCTTTAAAGCTAGTCCCTCCATAAAAATATGAAGGTTGTCTCCCAGAAAAATTATTTCAAATATAAAGTTTAGGTACAAACAATCTATTTCTCAGTGATTATTTTTGTTCCAGAAACAGTACTTTTGTTCTATATTAGGAATGTAATGTTTTTATATTATCACCCATGAATGTATTCAACCCTGCAAGCTCTGACTTTCACTTGTTATTATATGACATCAAATCACACTCTGACATGACATCAATTCTCAGTCTGAACCTTGAAAAAAATATAAGGTGAAATCAGTAAAATTTACTTGGTTATGTTCTAAAAGATGCAATTCTCTCCAACATAAAACACACATAAAAATATAACTAAACATCCATTAAAATGAGAGGCATCCACTACCAATTATAACTTTTTAAATATCTCAAAAGGTGAAACATATGCCTATAAAAATATAAAGGCATATACATAAAGATTAAAGTATAATCTTATAAACATTAAAATTTTACAGAGTAACATCAGTGTTCACCCATTCTAAGAATTCATACTGCTTTCAAAAATATACACCATTCAGTCTTCAGGTCTAGAGATAAAATAGTAAACTGGCTTTCTCACTTAAATATTTCATTCAGAGGAGAATGATGGTTGCCAAAACTGTTATTCAAATACTTTGTAAGCACAATATGCTTAGAGGGAAAAAGAGACTGGGGCCCTCTTAATTTGATATGCATTCCAGAGCTGTAAAATGATTCTCATAACCTAAAGCCTTATGGTATTGTGGTGTTTAACTATGAGACTCCAGGCACTTCAAGTACAAACACTGAGAGGAGAAATGCTGTGACAGAAACAGGAAACTTTTTGTGGTTTCCCAAAACGAAAGTGAACAAAGAGTCCAGTGGAACATAATACACAATATAATTTACTAACAAGAAGTTAGTGATACTAATTTAATCAGTCATCAGGAGCTTTTTAGAGACTCTAAATCCCAAACTTATTTGGGACTCTAAGTTCCAAACTTATTTGGAACTTGGGACCCAAATAAAGAAAGGCAAAGAAAAAAGATGTTGGTCATTGAAGGAAAAGTAAAATATACTTGCCAAATTTATCCAAGGGGAAAGCCAAAATACAATAAATTTTTGATGTGTACTGATTAGGTAAGGGTTTACATTTTGGGTTGCTAGGACAAAGTGATATTTAAAAATGATTGTCCCATCCCTTCCTCCTGCCTCACATTATGTGACCTCCACTCCGAATCACCTTCCTAAAAATGACTTTTATCTTTGTCAATATGCCCTCAATGACTGGGAGAGTGCAGGATACTAAGCTGTTACCTTTTCTTGAGGCTCAGATCCTTTTAAGACTGCATGAGAGTCTTCAACCTTCTCTCTAGTAAATGCACTTAAAGATGCAGTATTCTGCACACAATTTCAGATGGTTTGCAGGTTAGATTCTAGAGTCCATCTATAAATCTAGGTAAAGAAATCTTGGCTAAGATCAAAAAGTCATTCGAAGAACAGGAGAAGGCTTAAAAATCTAGGAAGGGATCCTATTAGTCTGCAGAAATCAGAGCCACACATCCTACTCTGGCCAACAAAAGGTCAATTCTCACAAGCCAATGCAGGTCTCATCACTGAACTTAGGAAACTAATTGGTCCCCAAATCCTCTTGGTTTGGCTTTGTTCTACTGTTATCTGAGGTTCTTAAAAACATTTTTAGGCTGCAGTAGTCTTGAGTTATCCAGATCATGGGCTCATCCTAAAAAAGCAATTGGAGTGGTCTAATTCAATTTGACTCCACTTCCCTGGGAATTCATTCCAGTAACTATGTAGGGATTTGCATGTGCTACTATAGGGCCCAGCATTAGTGGGGAGCTATGCAGTTCCCACTGCAAGGAGACCCAACTAGTCCATTCTGAAGATCAGCCCTGGGATTTCTTTGGAGGGAATGATGCTGAAGCTGAAACTCCAGTACTCTGGCCACCTCACGGGAAGAGCTGACTCACTGGAAAAGACTCTGATGCTGGAGGGATTGGGGGCAGGAGGAGAAGGGGACGACAGAGGAGGAGATGGCTGGATGGCATCACTGACTCGATGAGAGTGAGTCTGAGTGAACTCCGGGAGTTGGTGATGGACAGGGAGGCCTGGCGTGCTGCGATTCATGGGGTCGCAAAGAGTCGGACACAACTGAGGGACTGAACTGAACTGAACTGATGCAGTTCCCAACTGTGTCATGAAAGCCAATGTAGTTGCTTGACGTTTAATGGAAAACTACTGGAGAGTTTTTCTGGAGCCTCAAAGCGCACTCCTCCTGAGATGCCTCAGAAAATCCCCATGTATTCCACTTGGCAGTCCGTCCATATAGCTAAATGAATTTTTTTGTTGTTTAGTCATTCACACGTGTCCGACTCTTTTGCAACCCCATGGACTGTAGCCCGCCAGGCTCCTCTGTCCACAGGATTTCCCAAGCAAGAACACTCGAGTGGGTTGCCATTACCCTCTCTAGGAGATCTTCCTGACCCAGGGATCAAACCTGCGTCTCTTGCATCTCCTGCATTGGTAGGCAGGTTTTTCACCAGCTGAGCCATTAGGGAAGCCCCAAATTAGCAGAGCCTTGTATAAGAAGTCCTTTCTCTAAAAAAATCAAACGACACAAACACCTTGAGACAGTGCAAGGGAAAGGTCTATAGCTCCCTGCCTTGCCTTACCTAAACACTCTCACATGTAGATAAGGTGGCTACAGAAGACGCCTGCAGTTCTAAGTCATGAGGAGCTCCCTCCAAAGGTCTCTAAAACCATATGAACAAGGGATCCATCCTGACCTAATCAACAGCCTGTTTCTAATGTGTACAAATCATTTATTGCACACACAATGATTCAAAACTTTCAAAGCATACATCTTAACATCAAATATGTGTGAGAAATACAAGTGGAGTTGTGGGGGTTACTGAGGGAACATAAAAAGACTTCATTCCTAAGGAACTAACAAATATTTTTACCTAGATATGCACCTGTCATTTTGCAACTTGGATTGAAAACAAATTAATTTTGTTCTCTTTCTACCCTCTTTACCACAAAATTACTCAATCAAGTTGTACCAATTCTACCTTGCACATAATCCTGTATTTTCAGTCTCAAAGTCAGGATTCTAGATGGCCCATTGCAATCTCTTCATCTCTTTGCTTTCATGTGCTTATTACTAGTTCCAGATATTTAACATGGAAAAATGTATTTTAATTTGGAGTTGCCTTTTAGTTAAGCTACCCTTCCTAGTAGTAAACTCCCCAAGAGTAGAATCCCTCACTCTGCAATTCCAGAATGAGGAATTCAACAAATACTTGTTAACTAAATCAAAACCATTATGAAAAAGAAGCATTCACTGTGCAACTGCTACTGAAGTATCTGACAACCTTTACCTGTAATCTGCAGCCTAGCAGATTTTTTTCTTGTTTTTCCAAAATAATAAAGCAAAAGACTCCTGGCTACAAATAAGTTAAGTCCCATCCCCAACCCCCCATCCTCATGCAGGAGACAGGAGTTCAATCCTTGGGTCAGAAAGATCCCCTGGAGGAGAAAACAGCAACCCACTCCAGTACTCTTGCCTGGAAAGTCCCATGGACAGAGGAACCTGGCAGGCTACAGTCCATGGGGTCGCAGAGAGTGGGACACAACTGAGCACACAACCCAGCAATGAAACATTATATAAACTCCTTATCCTGTACTTCGGGTCATAACAGTACCAAATAAAACCCACTTAAATTTTATTTTCCTATTTTTAAGAACCTGGTCATATGTACAGGTCCAATGGTCTACTGTTAAAAATTCAAGGTAACACCTTTTTCTTACAGGCTAATAGCCTATGCCCTCCTCACCACACTCCCCACCCTCCACACACAGCACACACTCTGTGGTAGAGACTGTCTTGCCTTAGTTTTTCACGGTATACTGGGGTTTAGAGAGAAGTAATTATTAAATATTGTGGTTCTGAATCAAGCAGTGATTTTATCATCCAACTTCATGGAATTGGCACCTCACAGTGTTAATAAACCTCCTGAGTTGTCCTACATTTCCAAGAAATAATTCAGACTTAAGGGCAGCCTCTTTGCTTATAACTATTTATAACCTTAATATTTTAAATACACTGCATGGCACACTATGCCTGTACTAATTTCCTCCTTCAGTAATAATCAGTGTCCCGCAAATCACTCCAAACACTAAAAAATAAANGGGAAGGAATGCGTGTTGACAGTTGTGAGATTTTAAAACACATGGGCCAGATCTTGAGCAATGTATTTATTGAATACTGTGAATTTAGCAACTGAGAGTTAAGACAGAATGTTGCCCTAGGCAGGGGTCCTCAGTCTCCAGGATCTAATGCCTAATAATCTGAATTGGAGCTAATGTAATAATAGAAATAAAGCACACAATAAGTGTGATGCACTTGAATCATCCTGAACCCACCCCCACCCCTCGTTCTTGGGAAAATTATTTTCCACCAAACTGGTCCCTGGTACCAAAAATGTTGGACCTTAAGTATCAAGTTAAGCATGCATAGTAGAGAAAATACAATATGGCTAATAAATTATAGGAATTTCAGAAGAACTCAGAATGGAGTGGTCAGTGAAAGGCTATTGGCTGGATTTGAGTAAAGCTCTGAAGAATGATTATGGTTTAGTACAGTGTTATTCAAAGGAATGGTGTGGGTCCCATTGGTGGAGGTCCCATGTGTAATCAAGGAAATCTAGTGACAACTACACTTTTTAAAAAATGAAATTGTCTAGTTTGGAAAAGCAGTGCATGGCACTTGGTAAGGTTAAGTATTACTTGGTGGAGTTTTAAATTATATATGTATGCCTGTATACGTACACTAAGTCATGTTTATAAAATGTATTTCTCATTGTGTTTCTTTTTTATAAAAAGAAAGCCACCGCTTTAAGAAAGGGAAAGAGGAGAATCAATAGCAAAGTCTTCAAGCCATAAGTAATTTATCATTTTAAACTAATTCAAGTGCACAGATTAAAAAGCAAATGATTCTATTTCTTTATCAGAGTGAGTACTGGGTTACTATTACTATGTGATAAATCACTCCAAAATATGCTGTCTTAAAATAATCATTTTATTATGTTAATAAGTCTTGTGTTCAGTGGAGCATAGAGGGACAAATTTTTTCTGATAATTGAGCTACAAAGACTGTAAATGCTAGCAGAGGTCCAATGTGTCGCCTCTTCATATGGCCTGGGCTTCCCCCCACGGTATGGCAGCAGAACGACCAGACTGCTTAGGCCTAGTGCTCCAAAACCAAGTGTTGCAGTGAAGAAGGCAGAAGCTACATGTTTTTCTAACCTAGTCCCCAAAAGAAACAGCATCATTTCTCTCACATTCTTTTGATTGTAAGTGAGTTTGAAGGCATGTCCAAATTTTAGGAGAGGGGACATAGACGCCGCTTTTCAAAATATCATCAAGAAATTTGGGCTGTTTTTTAAAAAACCAACACTGAATTTACTGCTATCACCAAAACCCCCAAATTTCAGTGATTTAATGCAATAGATTTTTATTTCTCACAAGAAAACCATTGTGGATGTTACTAGTCAGATAAAGTGTTAAACTCAAGAATGTGAGTTCCTTTTTATTTTTAGTGGTTCTGCTGTTCCCTGTGACTTGGGGTTCACAGCTTACCTGACAAGAGAAAAAGCACAGTGAATCACATAAGAAGTTTTAGAGATCAGCCCTAAAAAAGGCATGTATCACTTTGCCCACATTTCATTGGCCAGTTTAATCCAAGGTCCCTTCTTTAACTGCAAGGGAGCCTGAGAAATGTAGAGAAACATACAGATATTGGTGAGCAATAACAGTTTGCCACATTCTAAGTTTTTAGCCAAAAACCCTGTAGTCCCCAACCCCTCTGCTAGATTTCATTTTTTCATTAGTTATATATTTTATACATATCAATACTGTATGCATCCATCCATACATACATATAGTATATATACCAGTCTCCCAATTTACCCCAAACCCCTTTCCTCTTTGGTTATCTGTATGTTTGTTCTCTACATCTATGTCTGTATTTCTTCTTTGCAAATAGAATCACCATTACCACTTTTCTACATTCCACATGTATTCATTAATATGTAATATTTTCCTCATTCCAACTTACTTCACTCTGTATGACACTCTCTAGGTGCCTCTGCATTTCTAAAAATGACCCAATTTTGTTCCTTTGATGGCTGAGTAATATTCCATTGTGTATATGTACCATATCTTCTCTATACATTGCCCTTTTGATGGAAACTTAGGTTGCTTTCATGTCCTGGCTGTTGTAAATAGTGCTGCAGTGGACATTGGAATGCATGTGTCTTTTTGAATTATGGCTTTCTTTGAGTGTATGCCCAATAGTGGAATTGCTGGATTATATACTAGTTCTATTTTTAGTTTTTTAAGTAACCTCCATACTTTTCTTAAAAGAAAATTTTTTTGAAGTATTTTCAATTGTTCTGTTATTTATTTCATGTCAAAATATACTACAGTTTCTTGATTTTTTTTCACTCTCCAACATTATCTGTTAACTTTCTCCTTTAGAAGTCAATCATAAAGCTCTTTTATAACACCACTCCCAAGTGTGAACATTCCTTCTCTCCCCCACACTCTCGTTATCCTCTCATCTCTCAATATAGTGGTCTCACAGTTTTTGTTTAAAGTAACATTTTTAAATATTATTTGACCCTGAACCACATATGATCACATTAACTTTTAATACAACCTTTTATTTCTTTGCCTTAATAATTGCCATGTTCTGTCTACTTATTAATAATCTATCCTCAGAAACTCTGCCAAAGTAACAAAACATTGCAATCAAACATATTGATTAATCTAGCTGATTTTGTTTTCCTTCCAGATGTTCTCTCTAGAGCATTTCAACCTCTAATTCATTCAGTATTGGTTGCTTTTACTAATTCAATACTGCTCTCCTGTGTTAGATCCCTTGTTCCTTTTTCTTTGCATAAGCCTTTGTTTTTCTGAAACATATTTTCTAGTAGTTTCCTGAGAAAAGGTAAATGAGAGTATTGTAGATAGCATAATAACCACCCTCAATGCAGATCCTATTGATATGTTTTCCTGTGTGGCAGAAGGAACTTTGTACATGTGATTAAGTTAAGGATCCTGCAATGAGGAAATTACAGGATTATCTAGGTGGGTTCAACATAATCATAAGTGACCCTATAAAATGGATTACAAGAGGTCAGAAAGGGGAAAAGATGCTCTGCTACTGGCTTTGAGGTTGAAAGAAGGAGCTAAGGAGCAAAGCAGTGTAGGGGGCTCCTAGAAGCTGCAAAAGGCAAGGAAACAGATTCTCCCCTAGAACCTCCAGAAGGAGTATAGATAGTTCTGCAGACCCATTTCAGGCCTCTGACCTCCAGATATGGGAAATAAGTAAACCTGTGTTGATTTAAGCAGTTAAGTTTGCAGTAATTTGTTAGAGCAGCTATGTGAAACTAATATAGAGAAAAATGATTTTTTTTACACTGACTTAAAAATCTGAAGCATGCCATGTATTTAATTGATGGGCTGTCTATATTTATATTTGAATTTCTAGTTTGAAAGTCATTTTCTGGAAATAATCATCTAAATTCTTATCTTTTAACCTTTGATTCTTATCTTTAACACTTTTATTCTAGTTTCCAGAACATTGCTTCAGCTTCCTCCCCATAAACATTTTGTTGACTAATTAATTTATTTCATTATATTTGTACCTTTTATTTTTTTCCCTATTGCCTCATAAAATACTGTTTCTTGGTTTCAGGGATGCATTGTTTTATCATCTCTCTCTAAGAATCTTAAAGACATTTTTATTTGGTTGGGGTCCTTTATTTTTTCTTTCTTTATTTTACTTTACAATACTGTATTGGTTTTGCCATACGTTGATATGAATCCGCCACGGGTGTACATGAGTTCCCAATCTTGAACCCCCCTCCCACCTCCCTCTGCATACCATCTCTCTGGGTCATCCCAGTGCACCAGCCCCAAGCATCCCGTATCCTGTATCAAACCTAGACTGGCGATTCCTTTCTTATATGACAGAATACATGTTTCAATGCCATTCTCCCAAATCATTCCACCCTCTCCCTCTCCCACAGAGTCCAAAAGTCTGTTCTACACATCTGTGTCTCTTTTGCTGTCTCGCATACAGGGTTAACATTACCATCTTTCTAAATTCCATATATGTGTGTTAGTATACTGTATTGGTGTTTTTCTTTCTGGCTTACTTCACTCTGTATAAAGTTTCCTTCTGTTCCCTGTATTATCTGTATCCTCTCAGGTTTTATTTTCAGTTATCTTTTCTGATTTCTAGTTTTTAGTTTTTGTCTTTTTTGATATTTTGCACCTGTTCCTTAAATATCTAGTAAGCCTTGGATTTCTGTTTGTATTGAAGAATGAAGATTAAAATAGTGATATAAAGCTCAATATGTCTTCATAAGAGGATCAGATTTTTCATTGGAAAATTTTCAAACATTCTATAGAATAAAAGGCACTAATGATGATAAGAGCAGAAATCAATGAAAGTGAAAACAAATGTGCACTAGAGGAAAACAACAGGCCAAAATTGGTTCTTTGCAAAGATTAATAAAATTGAAAAGCCTTAAACTGACCAAGTAAAAAGAGAAAACTCAAAATACAAATATCAGGAATGAAAGTGGTAATATCCTACAGGTGATAAAAATAATAAGATATTAAGAACATATATTTATATCAAGGCATTTGACATTTTTTGCTTTCCTTGAAAAATACAATTTACCAAAACTGATAAAAAAAGGAAATAGACAATGTCAATGACTGTATCAATTTTGAGAAATTACATCTATGTTAGTCTGCTCTAGCTGCTATAATAGAATACTACAGACTTGGTCACTTAACAGAAATGTATTTTCTCACCGTTGTGGAGGCCTGAAGTCTAAAACCAAGATGTTGTCAGTGTTGGTTTCCGGTGAGATCTTTCCTTCTGGCTTCTAGATGGCGGCTTTCTCACTGTGTCCTCACATAGCCTTTGTGCATGCACAGAAAGAAAGATCCCTGTGGTGTCTCTTACTCTTCTTATAAGAATAGCACTCTTATTGAACTAAGGCCCTACCCTTAAGACCTCATTAAATTTAATTTCCTCTCCAAAGGCTCCATCTCCAAATACAGTCACATTGAGGGTTAGGTCTTCAAGGTAGGCCCTAGGGAAAAACATAATGTCTGAAATGAAGACTTCACTGGATCACCTAACAACATTACTTATCCAAACTTACAAACAGAGGAAAAAAGTTTGGAAAAAACCCCAGCAATCTTAGTGACCTGTAGGACCATTTCAAGCTATCTACCACAGATGCAGTTGGAGTCCCAGAAGGAAAGATGGGCAGAAGAAAAAAATAACATTTGAATAAAAATGATGGATAATTATCCAAATTGATATAAACTATAAATGGACATCTTCAGAAATTCAGCTAATCCAGACAGAATTAAGAAAGGAAGGAGAGGAGGAATTGGGGGAAAATTAGGGAGGGACAAACAACCCCAGTGACTGGTGAAAACCAGTGATAAGGAGAATATTTTAAAAGCAGCCAGAGGAAAAGATCCATCACATATAGGAGAACAAATATTAAATTATTAGAAATGTTCCTTTCCTCTTTGTTATTTGCAAGATTTGAGTAAAGTTGGTATGGTTTCTTCCTTAAATCTTTGATAGAATTTACTTATGAAGCCATTTGACTCTGGAGTTTTCTTTGTATTTCATTACAAATTCTATTTAACTGTCACAAGTTATTTACCTTTTCTAGCCACCTCAGAGAAATTAAAATGTATCCACAGAATTGTATGCATTTATAATAGCAGCTTTCTTCCTATAATAGCTCAAATCTTTAAACAAGGCAATGCATACACACACATACACACACACACATACATACTGGAATACTACTCAGCAATAATATTTGATGATCTTGGATAGTTCTCAGAATTCTTATGTTGAGCAAAAGAAACCAGATACAAAAGAGTATGCAATGTTATGATTCCATTTTTATGAAAGTCTAGACCAGGCAAAGTTAATCTACAGCTAACTATAGTTACATAAAGCAGATTAGTGTGGCCTAACACCAGTGGTGGGATATTTTTGCATGAAATTGTAGGAATCAACAATAAAGTAGCACAAGGAAACATTTTGGAAGTGATCTAAATGTCAGTTTTCATTCCAATCCCAAAGAAGAGTTTGCCAAAGAATATTTAAACTATCGTACAATTGTTCTCCTTTGGCATGCTAGCAAAGTTGTGCTCAAAAAACTTCAAGCTAGACTTCAGCAGTACATGAACCAAGAGCTTCCAAATGTACAAGCTGAGTTTAGAAAAGGCAGAGGAACCAGAGATCAAATTGCCAACATTCGTTGGATCATGGTGAAAGCAGAGAATTCCAGAAAATTCCCTTCTGCTTCACTGACTATACAAAAGCCTTTGTGTGGATCACAGCAAACTATGAAAAATTCTTAGAGATGGGAATAACAAACAACCTTACCTGCCTCCTGAGAAACCTATATGCAGTTCAAGAAGCAACAGTTAGAACTACACATGGAACAGCTGACTGGTTCAAAACTGGGAAAGGAGTATGGCAAGGCTATATATTGTCTCCCTAGTTATTTAACGTACATGCAAAGTACATCATGCAAAATGCCTGGCTGGATAAATCACAGGCTGGAATCAAGATTGCCAGCATCAATATCAACAACCTCAGATATGAAGATGATACCACTCTAATGGCAGGAAGTGAAGAGGAACTAAAGATCCTCTTGATGAGGGTGAAGCAGAGTGAAAAGGTTAACTTGAAACTCAACATTCAAAAATACTAAGATCGTGGTCCCATGAATTCATGGCAAATACAAAAGGAAAAAGTAGAAGCAAGGACAGGTTTTATTTTCTTGGACTCCAAAATCACTGTGGATGGTGACTGCAGCCATGAAATTAAAAGACACCTGCTCCTAGGAAGGAAAGCTTTCACAAACCTAGACAGCATATTAAAAAACAGATAGATACATCACTTTTCAGACAAAGGTTCATATAGTCAAGGCTATGGTTTTTCTAGTAGTCATGTATGGATATGAGAGTTGGACCTCAAAGAAGGCTGAGCCCTGAAGAAATGATACATTCCGATTGTGGTGCAGGAGAAAACTCTTAATTAAGAGTCCCTTGCACAGCAAGGAGATCAAACCAGTCAATCCTAAAAGAAATCAACCCTGAATATTAACTGGAAGGACTAATGCTGAAGCTCCAATAATTTGGCCACCTGATGCAAAGAGCCAACTCACTGGAAAAGACCCTGATGCTGGGAAAGATTGAAGGCAAAAGAAGGGGGCAGCTGAGGATGAGATGGTTAGATAATGTCACCAGTTCAATAAACATGAATTTGAGCAAACTCCAGGAGACAGTGGAGGACAGAAGCTGGCATCCTGCAGTCCATGGGGTGGCAAGAGTCAGATACAACTTAGCCACTGAACAACAACAAAATGTTACACAATGTTTTTTCTTTAGCCACAGACTTTATTATTTGAATATTTGCAACTATGCCTCTATACACAAATTTTAATTTGTTACAAAACTCTACATTCCATATTGCTAGGTCACTTCACTCTGTTTTATGCCACATTTCCATCAAAAGGCATTTCCCCAAATCACAATCTGCCTGATTGTGTGTTTGTTGTTGTAGTTTAGTTGCTAAGTTGTGTCTGACTCTGCGACTCCATGGACTGTAGTCTGCCAGGCTACTCTGTCTATGGGGTTTCCCAGGCAAGAATAATAGAGTGGGTTGCCATTTCCTTCTCCAGGGTACATTTTTAAAAATGTTTATTTATCTAACCGTGCCAAGTCTTAGTTGTGGCATGCAGTATCTTTTCTTTTAGTTGTGGCATGCAAAATCTTAGTTGTGGCATGTGGGATCTCGTTGCCTGAACCAGGACTGAACTCAAGACCCTTGCTTTGGGAGCTCAGGGTCTTACCACTGGAGCACCAGGGAAGTCCCTAAATGCTACACATTTTAACTGTAATGTGTACAGTTAACACTGAGGGTACATGGATGTATGCATTTGTCACTTAAAATGGTAATTTTTTACATAGTAATTGTGTAGTAAGTAAATTATACCTCAGTATAGGTGATTTAAATAGAAAAATCATTTATATTTCTGTTAACTATCAAGAAACCATAGAAAAGGACATGTTTAAAATACCTTTGTGGCTTAAACACTTAAAACATACCATAAAATAGGAGTATACAATGGAATAAATCTAATGAAAGATTGAAAAATCAATCCATACACTTAAGAGGTGTGTAATTTATTGTATGTGTGTTTTACTTTAACAAAAATATTAACAAAAATAAGTTGCACATATGACTTGATAAAAACAAGTCATGAATGAAACTATTATGTTAATATTAGAAATGTTAAAGTAGGCATGATTAAAGATATTTTAAAGGAATTGTGGAGATAAAATGGGTATAGGAGATAATGAAGCAGAAGACAGAGTTTAAGATAATTCAGACTTTAAACCTGGATAATTGTGAAACCCCTATAATTAAAAATAAGAATAAGATTTATCTACTAAGGACTTGTGTTTCAAGCAATGATCATGAATTGTGTTTTGAAAATACTAGGTTTAAAGTTAAAATACCTAAATGTAAAATATTTATGTTCAAGTCTTCTATGAATCTTTAGAGGAATGTGTCATTATTCTGAATAAAAATCAGTTTAAACAATTACATAGAATCTAAAAATTCAGGCATTAAAAATTACCACAAATCTCATAGCTCTGAATCCTACTCCACACTAATGATATATTAGAGACAATATAAAAGTATAACTGATTTTGGAATTCCAGGGTAAATCACACATGAGCATCATGTATCCTTTTTATACCTGACTTTCCTCAAGTTGCTAGTAATTTGCTAAAGATATTTGTATCTGTGTTCTTGAGGGACATTTGATTTGTAATTTTCTTTTTGGGGGGTAATCTTGTCAGATTCTGTTATCAAAGTTCTACTGGCTTTATAAGAAAGTATTCCTTCCTCTATTTTTGAAAGTTGCTTTATCATCTTATTTCAGTTTTAGTGATTATAGTTTTTAAGGATTTGCCCATTTCTTGTAGGTTGTTAAATTATTGACACAAGTTTTAAATTATATGCCCTAAGTCATTTAATCAGTGCAGGTTCCCTAATGACATCCTTTTCATCCTTCCTGTATTGGTCATTTATTTTTTTCTCACATTTTTAAATTCAACCTACTAAAGAATCTTTAAAAAATCTTTTAAAAGACCAACTTTCCATTTGTTGAGTTCTCTATTTTCATATTTTTATTTAGTCGTCTCATATCTTTTAATTCCTTTTTCTATTTATTTTTAAATTCTTTTCAGTTTTTTTAGCTTTCTTAGCACTGTGTTTTCCTCTAAGCATAGGTTTAGGTGTATCCCACAAAGTTTGATACATTGTGTTTTCATTATCTTTCAGTTAGAAAATTTTCTAATTTTTCTTATTGCTTCCTCTTTGAGCTAGTAATAATACTAAATGGATTATTTAATATTTAAGGATTCTCTAGTTGTCTGTTACTATTTTCTATTATCATCGAGAACATACCCTGAATGATTTCAATTATTTGGAATTTTTGAGTCTTGTCTTATAGTACAGCATGAGTCCATCTTCCATGTTTTATTACTTAAAAAGACTGTGTATTCTACAGTTGTGGGATTTAGTTGTTCTATAAATATCAATTAGGTTAAATTGCTTGATAATGTTGTTCAAATCTATCTCCTGACTGATGTGTGTGTGTGTGTACTTGAGTCATCAGTTACTCAAAGCAATATGCTAAAATCTCCAGCTATCACTGTGGTTTGCCTGTTGTATAATCAGACCCCTCAAAATGTCAGTTCTCCTCTTTGAATATCCCCTGTTCAACCAGTTCCTTCCCCAGCCAGTTATTATTCTAATCCTTGGACCAAAGTAGCTTTACCTGCTAGTTTATCAAGGGGAAACATTTATTAGCCAGTGGGGCTGCAAAGGACCCGCCTCTGCTAATTTACCTAGTAGCTGGTGAGCCAATCTGAGGGTAATTGCCTCTATAAATGGCAGCTTCCTTGTCCTGGAATGGTGAAGATTACTGCCATGTCCAGACTGCCTTTTGGGTTTAGGTGTAGCTCCAGGACTTTGAACTTAAAAGATTTCAAACTTGATATTTCTGTCACCACTTACAGGTTCTTTCTTCCATCTCACAACTGAGCAATTACAAGGCTTGCAGGTCAACGCCTGTATTTCCCTTTAGTTTTATGAACTTCTGCTACCTTTCTTTTGAAGCTCTTTCAGTAAATGCAGATGCATTTGTCATTGGTGTGACTTGAGGAACTAACCTTTTGTTAATGTGAAATAACGTTATTTATGTCTGGTAATTTTCCTTGTCTTAAAGTCTACTTTGTCTGATATTAATATAGACGCCAGTTTTCTTATGTTTAGTGTTCGCATAGTTCTAGAATTCTCATTTGTTTCTTTTTTGGAATTTTAATATCTCTTGAAATACTCCATGGCTTCATGCACTATAATCAAACCTATACTGTAAAGTCTTTAATGTATTTATAATACTTTTTAAGTCCTTGATGCTAATTACAATAACTGGATTCTTGGTGAATTAGTTTGTATTGACTGTATTTTCTTTTGATTATGGATCCCATTTTCCTTCTTTGTATGTCTTAAAATTGTTTTATTGTGTATTAGACATTCTGTGGAAAGAATTGTGGAGACTAAAGTTTAATTTAATTTTAGTTTTGAGAGCATAAGCCTTTTTCTTTCCTTAGCACTTCAAGTGAGAGGCTGATTTTTTAAAATCCTCCTAGAGTTGATTTGGGCTTTAGGATTGATTGCAGCTTTAATTAGATTGAGCTCACCTGTGACTAACTCAACCACCAACCTCCTTCTTGAGAGCCACCTCTTATCACTTGTCAGTGTTGAGTTGGGACACTTGTGGAATGAAGTTTTAGATGATTTCAGTTCACCTTTGGACCCAACTCCGTCTGGGCTCCTGGAACCCAAGTACTATAAGCATGTGTTAGCTTGTCTAGGTTCTGTATCTGTCCAGCCCCTCCTCTACTGCTGCTTTCTTGAAAAAATTCAGAAGCAAGGTGTGGGCACTTGGGAAAGGACTATTTGGTTGAGTCATTTATATTTTTTTATTTGGGTATCTTTCAGACTCCAGTCTGTTCCCCAGCTCATGCAAACACTTGAAGCTCAGCTGATTTCTCTTCATCTCTTCAAAGTTACTGCACCATGGCAGGCCAACTTTTCCCTCAATTGCCGCACAGAACTCACGGTCGGGTAAGGGAACTGCTACAACTTTATACTTACTTATAAAGGAGATGTTTCTTTCTGGGTTTTGGGTCACCGAAGGAGGGCAGCTTCATGGGCTTGCAAGCTGTGCAGTTGCATGCATCTACTGATTAGAAGGACCTTACACTAGGTTTAATGATCTGATGTTACCATTTTAAAATTCTCATTTTTTGAGCACCAGGACTCTAAATTGTCACACATTATGTAGTCCTGCTTAGTGGCATCCACCACTTTTCATGAACCCCATAGAAAAGTTAGATTTTTATTTGGTCCAGGATTTTCTTGTTGTTACCATGGAATCATTAGCATTTTGTATCCTACATCCTATCAAGGTCATAAGCCTGTTTAATTTATGCCTCACCTCCTTTTAACTTTTCCCCTAGAGAACTCTGGAATTTTATATTGAAATTAACAGAAATTTTCCTGTGCATATTTCACTTCTTTAATTCATTTTTCTAATTCCCTTTAGTTGAAATGTGGGTATTTTTAGTGCTTTCTTCTAAAAGTGGTTTGACATCCATTACAAGGTAGGGAGAAAAGGTATCATTTAAATTGTAATTATATTTCTTTGTATTCTGTGCATTTCAAAACATACTGATGGCTTTCTTCTAGTTAAATTGCTATTCTCACTATCCCTAAAGATACTATATCGTAAACATTTTTTTTTGTCTTTCAGTATTGTGTNGGAGAAAGGGTATCATTTAAATTGTTGTAATTATATTTCTTTGTATTCTGTGCATTTCAAAACATACTGATGGCTTTCTTCTAGTAAAATTGCTATTCTCACTATCCCTAAAGATACTATATCGTAAACATTTTTTTTTCTTTCAGTATTGTGTGCACACCATCTCTAATTTTTTTCTTTTCTCAGTTTGACTAGGCCTAAAGCCACATGTTTTTCATAAAATTTCTTGACAGCTCTACACATCTTTGCTTCTGTATCTTATCTTTTATAATGACTGTCACATATGCTCTTTATTTTGTTATTGTATTATCTGTTATACATTTTTAAACATATTTTAAACAGTATTAAGACAATGAAATATTCTATTCAGCCTCAAATGTGTAGTCATTTTGTAAAGCATGGCCTTGTGATTTTGTAATCTTGGTCATTGTATCTATTGATGTGAAGTATGTTCTAGTAAATTAAACTGTAAGATGGTCTTTTCAGATATGTCATCTTCAGTGCATTAGGGTATTATATTAGGATATTCTGAAGTCCTATTATTTTTGCCTTCTCATTGATTTTTCATTCTTTAGAAATGGTTTTATTATTTTTTAAAAATACCTCCACATTTCTTTGACATTAATCTACTCATTTATTCATTAATTTAAGAACATTGCCAGTTTATGTGCATAATTTACAACCATTGGCCAGCCACCACATGAAATTTTGACTCTTCAGCAGTGGTTACACTACATTTTCTGTCCTCATGGAGAAACAAGTCTGCTGTTGTTACCATAAAGAATCTTTGGGGGACCTAGGAAGACTTCCTAGAAAAGTGACTTTTAATTTGATGTTTGATAGAAGAGTTAAATAGGTCAAGAATGAATTGAAGGGAAATAGTTTGGAACAGGGATCCTTCTAAGCAGGAGGAAGAATATGTACATAGTCTCCAAAACAAGGAATAGCAAAATGTCTGGATTAAAATTAATCTGTTTAGTGAAAGACTACATTTTCAATTTACAAAACAAAAACGGGATTATAACTGATTACATTGAAACATTCAAAGATTTATTTTCACCAGGTCACTTTTGTGCCTCTTAAAATATTTCATCAGTAAGAGGAGAATGTTATTATATATTATTGACTCTGAATTTATTGTAGACACCGTTGAAGATAGCCCAAAATATCTTGAAACTCGTGATGGAATTAGAAATGAGGACATTGAGCAGGATTCATATGTAGCTTTTCTCTAGGAAAAGTGTAAGAGAAGGAAGCCTTTTATAGAATTTGATTCGCAGACTCAGAATTTAAACATTAATCTCTGTCCCTTTTCAAAGTACAAGAACTTTACAAAGAGAATAGTTTACAATATCTTACTTACAGCTCTCAAATTATAACTGAAGTCCAATATTATAATGTACTTAAGTATAACCATCCTGTAAACAATCTGAAATTTTGTTAATGAACAATATTGATTTTACTTTATTAGAAAATGCAAGAACCTCCAAAGAACATTGAAGAATTTTTAAAGCTTCAAAACTTGGTGAGTAGAATATCTTGTTAGAGTTACTTTGACAGTTTTGAAAGAAATTGTTGAGAATTTGATTGGAATTACAATAGACTTTTGAAATTACTTTTAGAAACAGTCCTTTTAAAAAATACATTCTAAAATCACATAGTGTTAGAGCTATAAAGACTTTAAGTGCCACCACTCATCTATCAACCTCTTTAAAATGTGATTTTTTTAAATTTCAAAATTATTGGGGTTTTTTTTCTGGTTATAACTAAGATAGTCATTTTAGAAAATTAAAGAGAAAAGCACTAAAAAAGATAACATCTTAATTTTATCCTTTATAGATTAACCAGATATATCTCTGTATTTAGAGAAAACATAACCTAATCAAGCTGGTAGAATTTCAGGATACTTTATTCATAGTAAAATTATATAGTATAATTCAATATCTTGAACAAGAGTTGTAATATCTCAAGTCTGACATAAAGGTGTATTTTCATAAACCTTCAGGCATGTTGTAAAATCTGTTCAAGTTCATTTCCATTTTAGCCTCTCCCCACTTTCCCCAAATTCATTTCCAGTTTTAGCCTCTTGCCACTTTCCTAACTTCCCTAACAATCAGGATGACCCCTAACATAAGGACTATGTTTTCAAATGTGGCTGTCATTCTAATTTGAGTGTTTGTCTCCAGGGAGTGTATCTTGTGATTATATCTTATTTTTCAGAGATCTTTGTATTTTTGACACATAATATCCAGATTTTAAGGCTGGAAAACTTCCCCAGGTGGTTATGTGTTTTGTTTAAGACATATGTTTGTAGAATTTGTGAGAGAGCACTGATGCATCTAAAATTCTCTTTTTCCAAAATGGCAGGGGGACCTAGGTCCTGCTGGGGAAGTCTTTCGGCATTAAACTCTGGGTATTATCCAGGCACCTGTTACCATTACAGAATATAGTGGATTTAGGAAGCTTTCAAAAGAAGAAAAATGGAAGTAGAATAGACCAAGGCAAAATTTAAAATTTCTGATCTGCAGACTTCAGATTTATTCCCATTTAAGCTAAATTCCCAGAATATCTTACCCACATTCTTCTTAAAAGAGTTTAATCCAATGAAAACTGCTACTCTTCCAGAAAGCATTCTCTTATTCACAAACCTTTAACTATGTCTGTTATCTTTCTTTGTTTTGGTATTCAAAAACTCAATTAAAAGATTATCTTGTATTTAGATTTGCAAATATTAATGTTGTGATTCCCCTTTCTTTCCCTTTTTTTCTTCTCCTTCCCTTCCTAAACAATGTAGTCCTAAAGCCATTTGGGGGTCAAAAAAGGCAGCATCCACACTGGTAGGGGAAGGAAATGTGCTGTGGTCACCTGGAGCAGGGTTTCGGAACTCTGCCACCATGGTGAAGGTATCCATGTGACCCCACAGGTGTCAGAGTCCAAGGGGGTGAGGATGGTATTCATGTGTGACCCCACAGGTGTCAGAGTCCAGGGGGTGAGGATGGTATTCACGTGTGGCCAGGGTGGGGAGGTGGTTCTGGGAAGTGGAAAGACAAACTGTGGCCTGGTCTGAAAAGTCAGAGCCTAAGCAGAATGAGAAGGGCATCCATATACTGAAGAGTCTAGCAGTGGATAGGTGAGATTGGTTACCTGAGAAGATTGATCAAATCAGTACATATATTTAAGATAATGTCAGTTAGAGTTTTCACTCTTGGAGATGGTAATTATGATATGGAAAAAGAGAAAACTAGAATGTTTGGAACTGGAATTAAATTTATCAGTATGAACTCATGGCTTTAATTACATAGAGGTCAAGACTGAGGAACTGTTGTAGATCAAAGGGGATTAAAGACATATGATGCTTAAATGCAATGTGTGATACTGAACTAGATCCTTTTACCATAAAGAGCATTATTGATTTAGTTGATGAACTCGAGTAATCTCAGAGAATTATATAGGAATGATGTAACAATGACAGTTCCCTTATTCTGATGGTTAAAGTTGGTTATGTAGGGGAATGTTTTTGTTCTTTGGAAATAAATGCTCAACTATTCAAGGATGATGGGGGCATCAGTCAAGTAAGCAACTTACTTTCAAATGATTCAGATAGAAAGGTTTTTGTAAAGCATTTGAAACTTCTGAAGTTTATGGTTTTTTACAAATTAAAAAATATACATTTAATAAAAATCATGCTGTAGAATAAAACTTCAATTTTAGTTCATTGAGTTTTGAACTCTTTAATTCAAAAAATGATTTAAGTTGTATTGTCTCACATTTTCTGCAGGATCATTGGCCAAAGGAAATTCATTTATGGGATAGTGATAAATTGTCATACATGATGAAGAAAATAAAAGAAGATAGTTCATTTACTTCCATTTATACACATCTGTGGGGAAATGTCCTGCGAGTAGATGATGCAGCTATGGCCATGGAGTCAAGATTAGCAGAATGTTCAATTCTTTTGAGAAACCATGCTTCTGAAATATTTGAGTGGAACAGAATAATTTCCAGGACAAGTAAATCTATTTTTTATATACATAAAGTAATTGTCAGTTGTATGTGTGTCTGTGTGTATATTCTCATAAAGAATGAAATCCTAAGGTACAAAATATCTAAAAACATACGTTTATTTTATTTTAAAACCTATTCATTTCTAAATGGTCCAATATGGCCTTTTAGTTGAATGTGACCATTTGGATTCAGAGAAAGTGTTGCTGGGACAAAACCTAAAACAGTTCTAAACTTTGAGCTGGAGCAGAGATAACTGAATATCAGGGAAACAGAGTTGCATTAACAAATATTGGTACCAGAGACAAGCAAGTCAGCAAGAATCAAGATATAAAAAGTTAGACCTATAACCAAAATAAAAGGAGTGAGACTTCACTTATATAAGCTAAGTTAGTTTGTGAGAAATACTTAGCCTTCAATAATGGATAACTGCAGACTGAGTGAAAAGCTTATCTGTAAGTAATGATAATTTTTACTGCTTTTCAGTATTTATATAGCCTTTATCTAGTTGTATTTTTAACACTTTGAGAATACTTTTAGATACTAATGGTGATTCTTATTTAATGGGCAAACTTGTCATATATGTCTTAAGAACGATATTGGTTGTACTTACATTTTCTGTATATTAAACAGATGTAATTATTTAGCTACTTAATATCATTTTCAGACCTTGAGTTTTCAGTCTGAGTGTGTTTAAATACAGTGTTATTAAATTTGCTATTTTGGAATTTTTAATTATTAAAAAATTTTTGAAATTATACAAGCTACATATATATAGCTGTGTCTGTGTAAACATAGAGGGAGAGAGAAAGCACATGTGCGTAATTTAAAAAACAACTTTTTATGTACTCATTGTCCTCAATACGTAAGTATCAGAGCTTAGACTCAAGTCTAGATTATCTGACTTCAAAGCCCCCATAGTCTTTGACTGGGCCATGCTCCAGAGTCCTGTACCAGACTGTATTTAAGGTGACCATGAAACAACCAGATGTAAGTGGCTGACCTATTTGAAAAACTTGGGGTTGTTCAGTAAGAAGGGATTAAGGTAAAATTGTAGATATAGGAACAAGTACTAAAGACAGACTAGTTCGAAGGTGACATTTCTAAATAGCAAAAGGAAAAGGAAGATATAATTTAACTCAAACTAGCATTATGCCTCTAGCATTATGCTTATCAAAATATTTACCTGGAGTTTGGGACCCCAAAGCTGATGCTCTGGGACAACCAGGAGGGACGGGGTGAGGTGGGAGGGGCGACCAGGAATAAGGGGACACATATGTGCCTATGGCTGATTCATCTTGATGTATGGCAAAAACCATCACAATATTGTAATTATCCTTCAATTAAATAAATTTTAAAAATTTAATAACTGGTTGATATCATTGAATAGCTTTATATATCATTTTCTTAATATATATAGTTATATATATTCTGCTTTTCAATTTTAAAAGATATTTGTGTATTTACATGTTGTAAACTCATTTTTTAAAGTTTCTCATGGAAAACTGAAACAATACAAGGCATTTCTAAAGAAGTACCATAAGGAAAAGAAGATAATGGTATGGTATTTGTTTTCATCTTGCTTGAAAAACTACTTCACAGAAAATGTCACTATCATTTCATAAGTAAGCATTGATAACATGAAAATTTTTCTTTTAGTCTTTTATCATCTATCTATCCCTGTATTTTCAAAATAGCTGGGCTCATAGTCGTCTTTATACATGCAGTATGACTTTCGGTGTTCTCACATCACTGAAATTTATTTGAAGACTTGTTTTATCCTCTGGTTATTTAAAAATTTATAACATATTATACTTAGGGGTATATGTCCCAAATGTCTTTTTCCTGTAGGAAAAAATAACAGTTTTTATTGCCTGTAGAATTACTTTGTTAACTTTTTAAAAAAAAAGTCTGAGATTTTGCTTAGAATTATAATAGGTTTTCTTTGAGAAACTTCGTCTTTTTCAAAAATACATTCTAAAATTAAAGCTGGAAAAATTTGAAATGTAGACATTCATCCTTCAACCTCCTCAAATATTTTTTTAAATTTCAAAGTACTTTGTATGTTATTTTTCCTGATTATGACTAAAGTAGTCATTACAGAAAATTAAGCAATAAGCACTAAACAAGATAAGCATCCTTATTTTATCATTTATAGATAAATAACATATCTCACTATTGTCATTTTCATTTTTGTTTTTATTTAAAAACATTTAAAATTCAAATTAAACTAACTTTTAAACACAAAAAATTCAATGTTTTGTGGAATTTTTACCATTGCAAAATGTAGAAGGGTTTCTACATCATTAAAAGGTAAACTAATGTAATAACCCTCTTGTTGGATGTTTGGTTAAATTTCTTTATTATTTACAAAGCTGCTAGGAATATATTTGGAGCTAAAGTTTGTGATTATGCATGATTATTTCACGATAAATTTCAGAAGTGAAACTATTAATACCTGGGGAAAATGTGAAAATCTAAGTGTTTTGATACATATTGCCANAGAAGGGTTTCTACATCATTAAAAGGTAAACTAATGTAATAACCCTCTTGTTGGATGTTTGGTTAAATTTCTTTATTATTTACAAAGCTGCTAGGAATATATTTGGAGCTAAAGTTTGTGATTATGCATGATTATTTCACGATAAATTTCAGAAGTGAAACTATTAATACCTGGGGAAAATGTGAAAATCTAAGTGTTTTGATACATATTGCCAAATTGTTTTCTAGAAAGGAAGTACAGTTCAGTTCAGTCACTCAGTAGTGTCTGACTCTTTGTGACTCAATGAACTGCAGCGCACCGGGCTTCCCTGTCCATCACCAACTCCCAGAATTTACTCAGACTCACATCCATTGAGTCGGTGATGCCATCCAACCATCTCATCNAAAAGCAATCTTCTCTCCTAGTATAGTCCCCTACAGATGATCAGAAGGAGCACAGTCAACCATTAAACTTGGATAAATCAGTGTCAGCCATTATTTTCTGCCATTCCTCACTCTTCAAGATGAGAGTGTATCATTTTAGTGTTTCATCCTTAAGAAAAAATATTCCAAGAAATAATCTGAATAACCTGATTTGGGCCTCCTGTTTGCCCCTCCATTAGGGAACCACAGAATTCCATTGAAAACTCCACCTAAAATGATTTAGTAATGACATCTTTTCTTATTTTCTATGCTAATACAGATGCTTCTCAATTCTCTTTTATATTTTATGGGATATTGATGAGAGGGAAGGCTTAGTTTTCCCTCATGATACAATCACCTGATTTCATTTTTTAAGAGAAAAACTGTAGGTGGTATGATTATGCCTGGATCATGAGCATGTTTGTTACTTTGTCTGACTATTTTCCAAAGTTTCCTCAGGGAAAAGGTTTTATTATAAAGAAATTAATATAAATTATTGTTAAAACAATCTTAAGAATGTTCTAGACATTCTATAATCTTTAATTTTAGCATTTTGTATTCTAAAATGGGGCTGTATTTTAACTATGGATGCATGTACATCTAACATAGATCACAAGTCAGTCACATAAACAAGACTTAGAAGTACAGCTGTGAGGAGTATTTTGTATACTTGGAGGATGCCAGCATTTTTTTAAAAAGTGGGAAAGGGAGGAGTGTAAGCAGATAGGGGTTTGGGGTAAGAAGTGCACAGGATATAACAAGCAGCTAGGTTTTAGGATATTTTGAATTTATGTACCAGCAGTATGGGCTTCCCTGGTGGTTCAGTGTTAAAGAATCCACCTGCCAATGCAGGAGATGTGGGTACGATCCCTGAGTTGGGAAGATCCCCTAGAGTAGGAAGTGGCAACCCAGTCCAGTATTCTTGCCTGGAGAATGCCAAGGACAGAGAAGCCGAGCAGGCTACAGTCCATGGGGTCACAAAGAGCCGAACATGACTTAGCAATTATCAATAACAACAAGCAATGGTATATCTAAACATAGATAACCAGTGTTCTATTTATTAATACACCTACCTGATTTGAAAAAAGAATTTTAATGAGCCTGTTGTCATCGTTCAATTGCTGTGACCTCAACTCTTTGCAACCTCATGGACTGCAGCACTCCAAGCTTCCCTGTCCTGCACCGTCTCCTGGTTTGCTCAAATTCATGTCCTTCGAGTTGATGATGCTACCTAACCATCTCATCCTCTGACACTCTGTTCTTCTGTTGCCTTCAATCTTTCCTAACATAAGAGTCTTTTCCAGTGAGTTGGCTCTTTGCATAAGGTGGCCAAAGGGTTCAGCAACAGTCCTTCTAAGGAGCATTCAGAGTTGATTTCCTTTAGGATTGACTAGTTTGATCTCCTTGTTGTCCAAAGGACCCTCAAGAATATTTTCCATCTCCACAATTTGAAAGCATCAATTCTTTAGCACTCAGCCTTCTTTATAGTCCAGCTCTCACATCTGTATGTGACTACTAGAAAAACCATAGCTTTGACTATATATGGACCTTTGTAAACAAAGTTATGTCTTTGCTTTTTAATATTCTTATGTTTGTCTTTGTTTTTCTTCCAAGGAGCAAGTGTCTTTTAATTTCATGGCTGCAGTCACTGTCTGCAGTGATTTTTGGACCCCAAGAAAATTTGTCACTGCTTCCACTTTTTCCCCTTCTATTTGTCATGAAGTGATGGGACCGGATCCCATGATCTTAGTTTTTTTTAATGTTGACTTTTAAACCAGCTTTTCCACTCTCTTCTTTCACCCCATCAAGAGGCTCTTTGGTTCCTCTTTACTTTCTGCCATTAGAGTGGTACCATATGCGTATCTGAGGTTCTTGATATAGCTCCTGGTAGTCTTGATTCCAGCTTGTGATTCATCCAGCCTGGCATTTTGCATGATATACCTGCATATAAGTTAAATAGGGTGACAATATACAGCGTTGTACTCCTTTCCCAAGTTTGAACCAGTGAGTGGTTCCAAGTGCGGGTCTAGCTGTTGCTTCTTGAGTTGCATACAGGTTTTTCAGGAGACAGGTAAGATGATCTGGTATCCCCTTCTTTAAGAATTTTCCATAGTTTTTTTGTAAGCCACACAGTCAAAGGTTCTGAGAAAACATTGTCCCCTGGAGGAGGTAATGAGAAACCCCACCAGTATTCTTGCTGTGAAAACCCTATGAACAGTATGAGAAGGCAGTTGGCCTGCTACACAGGAGCAGTGCAGTGGCATTCAAATAGATGATGAAATTAAAGTGAAGAAAAAATAAGTGTAGGAAAATAATATCAGAAGGAATGCTATTTCATAGAAATACTTATTGTAACTTCCCGAGAGTCTGAACTTTATGAATCTAAAGCTTGGAAAGAGAACATTAAAGGGTTACTGTTACATGCCTGAAAGCGAGGCAATCCATGAAATTGACTGGATTTACGTTACCCTGTCCAAATAACATTCTTGCACATACAGTCATAGATGAAGTTTCTTGATAAAGTGTGAATTATCCCCTGTACCACCCAGAACAGAACCTTGACTACAGATGATGCTCAGTAAAAATTTTATTGAATTGGGTGAAAAGAGTCCTATAATATGAGAAAGCTGAGCCAGAAACATACAGATATACACAAAATGTCTTAGAGGACATTAGAAGTAGTTTTATTCAACCTATTAAAAGAATCAGTAATAGGAGAAAAAGTTCCAAGTCAGATAATGTATAGGCTTCAAGGTATGTTTACATTTATATGAATCAAAGTGTCACAAAAGGTAAAGGTTAATGGAAGAAAGTACCATTTGACTTTTTAAGCTGGGTTTGGATTTTTTTTGCTGATTTCTATTTTTTGTTGTTTTGACTAAATACTGATAATAATTTAAAGAATTTGGAATTTTCCTGAAAGTTAGTGTCACTAAGTATAACCAAAGCTTAGAACAGAAGCAGTCATGTAATTAGTTTACAATATAAAGAGTGCCTCTTGAAATTTGGAAACTATTTCAACAAAAATTCAGTTTTCTCTCTTGTATTTTAACTTTCTACTTTTTCCTTTATGTTTTTTGTAATTAAGGAGTACTAAATAAGTTGAGGCTCTTACCAATGTACTCTATAATGTGGCCTCTGAAAAAGAGGTGCCCCTAGAGAATGCATGATAAAATATCTTGGTATAAAAGTTTGCAGGTTTCCCTGCTGACTCAGGGGTAAAGAAACCTCCTACCAATACAGGAGATGCAGATTCAATCCCTTGATGAGGAAGATCCCCTGGAGAAGGACATGGCAACCCACTCCACTCTTCTTGCCTGGGAAATCCCATGGACACAGGAGCCTGGCCAGCTACAGTCTGTTGGGTCACAGAGTCAGATAGGGCTGAACTGATTGAGCACACAAAAATTTGTACAATATCCTTTTTGTAGACTTGTACTTGAGGAAGAGAAGTTCCTACCTATAGATTTCATTGAAAGAAATCTTGAACTGTACTGAATCTGGCATTTAAAAACTTATAGTGGATAAGATAAAATGATCCACTGAATGTACTTTTTTAAACCAAGACTTAGTCTCTAGTAGTCATGGTAAATTAACTTCATGTGGCTGTTTTGATGAATTGCTGAGAAAGAATACTACATTTAGTTAGGCTCTAGACTTAACGATAGGGCCCACTGGGTTGGAATCCCATGATTGTTGATATCTGTCTTTATCATAAAAGGAAAACTCTAGCATGTGTCCTGGATTTTTGCTAGTCCTGGTCTAGCCTACACTGCCATTTCAATGACTGTTAACCAAATGTGATTACTGAGCATATGAAATATGCCTGTTGGAACTCAGTTGAATTTTTTTATTAAAAAATAATTTAACAGTGTTGTGTTAGTTTCTGGGGTACAGCAACGTGATTCAGTTTTAGTATATATATTATATATATATACACTTTTTAAGGTTTTTTTCCATTATAGGTTATTACAAGGTATTTCCACTATAGGTTATTACAAAGTATTGAATATATTTTCCTATACTATACAGTGGGACATTCTTACTTATCTATTTTATATATAGTAGTATGTATCTGTTAATCACAAACTTATGATTTATCCCTCTCCACTACTTTCCCTTTTGATAACCTTAAGTTTATTTTCTATGCTTGTGATTAGCTGAATTTTAAAATTTATTTACTTTAATTATATATAAATTTTAAAATTACTTGATTCAATTATTGAACAATTTTAAATTAGAGTTAAAAATAATAACCATATATTTTATAAAATCTAATTATGATCTAGTATTTTTGAAGAAAATACAGTGTTCAAATTGAGATGTGCTGTAAATATAAAATATATACTATATTTCAAGGACCTAGTACCCAAAGGAATGTAACATATTTCATTAATAATTTTATAACATTTATTATAACATATTTAATATTTTAAATATATTTGGTTAAATGTCACTAAAACTTCACCTTTGTACTTTGTTAAAATGTCTACTAGAAAACTTAATATATGTATGGCTCACATTAAATTTCTATTGAGCAGTGATAGTCTATAACTCTTAAATACATACTCTTTATAAAGCCTATTTATATTAATGTGTCTTATAATACATATTAATTTGATCATATATATCTTTTTTCCATAGGGAAAAGTTTTTAAAATCTGGAGGACTCATTTTCTCTCAGAAGCCTCTATTGCTCTTTTGCATGATTGCTTTTGGTGGTGGTTTCTCCATAAATTTAAGGTAAAATGTTTTTTTAAAACTTCTTTTTAAAAAGTTGATTTGCAGCATAATTTTTCATTAGCAGTAACACTGGTGTTTCTTTTAATGTTCTTCTGATCCTATCACAAACCTTGTTTTTTCAGTGTTCTGCATATATTAAAAGTCATATTTGAAATCTAGAGTTCTTTTAGAAGAGTTAAAACCTTAATGTGGATTTCAAAGATCCAGAGTCTGTATTAGTCAGAAAAAGATTAGTTAAATCAAACACTGTAGTAAATAATAAAGTTGTAGCTTTACCCAATAGTATAATGCAGTGATGAACACTAAAGAGAAAATCCACTGCAAATCAGTAACATTGAAAGAGATTTCACTTTGAAAACACAATATATCAGATGCGGAGAAGGTCCTCTCTTGATTCAGAAAGATGAAAACTCTGCTTAGGATTAAAAAGAGAAAGACATGGGTATCTGGGAAGCAATAAGAGACTGGAAATAAGCAGTATGCAAGTCTTACATCAGAGAATATGAGCCTGGAGAAAGTGGTGAATACCAATGGCTGCTGTGTGGCCTCTGGATCTAGAAGAATGAAAAGCAGAGTAATGCTGGGGATCACAGTCCAAGCATTAAGAAGGTGTGCTGCCCCATCAGGGAAGTCTGATATTAGGCTCAATTCTTCACCTCCCCAGCTCAAATTGCTCAAAGAAAACTGCTTATGGATTCTTTCATACAATGAAGGAGTGAGTTCTATTGATTTTTCATAAAACTATTTGAATAGAACATTATGTTCCTTGTGGCTCAACTGTTAAAGAATCTGCCAGCAATGCAGGAGACCTAGTTTAATCCTTGGGGTGAGAAGATGCCCTGGAGAAGGGAAAGGCTACCCACACTAGTATGCTGGCCTAGAGAATTCCATGGACCATGTAGTCCATGAGGTCACAAAGAGTTGGACAACAACTGAGGGACTTTCACTTCATCATCACTTCACATGGGTTAGAATAATTACGGTAATCAAGGTAAGAGTATCTGTTCTGTATTTCTGATATCGTTAGGAGTTGAATGAGAAATAGGAAGTGGTATATCAGTTCTACAAAGGTAATTATGTAGAGAAACATAAAATCAGACTTTCATTACCTTAAATTTCTTTTTCCAGATCTGGATTCCAAATTTATATTTTTCCATGATAACAGAGAGAAAGCATTACTTTCCCAGTTAAATTTGTTAGGGTTTTATATATGACAAGTTTTTGAAGGAAACATAATCTAGCAATGTTTCTAGTAACTGCTTTGTCAAGCTACATTATTTGGAACAAACAGATCTGACACAAAAATGTTTACAACCCACTACATTTACAGGGTTATCTGTGGAATAACAAGGAATTAGAAGACATTTTGTCTTTAAGCAAACTATTCTCTCTAACTACTGGCTTCCTGAAATTATAGTAATTATTTTAAAATCTTACAATTTAATAACATTTCCAATATCATTAAGATCTCTGATGTGTTTTGAGGAACATTATATGATTGATCTGAATGAGTGCTCTGCTACTGTTCTAAGGGAACTGAAAGGGTATCCAAGTCATACTAAAGCAACATTTCCATGATTTAACCAGAACAGTGCCTCTTTCATCTGTTCTGTTTGTTACATTTCACCTATGATTTTATTTCTAAGAGGGTTCTTTTGTTAAATATATGAAGCCAGTGAACTAGATTAATAGCATGGCCTCTTGGGTTCCTAAATACATCAAATAAATGTGGTGAGTGCTCATACATTTTTACCAGCACTGTGTGGGAATATTTGTACTGTTAGGTAAGCTCATATTTCAATCTGTGCTACATTTTCAGGTGAATACAAAACACATACATTCTATCTAGTTTTAGGTCCATCTTATAGGCGTGCTGTGGTTCATTGGGTCACAAAGAGTCGGACACAACTGAGCAACTGAGCTGAACTGAACTGATAAATGATAAATAGTACTGACTTTATAACTAGAATAACCTCTCCCTAAGCCACTAATACAATTTAATTACCAACAGCACAATATGAAATAATATATAATCATACTCTAGAATATAGCATGATTCAGTATGTTGACTCTGAAATTTATTTCAGTAATTGTTAGGTGACTAATATAAANATGCTGGGAAAGATTGAAGGTGGAAGGAGAAGAGGACAGATATGGTTGGATGGAATCACCAACTCGATGGACATGAGTTTGAGTAAACTCTGGGAGTGGGTGATGGACAGGAAAAGCCTAGTGTGCTGCAGTCCATGGGGTCACAATGAGTTAGACATGACTGAGTGACTGAACTGAACTGATTCTTCCAACATAAGCTATTTATCACTGTTGAACACTTGTTTCAGCACTTCTCTGTGGGCTGTTTCTCCTTAGGAGAAAATATTTGTGTAATGAAAGGATTGATATTTATTGCCTCTCCTTCACATCAGGCAGAGAAATGGTTTACAGTGAAGGGCAGGTGTGGCTAAAATGGGAAGCTTAAGGAATCCTTGGGATGAAACTATACCTTAGCCTCAATGTCTATGTCCTGATTGTGATATCGTATTTTAGTTTCACAAGATGTTACCTTGTGGGAAACTAAATAGAGGGCACAGGGTTCTCTCTGTATTACTTGTTGCAAGTGCATGTAAATCTACACTCATCTCAGGGTTAAAAAAATTCAAACCTGCATTTTCTGAAGATAAAAGGTAGCTATGCACGTGGAATTATATGAATATTCTGAACAACTACCAATATCTACTAAAGCTAAACATATATTAAATTAGGACTAGCATATTTCTGACTCTCAGGTACATACCTCCAGAAATCTACATATTTCTGTATACCAAAAGTCAAAATGTTCATAGCAGTGCTATTTATATTATAATCAAAATGAACTGTCTAAATGCCCACAATAATAAAAAATTTAGATTAACTATGGGGTATTCATATACTGAAATACTGCCAGCAATGAGGATGTGAGCTATAATCATATACAGTAGTAAACAAATCACACAAACAAGGTTGAGGGACCAGGCACAAAAAGGCAGATCCTGTATGAGTTCTTTGATACAAAGTTCAAAATCTGACAAAACTAATCCATGGTGTTAGAAGCTGAATATTTGTTTCTGAGGGCTGGTAACATGGACACCATGTATTAAACTTGAGAAATTCACTGACCTGTACATAATTGTTCATTTTTATTTTTACGCATGGATAAGAATTTAAGTTGAAAACAAAGGCGGTAGTGGTAGCTGCACTAGAGCCTCTATGATTTATTTAACATGAATGTGTTTGTACAGATTGCTGTCACAATGCTTTTTCTCACATTGCATTTCTATCAAGACTCACGTGTTTTCTGAGTTCTATGTTCGTAAATGACCTTTTCACCTTTTACTATGATTTTATCTTTCAATTGTGGTTAATTATTTTGTTTTGGCTAGAGCAATTGTTGAAGGAATTTAAAAGACATTTTTCTTATTTCTTTGTTGGAGAAATATTTATATCATAGATCTAAAATACTTAATTCAATTTTTCCTCCTTAATATATGAAAAATTCCTTTTTTAAAGATGAAGTCATCGCTTTGTTTCTTTGCATTATATTCAGTTTGATTACTTACATTGTCAGTTGACTTTCATTTTAGTTCGTTTTTCACAATTTTTTTTCTTTTTTTACCAGAGTTCCTTATTTGTTGTTGTTGTTTAGCTGCTAAGTCATGTCCGACTCTTTGCGACACCATGGACTATAACCCAACCAGGCTTCTCTGTCCATGGGATTTCCCAGGCAAGAATACTGGAGTCAGTTGCCATTTCCTTTTCTAGGGGACCTTCCCAACCAAGGGATTGAGCACATATTGGCAGGTGGATTCTTTACCACTGAGCCACATGGGAAGCCTAGAGATCCTTATATATAGTATGAAGAAAGCACCAGAGCTTTTATTAATTTCCTATTACTGATGCAGCAAATTACTACTGAGTTTCAGTTCAGTTCAGTCACTCAGTCGTGTCCGACTCTTTGTGACCCCATGAATCGCAANCACATATTGGCAGGTGGATTCTTTACCACTGAGCCACATGGGAAGCCTAGAGATCCTTATATATAGTATGAAGAAAGCATCAGAGCTTTTATTAATTTCCTATTACTGATGCAGCAAATTACTACTGAGTTTCAGTTCAGTTCAGTCACTCAGTCGTGTCCGACTCTTTGTGACCCCATGAGTCGCAACATGCCAGGCCTCCCTGTCCATCACCATCTCCCAGAGTTCACTCAAACTCATGTCCATCGAGTCGGTGATGCCATCCAGCCATCTCATGCTCTGTTGTCCCCTTTTCCTCCTGCCCCCAATCCCTCCCAGCATCAGAGTCTTTTCCAATGAGTCAACTCTTCAGATGAGGTGGCCAAAGTACTGAAGTTTCAGCTTTAGCATCATTCCTTCCAAAGAAATCCCAGGGCTGATCTTTAGAATGGACTGGTTGGATCTCCTTGCAGTCCAAGGGACTGCTATCTAGGTTGGTCATAACTTTCCTTCCAAGGAGTAAGCGTCTTTTAATTTCATGGCTGCAATCGCCATCTGCAGTGATTTTAAAGCAACATAAATATATTATCTTAGAGTTCTGAAAGTCGTAGGTCCAAAATGAGTTTCACTAAGGTAAAACCAAGATGTTGGGAGAGCTGTGTTATTCTAGAGGCTCTAGGGAAAATCTCTTTGTAGCTTTTCCAAAGCTGTTTCCATTTTTTGCCTCATAACCTTTCAAAGCCCACAATGACTAGTCATCTTTCTCATATTTCATCATTCTAATACTGACTCTTCGACCTCCCTCTTCCATATCTATGACTCTTCTGAGTACATTGGGCTCACCTGGACAAGCCAGCATACTGTCTGTATTTTAAGGCTAGCCAGTTATTAACAATTCTGTCTGCTTCCTCAATTCCTCTTTGCCATGTAACATAACGTATTCACCATTTGGGAACATTAATAAATGGAAGACTTTGGAGGATACTTCTGCCTAATATAGAGACACATTAAGATTTTGTATGATTGGCTAGGTTTTAGCACAAGCTTTATGACTATCCTATGTGGCAGCTTTACAGTGAGTAAGATGAAGTTTTGTGCTCTGACTTCTGGCTTCTGCTTAGGATGTAAAAAACTAAAATGATATTACTTCCACTCTTCTACCTGAAAACACTAAGAAAGAAAGAAGGTGAAGTCACTCAGTCATGTCCAACTCTTTGAGACCCCATGGACAGTAGCCTACCAGGCTCCTCCAGCTATGGGATTCTCCAGGCAAGAGTACTGGAGTGGGTTGCCATTTCCTTCTCCAGGAAATCTTCCCGATCCAGGGATCAAACCTGGGTCTCCTACATTGTAGGCAGATGCTTTACTGTGTGAGCCACCAGGGAAGCCTGAAAACATTAAAACTATCTGCAAATTTAAAACTTTCTTGGAATCCATCAGAGGTTCCAAGGCAGTCAACCCAAAATCTACAGAAAGACAATTGCCTCCAAGGGAAGACTAGATGTCAGCACTTGCTCACGTGGGACAGATGCAACTAGATGCCATAAAAAGGCAGTAAGAAGAATTTAGCCAAAATTTCTAATGAATTACTTAGAGCTGAGTATGGTCTAGTGTGACCATATAGGACACTTAGGAGCTTCATAAACAAGGAGGAAGTTGACATTACAAGTTTCTCTCCAGATATTTTATAAGTAATAATTGAGGATGAGAAAGTCTTGAGAAAGCCTGGGGGAATATAAGAGAAACCACTACAAAAAAGGCATTCAGCCTTGCCTGGACCCTTCTCTTCTGTCTCCTTTGTGCTAACAACAACAACAGGCCTTAAGTCACAGCAGGAGGAGGGAGAAAGGTTGCAGGGAGGAAGGGCAGCAAATCCAGTTGCCCTTAGTGAAGGAGTGGAGATGTGACTCACCTCAGAAACAGAACTACCTATCAAAAGACAAAGAAATAATCAGAGCCAGTTTCAGATAAGGAACAGGTATTAGAATATTAGACAGAAAATTTCAACTACCTATGATTAATGTGGTAAATGCTCAAGTGGAAAAGATGGATAACATGCATGATCAGATATGTAATTTGAGTGAAACATGGAAACTAAACAAAGAAGGCCACATAGACCAATGGAAGAAAAGTGAGAACCCAGAAATAGACCCTCACAAACACATTCAACTAATATTTGACAAAGAAGCCAAAAATACTCAATAGGAATATGATAATCTCTTCAATACATGGCATTGGGAAAGCTGAATCACCACATGTAGAGTAGTGAAATTTGACTCCCATCTTATTGTTGTCCAGTTGCTAAGTTGTGTCCGACTCTTTGCAACCCCGTGGACTGCAGCACACAAGGCTTCCCTGTCCTCCAGTATCTCCCAAAGTCTGCTCAAACTCACATCCATTGAGCAGTGATACCATCCAACCATCTCATCCTCTGTCACCTGCTTCTCCTCCTGCCCGTAATCCTTTCTAGCATCAGGGTCTTTTCCATTGAGTCAGCTCTTTGCATCAAGTGGCCAAAGTATTGGAGCTTTAGCATCAGTCCTTCCAATGAATATTCAGGGTTGATTTTCCTTAGGATTGACTAGTTTGATCTCCTTGCTGTCCAAGGGATTCTCACGAATCTTCTCAAGCACCACAGTTCGAAATCATCAGTTCTTCAGTGCTCAGCCTCTTATTGTCTGATTCTCACATTCATACATGACTACTGGAAAATCCATAGCATTGACTGTATGAACTTTAGTTAGCAAAGTGACATCTCTGCTTTTTAATATGCTGTCTAGGTTTGTAGTAGCTTTTCTTCCAAGGAGCAAGTGTCTTCTAATTTCATGGCTAAAGTCACCATCTGGAGTGATTTTGGAGCCCAAGAAGAAAAAAATCTGTCGCTGTTTCCACTTTTCCCTCTTTTATTTATGAAGTGATTGGACTGGATGCCATGATCTTAGTTTTTCTAATGTTGAGTTTTAAGCCAGATTTTTCACTTTCCTCTTTAATCCTTATCAAAAGGCTCTTTAGTTCTTCCTTGCTTTTTGTCATTAGAACAGTAGCATCTGCATCTGAGGCTGTTGATATTTCTCCCAGCAAGTCTTAATTCCAGCTTACTATTCATCCAGCATGGCATTTTGCATGATGTACTCTGCGTATAAATTAAATTAGCAGAGTGATAAAATGCAGCCTTGACATACGTCTTTCCCAATTTTGAACCAATCTGTTGTTCCTTGTCTGGTTCTGACTGTTGCTTCTTGACCTATATACAGGTTTCTCAGGAAGCAGGTAAGGTGGGCTGGTATTCACATCTCTTTAACAGTTTTCCAGTTTGTTTTAATCCACACAGTCAGAGGATTTAGTGTAGTCAATGAAGCAAATGTTTTTCTGGAATTCCCTTGCATTTTCTATATCACTCACAAAAATTAACTTCAAATGGAGGAAAGAACTGAAATGATAAAACTCTTAAGAAGAAAATGTAGTGGAAAGCTCCTTAATATATGTCTTGGCAATATTTTTTTGGATATGATATCAAAAGCACAAGCAACAAAAGCAAAAATTAGTAAGTGAAACTACATCTAACTGAAAAGCTTCTGCACAGTAAAAAAAAAATCAACAAAATNGGTAACGATAACCCTGTATGCGAGACAGCAAAAGAGACACAGATATATAGAACAGACTTTTGGACTCGGTGGGAGAGGGAGAGGGAGAGGGTGAGATGATTTGGGAGAATGGCATTGAAACATGTATAATATCATGTAAGAAATGAATCACCAGTCTAGGTTTGATGCAAGATGCAGGATGTTTGGGGCTGGTGCACTGGGATGATCCAGAGAGATGGTATGGGGAGGGAGGTGGGCGGGGGGTTCAGGATTAGGAACTCATGTACAACCGTGGTGGATTCATGTTGGTGTATGGCCAAATCAATACAATATTGTAAAGTAAAATAAAGTAAAATTAAAAAAATAAAAATTAAAAAATAGAGGAGCTAAAGACATTTTTCCAAAGAAGACATACTGGTGTCCAACAAGTACAGGAAAGGACGTTCAGCATCACTAATCACCAGGGAAATGGTAGTCATAACCACAGTGAGATATCACCTCACACCTGGTTGAATGGCCATTTTCAAAGTGACTACAAATAACAAATATTGATGAGGATGTGAAGAAAAGAGAACCCTTGTGTTGGTCAGAATGTAAATTGGTAGAGCCACTGTGGAAAACAGTATGGAGGTTCATCAAAAAATGAAAACTAGAGCTACTGCTAAGTCAGCAGTCCCACTCCTAGCAGCAAGACTGCATCTCTCCTGAGCTCCTGCCAGGCTGTGGTCTGGAGTGAGGGGAGCCGGGCATTTGCCCTTTGGACTGGGAAGTGTGATGAGGTGGCTGCCATCTGTGCAAGTCTCTCGCTGCTCTGATTGTTAGCAATCCGACACATACACCCGCCTCACAAGTAGAGTCTGGGTTTCTCCAGCTCTCCCATCTGTCTCAGTGGATTTCCCGACAGACAAGGAGGCTCCCTGGGGCAAAGATCCACCTGTGTGGACCCACCCTAATGCCTTCCCCTCCCCCTGCAATTCTGCCCAGTTACATGGAGATCTTTCTTGCAGTTTTGGCTTTATAAAAGATATTCTGCTGGTTTCCAGTTAGTTGTTTGTTTGTTTAAGTTGTCTTCCTTGTGTAGATATATTTTGGATGTGTTTGTGAGAAGTGAGCTCCGTGTCTTCCTACTCTGACATTGATCCCCCATTCAATAAAAAAACTATCTTTTAAGTATCCTGATCTGTTGACCTTTCTATACCCCAGATTTTCCACTAATATGCTATATATTTTATAACACAGACAATATTGAGAAACATTCAAATGAATCATTTTAAATATTTTATCTGGTGGCAACTAATATAAAATAAGCAATGACCAAATTTGAAAATTCCAATTTGATATCAAAATATAACAAATAATCCTCATTGAATGCTCACTACTGGGAAAATATTGGATATATTTTATGAATATATCAGTGTATATTAATATGTTTATTATATTTTATGTTTGTTTTTATATTCATGTTTCCCAGTTACTGAATGCTTTAATATATACAAACTCAATCAACCATCAGAATAAGCATATGAAGTATACTAAGGAATTTATATTGTTCTCATTTTTACTGCTGAGGATATAAATGTTTTGTGTGGTTAAATCAATTATTCAACCCTACACAGCTTTTGGAACAAAAGTGGAACTTTTCAAATAGAATTTATTTTTATTACTTTTAGAGTGCTATAATCTATTCAAAAACATTCTCTTGAAAATAATAGATACAGAGGAGAAAAAATTTTAACTGGAATCTTCTATTGATTGTTGCTCAGAGGCAATCATGTTAACAGTTAAGCTACCGTTATACATCTGTATAAAGTAAAATTGTCCTTCACATAAAAACAATACTATGATTACTTTTATATGTTAATAAATACTTACAAGGTAACTTTTTATGGACACTTCATGATCCACTGTTTGGATATACTATTGTTGGATATTTAGGTCCTTTCAGGTTTTCACAATGTTAATCTCCCCTTGTGTCTGTTTATGAACTTGGCTTGTATTTTTGAGTCAGAAGGGTACATATTATGTTTATCTCTTTTCTGATTCACTGTCTTATATGATAAGACATTAACATTTCTATATAGAGATTCCCTCATTTGAAGCCTAAGACTGACAGTTCTCACAGGACTGTTGTGAGAATTAAATGTATAATACTCAAAAAAAGGCTTCAACAGAAGATGTCTTTAAAATAGTAATTTCTTTGGTTAAATGTACATTTTGTATTAACAGGTTTACCACCTCAAAAAGGATTTTGGACCCACTGGAAACTGAAAGAACTCTCCACAACAACCATTCATGGTAGCAGGAAAATGCCTTCAAAATCTATAAAGGACATGATTGCGAGAAATCAAGAACACATATCAGCTTGTAAGTAAATTTATTATATATCGCTTACTGAAATAGCCAAAAGCAAGTATATCATTATTCATTTATCAGAATTTTTTAGTGATTATTTTCTGGTGAGAGTCTTAAAATAACATTTAATTTATAGATGGGTATTATAGTAATTTGAATACTGCTTTATGTTTTTAGTTTTTCATTATAAAAATTACATGTACTTAAGTCCTTTTCTCATTTGCACTTATGATTTTAATATTAATTTCAGGGAACTTGTCAGGTATAAGAATGCTACAAATACTCTTACTTTTTGGCTGTATTGCTAACTGGTTAATAATGTGTTTTACCAGTAGATAAGCTTAAAATGTTTTATTCAGTAAATTTAAATAATGCCTTTGTAGAGTGTCAGTTTTGTGGCATATTTATCAGGACTTACTTAACCTAATATGAAAAAACAATCTACCTGCTTTTATGTGCTACTTTTTAATTTCCATTTTTATTCAGTTCTTTAATCCACTTGTGGTTTGTTACAAGGGAGATAGTTGGATTCCAGTATTTTGTTTCCAAATGCTCACTTTTTAGATAATCTACTTACAAACTTGAAATACCAATGCACATGGATATATTTTTGTGTTCTCTTCTACCTGCCAAATTTCTGAGACAAGACCAAACTTCTTAGTTACTCTATATTAGTAAGCACTTTAAGGCAAGCTCATGCCTCTCTATTTTATACCGTATCTCAATACGAAACACTGGTCTGGTGCTCAGGCCTCATTATTGACCCACTAAACAGAATCTCAGACTCAGTATTTTTTTTAAAGGTACTCAGATGACTTCAATTTGCAGGCAAAGTTAAGAACTCCTAGTGTAAAGGGAAATAAATACCTTTCCATTTTACTTCTTGATATAGGCTGGTGGAAGGAGGGACTAAGCTCCTCAACCTACTCATCTGAAAACTCTCTCTTCAGTTAGTTTTTTATTCTAAAATTGTTTAATTGGTTAGTTACTGCTTTTCTGATTAGCACTTTGGTTTTTTGCCACTCTTATCTCTATAGATAGCATTCTGTCTGATTTCTGTCTTTTAATAGTTATGTGAAATTTCTTATTTGCACCCCTTTCAGTTTGCTGATTCCTAGAATGTTGACGTTTACCCTTGCCATCTCGTTTGAGCACTTCCAACTTGCCTTGATTCACGGACCTGACATTCCAGGTTCCTATGCAATATTGCTCTTTATAATAGAAGCATCGGATCTTGCTTCTATCACCAGTCACATCCACAACTGGGCATTGTTTTTGCTTTGGCTTCATTCCTTCAGTCTTTCTGGAGTTATTTCTCCACTGAGCTCCGGTCCCATCACTTCATTGGAAATAGATGGGGAAACGGTGGAAACAGTGTCAGACTTTATTTTTTTGGGCTCCAAAATCACTGCAGATGGTGACTGCAGCCATGAAATTAAAAGACGCTTACTCCTTGGAAGAAAAGTTATGACCAACCTAGATAGCATATTCAAAAGCAGAGACGTTACTTTGCTGACTAAGGTCCGTCTAGTCAAGGCTATGGTTTTTCCAGTGGTCATGTAAATGTGAGAGTTGGACTATGAAGAAGGCTGAGCGTCGAAGAATCGATGCTTTTGAACTGTGGTGTTGGAGAAGACTCTTGAGAGTCCCTTGGACTGCAAGGAGATCCAACCAGTCCATTCTGAAGGAGATCAGCCCTGGGATTTCCTTGGAAGGAATGATGCTAAAGCTGAAACTCCAGTACTTTGGCCACTTCATGTGAAGAGTGGACTCATTGGAGAAGACTCTGATGCTGGGAGGGATTGGGAGCAGGAGGAGAAGGGGACGACAGAGGATGAGATGGTTGGATGGCATCACGGACTCGATGAACGTGAGTCTGAGTGAATTCCGGGAGATGGTGATGGACAGGGAGGCCTGACGTGCTGCAATTCATGGGGTTGCAAAGAGTCGGACACAACTGAGCGACTGAACTGAACTGACTGAATGTTACCCTGGTTTTTATAGAACTTCATACATATTTGTTATTTTGTATAGATATAGAGATAATTTACTATTTTAACCCAATCTTAAACATCTCTTTTTGCTTCTTAGTCTTACCTGTGAAAAATAACTTGTCTAAATAGAAAATTAAGGAACTTTTCATTTTTTCAAGTTTTAACTTACAGAAAAGTGTTAAAAATAGTATAAGAAACTCCCATATATCCTTTATCCACCTGTTGTTTTAATTTATTCTATCTGTTTTATCATTCTCCTTTTTTATATAAGCATTTAAAGCTATGAATTTCCCCAATTACTGTTTCAGCTACTTTCTGCAAATTTTGCTGTTATATTTTCATTATCATTTAATTCAGAATGTTTTCTAATATCCAGCATAATTTCTATTTTGATCCATGGGTTATTTAGAAGTATATTACTTAATTTTTTTAATTTAGATTTTTTCTGGCTATCTTAAAATTATTGATTTCTACTTGAAAAAATAGTGATCTGATCTACTTTTGAAAATAATGATTTCTGCTTTCAAAAATAGTGATCTCTACAGTCTTTTGTAGTACATTGAGATTTGTTCTATAGAACAGTACATGATCTGTCTTGGTAAACATTCCATGTGCACATGAGAAGAATATATATTCTGCAATTATTTTGTCTCAATTAGATCAAGGTGATTTATCATGGCTCAGGTGGTTAAAGCATCTGTTTGCAATGTGGAAGACCCAGGTTCAATCTCTGGATGGGGAAGATCCCCTGGAGAAGGAAATGTCAACCCACTCCAGTACTCTTGCCTGAAAAATTCCATGGATGGAGGAGCCTGGTGGGCTCCAGTCCATGGGGTCGCAAAGAGTCGGACACAAATGAGTGACTTCACTTTCACTTTTCACTTTAGATCTTCTATATCAGGGTTCAGTAAACTATAGCCTATGGACCTCACCTGGCCTATTTTTATACATCCTATGAGCTAAGAATGATTTTTCCATTTTCAAGAGATGTAAAATGACAAAACATTAAAGAATACACTACAGAGGTCATATGCAGCCCACAAAGCCTAAAATATTGGATTATCTGGCCCTTCGTAGAAGAAGTTTGCCAACTCTGGTTCTGTATCTTTATGATATTTTATTTAATTGTTCTATTTATTTCTGAGAGGTGATATTAAGATCTCCAACTACAATTGTAGAATTATCTATTTCTCTCCTTAACTCTGTTGGTATTTGCTTTATGCATTTTTAAGTTATTTGGTACATATACATTCATGTATTGTGTTTTCCCTTTAATCATTATGTTTCTTTGTATATATGATAATTCTGCTGAGTGCTATTCTGTCTGTTATTAATACAGCCACTTCAGCTTGCTTTTGTTTGTGGTCTGCATAGTGCCTCTTTCCCCATCATTTTACTTATTTTGTGTTTTATTTTTTAAAGTATACCTCTTATAAGTGAGATATAGTTGAATCTTGGGGTTTCTTTAAGTCTTACAATTTCTTCCTTTTAATTGGAGTGATTACTTCATTACATTCAACATAACTATTTAGTTCAACATAACTTTGTAAAGTTTGTTTTCCCATGTTCCTGTTTGTTTTCAGTTTTATCTCACCTGTTTTTTGTTTTTCAGTTCCCCTTCTTTATCTTCATTTGGTTAATCAAATATTTTTAGTATTCTATTTTTATTCCTCTATTGCCTTAATGATTTCAAACACATCCTTAAATTGTTGAAATCCTACTTAAAGTTAATGTTACCCTATTTCACTAAAATGCAGGAGCTTGGAGAATGATAATTACATGTACTCTACTCCTCTTTGTCCTTTGTGCTGTTGTTGTTACATATATTAGAAGATCTACATAAATAATGGCCTCATATTATCTAGTGTTAGGATTTTTGCTCCAAATAACTACATGGTTTATTTCACCTTTATTGAGAGCTAATTGATATACAATAAACCATACATATTTAAAATATAAAATTTGACAATTTGACATGTATAAACTCATGAGACTATCACAACTTTCAGGATAGGAAACATATCCACCATTCCCAAAAGTTCCTTAGACTTTTTTTGTAATTCCTCCCTCCTTCTCAATCCCCAGGCAATTACTCATGTGAGCTCTGTCAGTACAGGTTAGTTTGCATTTTCTAGAATTTTATGTAAATGAAATCATAGAACATGTGCTATCTTTTGTTGGCATTTTCTACTCTGCATAATTATTTTGAGATTCATTCATCTTGTTGCATGTATTAATAGTTTGTTACCCTGTATTTTGCTGAGACCATAGTAAGGATATACCACAATTTCTTTATCTATTCACAGGTGGGTAGACATCTGCATTGTTTCCAAGATAAGTTATTATAAGCTTACTTATAAGCTATTATAAGTAAAGCTGCTGTTAATATTCATTACAAGTCTTTGTGTAAACATAGAATTTCATTTATCTTTAGTAAACCTCTAGTAGTGCAAGTCTGGGTACTATAGGAAGTACATTACAGCAGTTTAAGAAATTGCCAAATTTATCTAAAATTTTACTTCCTACCAGTATACAAGTTATATTAATACTCTACTTCCTTGTTAACACTTTGTATAATCTTTTAATTTTATCCATGCTTGTCGGTTATACTGGTATTTGATGCTGCTGCTGCTAAATTGCATCAGTCGTCCAACTCTGTGCGACCCCATAGACGGCAGCCCACCAGCCTACCGGTCCCTGGGATTCTCCAGGCAATAACACTGGAGTGGGTTGCCATTTCCTTCTCCAATGCATGAAAGTAAAAAGTGAAAGTGAAGTCGCTCAGTCGTGTCTGACTCTTAGCGACTCCATGGACTGCAGCCTACCAGACTCCTCCATCCATGGATTTTTCCAGGCAAGAGTACAGGAGTAGAGTGCCATTGCCTTCTCTGATACTGGTATTTAGCTAGGTTTTTTTTTTTTTTTTCTCTAATAACTAATTATGATGACCTTCTTTTCATGTGCTTATTTGCCATCTGTAGGTCTTCTTTGCTGAAGTGTTTATTTCAGTCTTTTGGCTATTTTTATTTGGGTTGTTTGTGTTCTTTTAATTCTATTATAACAGTTCTTTATATATTCTAGATATAAGTTCTTTAACAGATATATATTTTATAAATATTCTTTTATAATCTGTGGTTCCCTTTTTATTTTATAATAGTGTCTTTTGAAAGACAAAATTATATAGTATGGTGAAATCAAATTTATCATTTTTCCCAATATAGTTTGTGCTTTCTGTTTCATATTCAAGAATATTTTATGAAGCTTAATTTCAGTCAAGATTTTCCCCCATATTTTCTTCTAGAAATTTTATAGTATATAATTTTATAGATTAAAACTGTAGCTCTTACGTTGAGGACTCTAATTTATTTGCAATAATTTTTGAAAATTATGTGAAGTAAGCATTGAGGATAATTTCTTTGCATATTGTTCTAGAACCATTTGTTGAAAAGATTATCTTTGCCCATTGAATTACCTTGGAACTTCTGTCAAAAAAGCTTTTGACAACACTTGTATTGGCCTATGCCTAAATACACACTTGTGCTCTAAATTTTGTTTCGGTGATGCCAATACTAAACTACCTTGATAAATGCAGTTTTATAACATGTCTTAGAGTCAGGTACTATAAATTCTCCACTTTTGTTGTTCTTCTAAAAAAATTATTTTGGTTATACAGAGTCTTTTCATTCCTGTATAATTTTAAACCACTTATACTATTTAAAGTATATACTCTGAAATTTTAATTGAAATTAGGTTAAATAGATGTGTATAAGAGACAGGGCAATTACTCATGTGAGCTCTGTCAGTACAGGTTAGTTTGCATTTTCTAGAATTTTATGTAAATGAAATCATAGAACATGTGCTATCTTTTGTTGGCATTTTCTACTCTGCATAATTATTTTGAGATTCATTCATCTTGTTGCATGTATTAATAGTTTGTTACCCTGTATTTNTCTATCAACTCAAGAAGCATTGACATGTTAACAATACTGATTCTCCACTCCATGAACATAGAATATTTCATCTATTTAGGACTTCTTTCATTTACCACAGCAATATTTTCCAGTATTTTTTCTGTATAGATGCTGCACACATCTCTCAAGTAATATTGCATATGGTATTTTTAATTTCAGTTCCTAATTTTTCATGGATAATATATAGAAAATATGACAGAAAAATACTTTTGTGTTGATTTTATATCCTGCAATCTTACCAAACTTTCCTATTATTTTTAGTAGTCTTCTTAGATTTCTTAAGATTTTCTTCATGGACATTCATGTCATCTGAGAATAAAGAGCATTTTTTTTTCAATCTGTAAGCCTTTTATGTGTTTTACTTGCCTGTACTTAAGATCTTTAAGAAGATGTTGACTAAAAGTGGTAAGAGTGGACGTCTTTGCTTCATTCTTGATCTTAGACAAAAAATGTTAAATTTTTGCTGAAGTTTTTTATAGATAGTTTTTTTTTATCAGATTGGGGTAGTTTCTTTCTCTTCCTAGTTTGCTGAGAAGTTTTTGTTGTTCTTTTTATAACATATATATAGAATTTTGACAGATGCTTTTTAGCATTTGTTGAGACGAACATATTGATTTTCTTTTTTAGTCTTTTGATATAGTGAATTACATCAACTGATTTTTCAAATGTTAAGCCAACCTTGCATTCCTGGGATAAGTCCCATTTAGCAATTATGTATTAACCTTTTCGTGTACTACTGAATTCAGTTTGCTAAAATTTTGTTTTCTTTTCTGTACTATCCTATCACATTTTAGTAATAAGTGTAATGTTTCCCCTTCTTCTCTTTTCTAAGAGTTAGTGTAAAATTGGTATTTATTCTTGTTTATATATTTGGTAGAATTCACCCAATGAAGCCATCTGGGTCTGGAAAGTTCTCTGTGGTCAGATTTTTTTGGTCAGATAAAACAAGGTCAATTTCTCTTAATAGATACAGTGATCAAATGATCAGTTTCTTGTTAAGCAAATTTTGTAGTTTTGTGAGTTTTTATTTTATTCCTTTATAAATTTTTGAGTGTGGTTTTTTTTCTGTGATGCAGTCTAGTTATTAATTTTTAGAAATATTTTGGTCTATTTGAGGCTTTATTTTAAGCTTCATTAGGTGGAACCAGAGAAGTCTTTTGTTTAGCCTAACTTGCTTCCCCTGCTGAGACAGTTCTCTTCTTTAGTATTCTACTCCATGCTCTGTGTATTGCAGATTTCCCATCTGGCTGTCTGGAACATGAGCTTCCTCTGAGCCCCAGGCATTGTTCTGTCTGCTCCTTCCTGTGTTTTTTTAAAAACCAACCTCAGGCAAAAATTTAAGGATAACCTTCCGAAGAGCTCCAGAATGCTCTGTATGTGCTTCTGTCTCATCTACGTTATGCTGACTTGTGAATTTTAGCTTTCCCTGACCTACCTGAATGTTAAATTTTATTTTTCAAATCAGTTCTGTTTGGATTCCCACCACTTGCACTGTGGCCTGAAATTTCTTTTTTAGAGACAAAAACAGACAATGTTCCTTCTTTAGGTTTTCTTCTCTTGGCTGAGGGGCGGGGATTATTCTCCAGTGTTGCCTGTTGTCCAACACATGAAAATCATTGTTTTACATGTTTTTTCCAATTTTTTACTTGTTGAAGAATGAGTAAAAGTGATGAGACTCGATATCCTTATCTTATTCCTGATCTAAGAGGAAATGCTTGCAGTTTTCCATCACTGAGAATGATGTTTGTTGTAGGTTTCCCATACATGGCCTTTATTACATTGAGTTATGTTCCCTCTATGCGCATTTTCTGGAGTTTTTATTATAAATAAGTATTGAATTTTGTCAAAAGCTTTTTCTGCATCTATTGAGGTGATCATGTGGCTTTTATTCTTCAGTTTGTTAACATGATGTATCGCACTGATATACATATGTTGAAGAATCCTTGTATCCTTGGGGTAAATCACACTTGATCATGGTGTATGTTTCTTTTAATGTGTTGTTGGATTGGGTTTTCTCATATTTCATTGAGGATTTTTGCATCTGTGTTCATCAGTGGTGTTGGCCTGTATTTTTCTTTTTTTGTGACATCTTTGTCTGGTTTTGGTATCAGAGTGATGGTGGCCTCATAGAATGAGCTTGGGAGTATTCCATCCTCTGCAATTTTGGGGAACAGTTTGAGAAGGATAGATTTTAACTCTTCTCAAACTCTTTGATAGAATTTGACTGTGAACCTATCTGGTCCTGGACTTTTATTTGTTGGAAGTTTTAAAATCACAGTTTCAATTTAGTACTTATGATTGATCCATTCATCTTTTCTATTTCTTCCTGGTTCAGTCTTAAAAGATTGTATCTTTCAAGAATTCTAGGTTGTCCATTTTATTGGCATATAGCTGCTTGTAGTAGTCTCCTGATCCTTTGTTATTTCTGTGATGTCAGTTGTAACTTCTCCTTTTTCATTTCTAATTCTATGGATTTCAGTCCTCTCCCGATTTTTTTCTTGATGAGAATCCTATATGCTCCATGTTAGAAGGTTCATTTCCCCCTCCTTTTTCTGTCTGCTTTTAGTCTTTCCCTAGTATCTCCAAGTGGTTGTTGTTCAGTTGTTAAGTCATGTCTGACTCTGCCACTCCATAGACTGCAGGATGCAAGGCTTCTCTGTCCTTCAGTATCTCCTGGAGTTTGCTCAAACTCATGTCCTTTGAGTCAGTGATATTATCTAAGCATCTCATCCTCTGCAAGTGATTAGTGCCCTTTCTTTAAACACTCTCAAGCTTTTATCTATGGAAGAGTCAGACTGATATAAATTCAATGTTTTGTTTAAATACTGAGTTTATTTTTCAATTTAAATATCAAAAGTGTCAAATCACATTTTCCTATGAAACTAGATACTACTTCATTATCTTGTTATTTAGTCTAATAGAGGAGTCTAAACCAACCTATTTTTTCTTCCTATACAGTTAATCAATAAAATTTAGTTTTTACTTTTATTTATTTAGATTTCCAATATTTTAAAATTTATCTTTAAAATTTAAAAATGTCATTAAAACATGTCTTGATAATTTTCATAAGCTTTCACAATGCCAAAATTTAGTTAATATTCTTAGATCTCCCTAAGCTCTTTTGTAGACCTAGTAAAGATTTTAGCCAAATGTTTCCAGTAAGACATAGACAACTTATATGACTAAATTTAGAGGGAGGGAAAATGACACTGTTTCAGATATTTAAGGAAAAAGTTTCGTTTCACCATTGGAGAATATCCCCTGACATTAAGGAAATAAAATCTCCATAGAAAGGCCTCAGATTCTGTTTTCGCATGGAATACTTTGACAGACTAAAGTTGCCTTCTTTTGCCTCATAAAAAATGAAAATATGTAGGGATCAATTTTAAAAAATAGGATAGTCTTCTACAGGCTATTCATCTGGTATATGTTTTGTAAACCAAGAACAGTTTTGTGTTAAGTGACTATTGAAAGGGCCCTGGAAGTGAGATTGAAAGCAAAAAATCAAGTCCTTGGGGAAGATCATGGTTTTCAACATTATGTTTTATACTGTGGAGGTTATCATTCTACCAGGTGTCTCTAAAGGGACCTCTATTAAGGGGCATCTCTTTGGATTCCCCAATAAGCATCTCATTTCAGTGGCGCTTTAAGTAAGTTTCTGCCAGTGGGGATGTGGATCTATCGAGTACTCCTCATGTATACTTTCCCATCATGTGGTAAAATATACTTATTATTAAAAACACTTTAAAATTGGTCCTATTTCATAGGTTTCTATATCAGATTTTGTATTTAATTTCTGGTGCTCATGCAGATTTTCCTATTTGTATGTTTCAAAGTTATTTTACTTAGAGTTGAGAGATAGATCAAAGTGATTATATTTATCTCAATACTTTACACGGGGTTTCTTTTTAGATTTGCTTTTATTCTTATATTTTATTTAACCTTTTAGGAAAGTATAGGAAATACTTCCCACACATAACAAATATTTGCATTTTGGCATATTTGTTTTTCAAGCCTTTTATTTACAGATCTTTTGTACCATCCCTAAATCTGTCTCTCCCTCCCCAAAGGTAATGATTATATGGAAATTTGTGGGCATTCTTTTTTTCTGTAGTATATAGCATTTTTTTTTACATTCTTTACATAAATAATATATATGTAAAACTTTTATATTTCAGTGTTTAATCATAGTCAACATTCAAAAATTTAAAATAGTCAGCTGATATTGACCAATATTTCTGGCCACCAAGAGAATATAGTTATGTGGTCTCAGAGTTTATAGCGACCACTGAAAGTGTTTTTCTCTTATTAAGGGAAATACTACTTATGAACTTTTATCTCAATTACTTTTGTTCCAAGAATTGTTTATGTATATGTCACTTCATGATGTGTGTATGTGTGTTAGGCTCTCAGTCGTGTCTGGCTCTTTGCAACCCCATTAACTGTGTCCACCTGACTCCTCTGTCCATGGAATTCTCCAGGCAAGAATACTAGAATGGTTTGCCATTTCATTCTCCAGGGTATTTCATGATGGTCCTAGTTTTTTCAGAAGTTATTATTTTGCAGTATCCATTTTATGCAATCTAAAATATAGAATTGCTCTAAGTGGTGTACTACCATGCTTTAAAGAGATTTTTATCCTTTATTTTTAATGAAATCATTTTTAAAATTTGGAAAAACATAAAAACTGTCTGTTCAAACACTCCTGATTTTATGTTAATGAAAAATCTTTACAAAATGCTTCATCTATTTTATTTGCCTTCATCTATTTTATTTTATGTTAATGAAAAATCTTTACAAAATGCTTCATCTATTTAAATATTTGAAAAATACTTTTTATATTAGATTCTAAAAAAAATCATTTTCTGTTTCTGGATAAGGCATCTAAGTCTGGGATATTATGGCAGGTTAAAGGTTTAATTATGATTTATTTTCATATACTGATCAAAATGAAATTTTAATACTTTTTTTAAACTTAGGGAAATCTTCAATTTGAAGTATGTACTTGATAAAATGTGTTAAATTGTTGGAGCCTTGCTATTAATATTATGTAATAGGTTGCTTTTATTATAAATTGTAAAATGAGGAAAATGAAACATAAATTAAGTAATTTGCCAAGGTCAGATAAATGATAAATGGTGGAATATGAATTCAGAAAGTGAAAGTGAAGGACAGGGAAGCCTGGCATGCTGTAGTTTATGGGGTTGCAAAGAGTCAGACATGACTTAGCGACTGAACAACAACATGAATTCAGATTCAGGAAATTCTGGCCTTAGAGCCTGAACGTTTTAACTACTTCACATACAGCCTCTCAGACATTTAATTTTACAGGCTTGTAAGTATATTAAGGCTTAAAATTTTCATCATAGGATAAGAGTTTTGACCTAAGAAAATTACCATAGCCTTATTTCCTCTTTCATGACTAATGTGAATGACTGTTTAGATTCCTTCCTGAGATCAAATTTTAATAAGTGAGAAAGAAGGAGGAAAGCTGTTATTATATATGTGTGCTCAGTCGCTTCATTGGTATCTGACTCTTTACGACCCTATGGATTATAGCCTGCCAGGTTCCTCTGTCCATAGGATTCTCCTGGCAAAAATACTGGAGTGAGTTGTCATGCCCTCCTCCAGGTGATCTTCCTGACATAGGGATTGAACCCAGAGAAGGATGGAAAAGATTGGGGAAGAAATCTCACTTATTTCCTGACTATGTATATGGATACCTCAAGAAATAGTAAGCAGTGATTTGGAGAATGGAAAACCCACACTGTGGGGCCAGAGTGGCCCAGAGGTACAGTGACAGCAAAGAATTAGAATTTCTAATCCTCTGAAGGAGCTTTTCATTGTAGGGGACTG
>SJYA01001822.1:4023186-4080362 GCA_006410615.1 Neotragus moschatus | reverse complement strand
GTGTCAGACTTTGTTTATCTGGGCTCCAAAATCACTGCAAATGGTGACTGCAGCCATGAAATTAAAAGACGACGCTTACTCCTTGGAAGGAAAGTTATGACCAACCTAGATAGTATATTCAAAGGCAGAGACATTACTTTGCCAACAAAGGTCCATCTAGCCAAGACATTGTTTTTCCAGTTGTCATGTATGGATGTGACAGTTGGACTATAAAGAAAGCCAAAGAATTGATGCTTTTGAACTGTGGTGTTGGAGAAATCTCTTGAGAGTCCCTTGGACTGCAAGGAGATCCAACCAGTCCATCCTAAAGGAAATCAGTCCTGAATATTCATTGGAAGGACTGATGGTGAAGCTGAAACTCCAATACTTGGCCACCTGATGAAAGAGCTGACTCATTTGAAAAGCCCCTGATGCTGGGTAAGATTGAAGGTGGGAAGAAAAGGGATGACAGAGGATGAGATGGTTGGAGGGCATCACTGACTCAATGGACATGAGTTTGAGTAAACTCTGGGAGTTGGTGATGGACAGGGAGCCCTGGTGTGCTGCAGTCCTGGGGTCACAAAGAATTGGACACAACTGAGCAACTGAACTTTCTGATCTTCTCATGGCCAATAATAAAATTTGAACTTTCAGAAAAAAATTCTGAAGAACTTGCATCCACTACCACGATCTTGACAGTGTCCCAGTCCTTGACTTCTCTGATAAGTCAATGGTGATATTAATGAATGTGATTTTTTTACTATAAAGAAATGTGTCAATATTTAGAATATGTGCATTACTCACTGAACCAATATTTTTCAAATGACTAATGCATTGTATTTTAAAAAATCATATATGTATTTTACAAAGTATGACAGACCAGTGGATTTTAATATAACAGTACACAAAACACAGTTATATTTTCAGAATCTACATTGCAACCCAACATTAAGAACTGTCAAGTTTGGGTACAGTATTCAATCAAAGAAAATTCACAGCTGGTAAAATACTTTTCTTTTTTGACTATTTGTGTGATACTGGATTTTATTAATATGCTTCAATATGTAAATACATCAAAAATCTGTCTGAAAAATGCAAAAGTAGATATTGAAATCCAGCTGTCTTCTACTAAGACTACTAAGACATCTAGTCTTCTACTAGGGATCTTTTAAATAGGAAACAGTGTAACCCTTCTCAAAATTTTTCTTAATAAATTTTGAGTTATCTTTTTCAAAAATGATACAATTTATGTTAATATGAAATCAGGTTATTAGTTTTAATGAAATAAGAACTACATGTTTAAGATTTATGTTTTAATTTATAATATAGGAAATACTAATAGATATAAAAGCCCATATAAACAAAAATTTTTAATTGTCTTTAGTTATTCTTAAGAGTATAAAGTGGCCCTGAGCCCAAAATTTTGAGAACCACTGTGCTACAGTAAATCATTGCAACGGGGCCTGGCCTGTGGCATCTTGGAGTTACCATATTCTGCTTATAGTTTTGTAGTTTCTGTGTTGCTTATCCTTAAGCTGTACTTAGTCATAACTGTGGAGAATTCTCTAAACATAAGACTCAGATAATTTATTTACTAAGGACAAAAGCATGTGTCATTTTGGAGAATTTTCTACAGTTTCTAATGTTTCCTCTATTCTGATGTATTTAACTTGCACATAAAAGAGCACTTTTAAAGACTTAGAGCAAAAGGCTTGAATGTCCTTGAGCATGTCATATAACGCCTCTCAGCCTTATTTTTTCAACCTGAATAATTGAGGTGATTGGAGTAGATTATTTCTGAATCAACTCCAAAAGTGTTTTGTCAAATGTTGAGGTGGAGTTAGCAGTAGAAACTGGTGGCATAGATTTATTATTTTGGAAGTCATTTTCCTTCAGTAGTTCTCTGTGTGTGTGTGTGCTTCTTTGTGCTGGAGGAATGCTAAGGCAGGTCAAGAGCAGATCCAGGGTAACACGTGAGTATATACATTTGGTGCATATGTATGACTTTCAAGGAATACAATAATCTGTGCTCCATGTATGCTCCTGCTGTCTCAAAATTGCTTCTTCTAATCCAAAACATAATTTCTTCTAAATGACATTTGAGATGCTTATTGTCCTTTAGGATTAACTTTTCTCCAGAAATTTAAACTAAAAGCCCTTTCTGGTTTTCTTTTTAATGAGGTATACAGACAGCAGATAGTTAAAATTTGCCTTCTAAACAAAATGGCATATATCCCTTTTTAGGACTGGAATGTAAGCAGTTGTAGGATTTCAGTATCTGGAAGGACTCAGCATTTACAAGCCAGCTCCCTTTTACCAGTATATTGTTAGATTATTTACAAGATCAAAGTTCTAACGTTCATTTTAATTATTGTGGTACAACACCATATAACCTTTCAAACTCAGATGAAGATCATTCTTGAAAAACAAATTTTACACCTTCTGCCTAATCTTTAAGCTAAAATTTTCCTCTTTAGTCTTTAAGGTTAAAATATTATCATGTTTTATGATTTTTAAATAGACGGTTTAAACCACAAGCAATAAAAATATTCTTATATTAAAGTTAACATGTAACTTTTAAGTACCTATGTGCACATTACTGTACTTAGTGCTATGGGGAGGTAAAAAATATTTTTTTAAGTTATTCATATAAACATATACAAGCACTAGTTGATATTTAGCAAAAGACATGTTCCAAAAATGGTTAAAGTAATCGCCAGATTGATTACATACTTGAACTTTAACTTGCAGCTTGGTCATTTTGCTACCTCTTCACTGTGAGCAATGCTTAGGAACAATTAAAAATAAAAAAACTTTAAAACATAAAAATAAGATAACCCTCTGAGAATTAAGCCAGTAAAATCTCAACATTGTTCTCTTCAATATACATCATTGAAAGAAAACCAAGAAATTTGCATGGCTAAAGTGTGCAAAATCCCCAAGACACTAATAAGAAAGCCAGAGATATAAACTCCCAAAGTGGTATTAATTTTAATAAGTTGTATTGTTGTACTATTATTCATTACCTTTATACTATGTGGAGAAAGACTTTGTGAACAAAAGTGGGGTAAATGACATGTAGCATAGAATAAACATATCCCAAAGAGCCAGAAACTAGTAATGTTTTTTACAGAACTATCCAAATTTGATTGTTGTGAATTAGATTTGATAATAACTTGAATAATATATCTTTTAAAATCCTTTAGCTTTACTTTGGTGGGATGTAACTTTCTGTTTACTAATTTAGCTTCCAAGATAATTTTCCACAGTCTGCCACTGGGTGACTTGCAAATGCCTCCCCCAGGTACATTGGTCTGTAGATTGATAGCAGTGGTCAGAGGTACTAGATAACATAAAAAAGCATCAGGTTCTTATTGTATTATTACATGCATTAACATGTTCCAGTGAGTGATATGGAAATATCAAGCTAAGGAGAAGTGAATAACTTGAATTTGAATACTTGTGAGAGATTGTCACTAGGTTGAACAGCAAGGTCATGTCTTGCTGTTTTTATTGAAGTACAGTTGACTCACATTGTTATATTAGTTTCAGGTGTACAATAGAATGATTCAACATGTTTCTATGTTATGCTCCATCTAAGTTTATTATAAAATATTGGCTGTGCATTGCATCCTGCAACTTGTTTATTTTATACCTAATAGTTTTTGCCTCTTATTCCCATTCACCTATCTTGCCTCTATCTCCACCCATTGCCCCACTGGTAACCATTAGTTTACTCTCTGTGAATCAGTTTTATTATATTCATTCATATGTTCTACTTTTTAGATTCTTTATCCATTCATTTATTGATAGATACTTAGGTTGCTTCTGTATTATGGCTATTGTAAACAATGCTGCTGTGAACATTAGGGAGCATTAATCTTTTCAAGTTAGTGTGTTTGTTTCTTGGGATCTATATCCAGGAGTGGAATTTCTGGATCATATGGTAGCTCTAGATTTAATTTTTGAGGAACCTCCATATTCTTTTCCATAGTGGCTATATTAATTTACACCCCCACCAACAGTGTACAAGAGTTCCTTTACTCCACATCCTTGGCAAAATTTCTTATTTGTCTTTCTGATGATAGTCATTTTGACAAGTTGAATGTAATATCTCATTGTGGTTTTGATTTGCATTTCTCTGAGGTTTAATGATGTTGAACATCTTTTCATGTGCCTATTGGCTATCTATATGTCTTTAGAAAAATTTCTATTCAGGTCTTCTGCCCATTTTTTAAATCAGGTGGTTTTTTAACAGTGAGTTATATGAGCTCTTTATATATTTTGGATATTAACTTTTAGCGGGCAATCTTTTCCCATGGAGTATGTTGTCTTTTTGTTTTGTTATTCATGTCATTTGCTGTGTAAAATCTTTTCGTTTAATTAGGTCTATTCGATTTTTAAACTTTACAATACTGTACTGGTTTTGCCATACATTGACATGAATCCTCCATGGGTGTACGTGAGTTCCCAGTCCTGAACCCCCCTCCCACCTCTCTCCCCATATCNAACTTTTAGCGGGCAATCTTTTCCCATGGAGTATGTTGTCTTTTTGTTTTGTTTTTCATGTCATTTGCTGTGTAAAATCTTTTCGTTTAATTAGGTCTATTCGGTTTTTAAACTTTACAATACTGTACTGGTTTTGCCATACATTGACATGAATCCGCCATGGGTGTACGTGAGTTCCCAGTCCTGAACCCCCCTCCCACCTCTCTCCCCAATATCATCTCTCTGGGTCATCCCAGTGCACCAGCCCCAAGCATCCTGTATCCTGTATCAAACCTANTGCTTGTAGACTTTTGGGTCTCAGCCATTCTGACTGGTGTGAAATAGTATCTCATTGTGGTCTTGATTTGCATTTCTCTGATAATGAGTGATGTTGAGCATCTTTTCATGTGTTTGTTAGCCATCTGTATGTCTTCTTTGGAGAAATGTCTGTTTAGTTCTTTGGCCCATTTTTTGATTGGGTTACTTATTCATTTGCTTTTGCTTTTATTTAAATTTTGAACAGAAGCTCAGATTTGGCCATTGGGGTTAAAATAGCAGAAGGACATCAGAGTGGAGATGTCTAGTAAGCAGCTACATTCAAGAGTCTGGAGCTATGGAGAAGAACTAGAACAGGACTAAAGTCATGGCATGGATGGTTTGGAAAGAGGGAGGAGAGAAGAAGGAGGTAGCACCTAGGGGATATTCAAAGTACAAATGGTAGAAAAGAAGTCCACAAAGAAGGAAGAGATGGTACTGATGAACCTATTTGACTTTTGAGAGTCCCTTGGACTGCAAGGAGATCAAACCAGTCAATCCTAAAGGAAATCAATCCTGAATATTCAATGGAAGGACCGAGGTTGAAGCCCCAATACTTTGGCCACCTGATGCTAAAAGCCAACTCATTGGAAAAGATCCTGATGCTGGGAAAGATTGAAGGCAGGAGGAGAAGGGGACAACAGAAGATGAGATGGTTGGATGGCATCAGTGACTCAATGGACATGAGTTTGAGCAAATTCAGGGAGTTGGTGAAAGACAGGGAAGCCTGGCATGCTGCAGTCCATGGGTTCACAAAGAGTCAGACATGACTGAGTGAGTGAACAACAACAAATTTTTTCAAATACATTTTCTACTCCTCTCTTTCTTCTCTTTCTGGGACCCCTATAATGTGAATGCTAGTATAGTTGATGTTGTCCAGAGCTCTTAAGCTATTCTCATTTTTGAAATTTGTTTTTCTTCTTGCTATTCTGATTGTGTGATTTCCATTATTCTATCTTCCAGGTATCTCATGCATTCTTCTATATCACCTGTTAGCTGGTTTTTAGTCACTAAATCATTTCTGCCTCTTTTTGACTGTATGGACTATAGCCTGCCAGGCTCCTCTGTCCTTGGGATTTCCCAGGCAAGAGTACTGGAGTCACTGCCATTTCCTTCTCCAGGGGATTTCTTTACCCCAGGGTCAAACCCACATCTCTTGCATTGGTAGGTTGGTTCTTTACCACTGAGACACAAGGAAGCCACTTAATCTGCTGTTAATTCCCTGTAATGTATTTTTCATTTCAGTTATTGTATTCTTTAGCTTTGACTGGTTCTTTTTTGTTTTTTCTAGTTATTTCTTAAAATTATCATGGTGTTCATCTATTCTTCTCTCAAATTCAAGTAATTTTCTTACTATTATTGCTTTGAAATCTTTATCAAGTAAATTGTTTATCTCTGTTTCATTAGCATTTTGGCGGGGTATGGTTCTTATTCTTTTGTTTGAAAAATATTCTTCTGATTCTCATTTTGTTTAAATTTCTGCTTCTGTGAAATTAGGTTAAACAGTTACCTGTCTTGATCTTAATGGTGAGTACTTGTGTGGGAAGGTCCCTATTCAGTCCCCTTATGGCCAGTGGCTTTCATGGGTGCCTGTACCTGAAGTGATCAAGGGCCAGATTTTTCCCTGGGGTGTGTTGGCAGCCACCACCTTGATGGAAGGTAAGGCCAGAGTTGAATGGGCTGGAGCGAAAGCCAGATGCAACCTGACACTTCTCCTTTGCTCAGTGGACATCACCATACTCTCAAGGGATAAGGTACAAGAGGTTGGCGCAGGAGCCCTGAGAGAGGGGTTTTTCCAGGATTTCTCCTCCAGGTGGCTGGGACCTGAGGCCTTGGGGTTGCACTTCTGTGCTGGTTTCACTTTTCCTCAGTGTCCTTGCTTTGGTTAGAAGTTGAGTCAGGCCAGAAGGGTTGGTGCCACACTACTGAGCTGGCTCACCCTGTGTGGGCAGAAACATGCTGAAGTGTGTTCATTATTTCTTCCCTGGGTCTAGTCTCACTGCCTTCTGTGTGAGCCGGGATGTACTCTCTGGCAGTGGCATTCTTTTCCTTGGAGCTACCCTCATTCCCTCCCAAGTGTGTGCACCAGGTTCCTGCTGGCATGCTGGCAGTGGTTGCCAACACTCCTTCAGGTGGGACTCAAGTGCAGCCACACTTCAGATAGGACTTGAACCCACGTCTGTGACTTAGGATAGGGCTCAAACCCAATTGGACCTCAGTTGGGACTCAGACCCAAAATATTTTAACTGAAACCATGTCACCCATCTCAGGATTTAATGAACCTCAGGTTCTTTATATCTCGGCACATATGGTATTCAGTAAGAGACTAAATGATAGCAAGAAGTAGATTTATTAATATCCTTTATAAAGAGGTTGCAGGAAAATGGGGCATGAGAAGGTGGTCAGGTCCTGGGTGAGGCCCTGGGATTGGCTGTCCAATGGAGGTCTTCAATTCCATGCAGGAAGGAATTCAAGAGCGAGCCATAGTAAAGTGAAAGCAGATAGATATTTCATAGACAGAATGCAGTTTATCTCAGAAGGTGAGAGCAGTCCTGGTAACAACACACTCCACAGATAGAGTGTAGGTCTTCTCAAGTTAAAGAGTCCCCAAAATATGGGGTGGTTAGTTTGCATAAGCTGGATAATTTCCTAGACTAATGAGTGGAAGGATTATTCCTACTATTTTGGGGAAGGGGCAGGGATTTCTAGGAATTGGGCCACTGCTCACTTTTTACCCTTTTATGATCAGCCTGGGAACTGTCATGCATCTGTGAGTGTGTCATTTAGCATGCTAATGTATTGCAGTGAGCATATAAGACGACTCAAGTTCTACTGGAAGTCAAATTTTCTGCCATCTTGGGCCTAAGGTGTTCTAACCAGTTTATGTAGTATCCTCAATGGCTATGTCATTCTTTTAAAGGTTGTGCCCTGCCCCTTCCCTCTTGTCTCAAAACCCCCCACTCCTCAGGAAGAATCCCTGAGCCTGGCACATAGCCCCTTGTCCTCTGTACCCTCTACTAGGGATGCAAGTCCTGACCAGATCACTTCTCCCTTCCTACAAGATTCTGTGTGAATCTTTCTTCACAGCTTTGGTTGTGGAAGAGCCATCCTGCAAGTTCCCAGTGAGAATCGTTCTATATGTAGTTGTAGTTTTTACATTTGCATGAGGGGAGGTGAGTCCAGCATCCTAGTATTCTGTCGTCTTGAACCCACCCCACAAAGGTACATTTTTATTCATTTGCAACAACTACATTTATATACTACTTAAATAATTGGAACAACGCTTTGTAATAAGGTGTGCTTATTATTCTGTCACTGAATTAGAATTGGTTTATCCATTCATTCAGTGAATATTTGCTGTTTACTCTGTGTCAGATACTATTAAAGGTGCTTGGGATATGTAAGTGAAAAAAATAAATAGGATCTTTTTTAAAAAAAATTATGGACTAGTGAGGAAGGAAAGACAATGGAATAAACACAATGGACTAAACTATAAAGTTTATGGTGAACAGTGAGAAGATTAGACAGATGAGGGAGCCAATTGCTTGACAGCTTTGGATGTTATTTTAAAGAATTTAAACACAATATGCTGCTGCTGCTGCTGCTGCTAAGTCACCTCAGTCATGTCTGACTCCATGCAACCCCATAGACAGCAGCCCACCAGGCTCCTCTGTCCCTGCGATTCTCCAAGCAAGAACGCTAGAGTGGGTTGCCATTTCCTTCTCCAATGCATGAAAGTGAAAAGTGAAAGTGAAGTCGCTCAGTCGTGTCCAATTCTTAGCGACCACATGGACTGCAGCCCACCAGGCTCCTCTGTCCATGGGATTTACCAGGCAAGAGTACTGGAAAACCCAATATGCAATGAGCAGCTAATGTGGATTCTTTAACTGACAACAGTCATCATCAAAGTGTATTTTAGGGATATTATGGGAATAAGTAGTATCTGAGATGGGAAGAAGGAACTTGACATAAAAATGATTAGGGAACATTCTAGAATAGCTAAACTCTAGACATGAGGTGTGAGGATGTAGAAGGATTTAGAAAGACATTCATCTGAGCTAGCAAGAGTCTAGCTAAATTTTCATGATAACAGATAGTCAAAGGGAAGAAGAGATAAGAATAAAAGCTGACTACATTTTGAACATAAATATTAAGGAAAATGTTTATCTACTTCCATGTAGTAAAGTTTGAAATATATATTGGGGAAAAGTTTTCTGAAAATCAAATTTTCAGTCTGCATTTTTGAAGGATTTCTTGTCTAACAATTCTATTATAATTAATCTTCATACAGTAATTAGAAATATAAATAAATATGTACAAAAAGAATCTCATTTGGTGAAAAATTTGAAACAACCAAATAATGAACAATAGGAGATCAGTTAAATAAAGTCTCATCTAATCTAGTTGGATCCCTTAATTTCATTAAGTTGATTAAGAGAAAACTTTTGTTAAAGTTGAAACATTAAGTGGATATATACATGCCTTAAATATTTCCTTTACTTCAAACTTTTGTACATTCGTCAATTTTTTATGTGGAGCTATTGCCTTTTCCATACTAATGGGCATATGACACCCATTAAAATATTGTCTACAGTGTTCAGTTTGAGTTTCTTTAAAATGATATGAGAATTTAGTAATATCTGCCAAACAATCTGAGTGCATAATTGTTGACTTTTATTACTTTTTTCCCTCTTTTCTTGCTGATACCTAAATTACCATCTAAGTTTTTAATCACTTAACTTTTTCCATTGCCACCCCATCAGTTCAGTTCAGTCACTCAGTCGCTCTTTGTGACCTCATGAATCGCAGCATGCCAGGCTTCCCTGCCTATCACCAACTCCCAGGGTTCACTCAAACCCATGTCCATCGAGTTGGTGATGCTATCCAGCCATCTCATCCTCTGTCATCCCCTTCTCCTCCTGCCCCCAATCCCTCCCAACATCAGAGTCTTTTCCAGTTGGCCACTCTAAAAACTTTGGCTTCCATTCTAATACAGAAAATAAGTATAGTTTTGAATAGAAAAATTATAGTATCTGAGATATAATTTAACAGAATCTAAACTCTGTCTCGGAGAAGGCAATGGCACTCCACTCCAGTACTCTTGCCTGGAAAATCCCATGGGCAGAGGAGCCTGGTAGGCTGCAATCCATGGGGTCACTAAGAGTCGGGCACGACTGAGTGACTTCACTTTCACTTTTCATTTTCATGCATTGGAGAAGGAAATGGCTACCCACTCCAGTCTTCTTGGCCTGGAGAATTCCAGGGACAGGGAGCCTGATGGGCTGCTGTCTATAGGGTCGCACAGAGTCGGACATGACTGAAGTGACTTAGCAGCAGCAAACTCTGTCTGCTCTGTTTGAGAATGGCATGTGGTATGTGTGTGGTGGGGATTGAGAATGGGGGGAGTGTCCCTTTTTACACTTTATACTCCATAATTGTTCCAATGCAAAAAGACTTGTAGCTCTCTTTTCAGTGTTTGTATTTATTTTAGCCCCAATGTGACAGAAAAATATGGAAATACCTAGAAAAACCTAGTGTCTAGAAGCACTATACACTTTAGAATAATATTAGAAAATATGGAATTAGGTGGGAAGCAACATAAGGCTTTTTGGGGTGTTTAAGAAAGAAACAAGGATGAAGAATCAAGTATAATTCCTAAAATGTCCCCTCCCCCCATGTTGCCATCACTTAGCTAGTTGGTTCTCAAATGCATAGGCCCATTAAAATCTCCTGGAGAGCTTTAAAAATATGTTGCCTGAGCTGCATCCCAGATATACCGATGCGGTTGATCTGAAGTGGGACCTAGGCCTCATTGTTAAAAAAAAAAAAAAAAATTCCCAGCTGATTCCAATGTGTATCTTGCTTTAAAATCAAATTTCTTTCAAGTGTGTTTAGCTCTTTATCCTTAGGTCGTGTTGGGTAACTTATGACTGACTACATCCACCATCTAGGACAAAACTCTGTGGTTTGAGGAATTTCAATTGGCATATATGATCTTATTCTCTTGAGGTAGGAAGGTGAAGAAGAGGGTTATCTTCATTTTGGATCTGAAGGCAGAGTCATTTCCTTCATGTAGAAGAGAAGTAATACTGTTAGTTTTCCAGCTGCATTTGGAGATCTAAGGAGACATAACTCAAGCTAGCAGACAGTTCAGACTGTGGTTCAAACCTTTTTTCATTTATCCTAAGTAGCATTGTACTATAACGTATCCCTCAGGAAAGGATCAAGTGTGTGCCACAGAGGGTAAACCTACTTCATCTTTCTCTGCTGAATGGCTCACCACTGAAAGCCACGAATGACTCATATTAGGCTGAAGAATTGATGCTTTTGAACTGTGGTGTTGGAGAAGACTCCTGAGAGTCCTTTGAACTGCAAGGAGATCCAACCAGTCCATTCTGAAGGAGATCAGCCCTGGGTGATCTTTGGAAGGAATGATGCTAAAGATGAAACTCCAGTACTTTGGCCACCTCATGCGAAGAGTTGATTCACTGGAAAACACTCTGATGCTGGGAGGGATTGGGGGCAGGAGGAGAAGGGGATGACCGAGGATGAGATGGCTGGATGGCATCACTGACTCGAAGGACATGAATCTGAGTGAACTCTGGGAGTTGGTGATGGACAGGGAGGCCTGGCGTGCTGTGATTCATGGGGTTACAAAGAGTCGAACACGACTGAGCGACTGAACTGAACTGAACTGAACTGAGGCCCTAGAGAAGCCTGTCTTTATAGCAGTGACTTTAAAATCATTGTTTATGACTTGTGTTAGGCAGCTTTTAAGATGGCCTCCAATAATTCTTGCTTTCTGGTTTGTCTGCCTTTGTTAATTCTTTCCCCTTGAATACANGAACACGACTGAGCGACTGAACTGAACTGAACTGAACTGAGGCCCTAGAGAAGCCTGTCTTTATAGCAGTGACTTTAAAATCATTGTTTATGACTTGTGTTAGGCAGCTTTTAAGATGGCCTCCAATAATTCTTGCTTTCTGGTTTGTCTGCCTTTGTTAATTCTTTCCCCTTGAATACAGGCAGAAGTGATGGAACAGTACTGAAGATTAGGCTATGAAATACTGTGGCTTCCATTTGGGGCATTTTTTTCTCTCTCAATCTTTCTAATTACTTGCTCTGTGGGAAACGAACTGCCATGTGGCAAATGGAGCTTTGGCAAGGTTTGTGTGGTTAAGAAGTGGTATTTCAAACCCACAACTAGTGAGGACCTAAGGTAAATTCCTCTCTGAGTTGAGCATTGAAGGAACAAACAACTGCAGTTCTGGCCAACACCTTGATTGTAGCCTTACAAAAGATTCTAGCTAGGGACACCTAGCTAAACCTTGCCCAGGTTGCTGACCACATTAGCTATGAGATAATTAAAATCATTTTTAAACCATTAAGTTTTAAAGTCTTAAACCAATTTAACCCATTAAGTTTTAGGACAATTTGTTATATAACAATAGATAATTAATACGTGGCTGACTGGATATGTCAAGAAAAAGGCCTTCCATTTTCAAGATAAATATTATTATTCATCTCATATTTCAGTTAGCAGAATACAAGCTCTATTGATATGAAAATTAAATAAATTTTTATCATTTCATAAATTCAATTTGGAAATTGGAACCATATAATAACCAGGAAGTAAAAGGAAACTGAAATGTTTCTCAGGTGAGAGTAAATACAGGAGTTATTGGAAAGAGACTAGGACTTTCTCTCTTGCTTCCCATCAAGTCTTCTCAACACAAGAAAATGTATATTTTCTAGACAAGCCACTCAAAGTTAGAGGATGAGTGGAAAAATAGGTGGGAGAAATATTACCCTCATTGAAAGCAGCAGCTTTGCTGAATAAATACAAAAGTGGAATAAAAAGTAGCTGGGGGAGGGGCCATAGAGCGGTAGGACATTGAGATACAGACTATTTTGTCTAAAATAAGCTACAAGGATAAGTTGTACAAGGTAGGGAATATAGCCAATATAATAACTATAAGTGGAGCNGGGGGCAGGAAGAGAAGGAGATGACAGAGGATGAGATGGCTGAATGGCATCACTGACTCGATGGCCGTGAGTCTGAGTGAACTCCAGGAGTTGGTGATGGACAGGGAGGCCTGGCGTGCTGCGATTCACAGGGTCGCAAAGAGTCGGACACGACTGAGCTACTGAACTGCACTGAAGTGTACATGGAATAAAATGTAAAAATCACATAAGTTTTAAGAATTTTCAAGAAGTTTTGTGTCTTTGGTGGGATACCTTTTCATTATTCCTGAGACTCATTCTCTACTTCTACTATTATTGGTGTCAGTAGGAAATTTGAGAGGCATTGATTTAGGGTATTTGTGGTTACAGAATTGCCTTTAGTATAGCCAGTTCCAGGCTTCCTAGGTGGCTCAGTAGTTAATGAATCTGCCTGTAATGCAGGAAATAAACAAGATACAGATTTGATCCCTGGGTTGGAAAGATCCCCTGGAGGAGGGCATGGCAACCCACTCCAGTATTCTTGCCTGGAAAACCCCATGGACAGAAGATCCTAGTGGGCTTAAGTCCACAGGGTAGCAAAGTATTGGACACCACTAAAGCGACTGACGCACGCACAGCCAGTTCCATAGGCCATCTCTATGTTCTTTAAGAACCAGAAGGGGCAAACACTAAGAGACGGAAACCAAGAATTTATATCCAGCATCCTTTCTTTTCTGTCATTAAGTTGAACTTTTGCCAGCTCAAAACCTGATAATTTATATTATAGCATTTTTATATAAAAATATTTTAGTTCACTAACTACATCGAAAATATATTATTTATTCTTTTGTTAACTATTCAGTTTTTTCTTTCCTAATTCTTGAAAACCAATATATTTAATCAGCTTTCTCTTTCAAAGAACATTTAGAAAAGATTACTCTGTTTATCTGGCTAATTTGCACAGTGCTTTCCATTTGTAAATAAAGAGGTGCATGTAAGAGTTGAATAGGAATCAGAATTGGAAATTTCATTCTTTTCCTCCTTTTGATTCAAATCATCACAGTATAGACTAATTATTATATATCAAGTGAATTGCCCAAACATGGCACATTTGCATGTTAATGTAAAGGTTATATTTCTATAGGAATACTTTTTTAAAAAGACTTTTAACTAATAATTGTAATTATCTAAGAGTAAGAACTCTTGTGGCAGCTCTGAACCTAACCTGCTATGTTATTTGGGATCTATTAAAATACAATCTCAATTCCCTGGTCTACAAATGAATAGTAAGGACTAAGATTCCCTGCAGTTGTAAGACTCTTGAATTCTAAGTGTATGTAATTAGTACAGATTTTATTTTCTAAAACTTGCACATTAAGTATAAGTAAAGGGGGGAGGATAAAGAATTGTTAAGTGTTTCTAGAAGCACTACTGGATCAGATTTACTGCTAAATATTGATTAATTCAGTCTTGCTTTATAATTTGTTCATAAGTATAACTCTAGTGAGAGTATTTGATCCTAATATAGCTCATAGCTTATATACATACACACTGTTTCTGTTTAAATTTCCATATAACCATGTTTCACCCTAACTTGTTAAAATTAGTTTCATTATAAATTTGCTTTTATATTAAACATTGAGTGAATTAATATAAAAAATTGATTATAGGTAGAAACACTCTGCTAGGCAGTAAGGAAAACAAATAATGAGAAACATCAATTCTTTTCTTCTCTTGATATGTTCCCAAGACACTGAGCACAGAAGCCTGATCCAGGAACCTAGGTTAGCAAGGCCCTGGAGTCAAATAATAAAGACTGTTAGGCATGGCATTTCCCCAGAGTATACCTGAGGACAGACAGTCCTTCATAGCTTCCTACAGCCTCGTCATGTAGGTGAGCCACAAGAAAATCAAATTAATCTGTTTTTCTGTTGACCTAACCTTTTCATGTAACTCTTACCTATACATGGATTATGAGATATTTGTATGAAATAAAGGGACTTAAATGCAAATAGTTTGAAATCAAAACCACCATTGTTAGCATATCACCAGTTAACTTAGATAAATGTTGGCCTTCTATTGAAAAATAAAGTACTACGAAGATCTTCTAATGGAAGTATTATGAACTAGAAATTTATCTTTCCAATGAGTCCATCATATGTAGCCTGACCTCATGCCTTGATTACTATTCAGAGTCTCAAATTGCTAACTATAGACTCCACTTCAGACATTGTGTCTTCCCCATTCAGTAGGAAAGCAACTTTCAATGCTGGCATATTTTAAATGGCAGAGATTTCTAGAGACTAGAAAAACTACTAACTTAAGTACGCATATTTTAGAAGTATTTTACTTTTCTCCTCATGAACTTAAACAAAGCTTAACTTTTAAATCCTGTAGCTCCTTTTATCTGCAGTGATTTTACTTATAAGATCCAATTTAGTTGACGAGAATATGTCGCAAAACATATTTCACATTTTTGTATTGTTCCCTGTGAGACGTCTATTGTAAGAAATGCTGCAGGCTGTCATTTTTGTCTGCCATCCAGGATTTGCTGGCTTGACTGCTGTGTACTAGACTTGATGTTGGTCACAAGGGGGAGGGGGACTTGCAGTGGAGCCAGGCGGGTTTGTTATTGCTTTAGAATTAAAAGCATATGAAACAGATACAGCTTATTAAGGTTGTTTTTTTTTTTATAAATAATATAAACTTAAATAACAAAACAGTAAAGTTCAAATACAACTTAAAATAGAGTTTAATGCTGTAACCAGAGGAGAAAAGCACGATTATTTGCGGGAAGAACATTATTAAAAGCCATATTCCCGAATATGAATTATACAAAAGATAGATTATGTTACTTCAAAAAAACATAAAAGATTTTTGAATTTTACTTTTAGGGATTATAAAATGTTCTTTTGTGGTGAGTGAGATGAAATACAGTATTATCATCATTATTGCTATTTTATATACAAGATTTTTTAAAACATCCTGTAAGCAATACCCTTTCAGTTGGAGCAGTATTACGAATTTTGTGCTTGTTAATTGGTAGGTACAAGCATGTTCTAATTCTATACTTTTATAAAACTACCACTTTGACTCATTTCCATAATGGAATATTTTAGAATACTTGTTTCTTTTCTAATTAGAGTGGCTCATAATTTTTCACTAGAACGTATTCAAATACTGCTCATCTTCCATAGTTAGTGTTGGCTTGATTATCTGACAGATCATTCCAGCAGCCTTTAGGTCTGACACATCTTATATAACATCATCTGCATTATTATTATTATAGCAGCCATTTTATAAGCAGATAGGAATATTTAAATAATCATTATCAGATAATCAAATCTAGCATACTCTTAAGGGTAAATTAACTTAAGAAAAAAACATTACTATTACTAACATCACGATTGTACAACCAGTTTTACAACTTTTTACAACTTTTAGTTACTAAATCTGATTTTTGTGTATATTTTTTTTCAAATCTTTCTTTAATGCAGTCTCTTAAAATAAACATAAATGCGCAAGTCCAGCTTGATCAGTTTTTCAGTAGTTTTCCAGCCTTTCTTGGTTAGTTTTAAAAAGAGAAAAGAAAAGATAAAAAAAAGAAAACAGTCCACTTAAAGAAATCTCCCTGCTGGAACTGGTTTCTTATATGCCATATATGATTAGGTTATTGCCATAGGAAGAAAGTGGGCTGTTTTTTGTTCTTTCTTCGTTTTTTTCCCTCTTACTGGAACCCCCTTTTGATTTAAGGCAACAAACATTTCTCCTCCACTGTGTGTCCATTTAGCTGATGCATATGTGTTATAATGGTTTTCCAGAATTAATTCTTTGAAGTTGCAGTCTTCGTTGCATTCTTTCTACAATGAAGAACAAACAACATTATCCAAATGATTTTTAGAAGGACTCAAACAAAGAATAAGCATAATATTTGGTAAAATTAAAACCTACATGACTTTTTTGATCAAGAATAATGCAGTTTGTTGGATAGTGTATTTGAAAAAAGAGCAAATTTTTCACAAAGCTAAAATGCTATACATTTAGTTATGCAACATAGTTCCAAACATGTTGCTTTTTGGCAATCAGTTGCTACTATTCTTAAGAGCTATTTTCCTCTAATTAACAGCTCTCATATTACTATGCCCAAATCACTCTTTTCCTAACCTTGAGATTTTTATATAATTAACAGATCCTCTGACTGAGCACACACACATACTCCTTCCCTCAGCTGAAGTCATTTTTTACAGCTTTTATTCATTTACTATTATACTACCTGTGATAGTGATGGAAAATTTTAAAGTTAATTTGATCAACTTGTCATTCATTCAAACTTATATTTTTCTGTTGTCTATGCCAGGAATACAAAAGAAAAGTCAATTAAACTGTTTTATAGTGGGGTAAACTGTTACATATTTTGTATTGTAATAAAGCAGGAACAATGGGAATGCTTACAAGTCAAAGTCCTTCATTGTGAGATTGATAAAAGTCTGAATTTTTTTCACAAGAATTTTCATATCAACAAAGTGCAAACTGCATGGCCTTTAACAAACAGAACTGACAGATGGAAATTTTATCTTTTAAGTATCTAAAGTGCAAATGAAATTTTAGAGCTAGAAGAATCCTTGCATGCATGCATGCTCAGTCGCTAAGTCGCGTCCAACTCTTTGCAGCACTTTGGACTGCGGCCCGCCATGCTCCTCTGTCCATGAGATTCTCCAGGCAAGAATACTGGAGTGGATTGCCACTTCCTCCTCCAGGGGATCTTCCCAACCCAGGGATCAAATCCATGTCTCCTGCATTGCAAGTGGATTCTCTACCACTGAGCCATTAGGGAAGCCCAGAAGGATCCTTAAGGGTCAGTTAATCCAACTTATTTTATAGATGATGAAACAAAGGTCAGAGAGCTTAAACAAATTGTCCAAGGTGACACAGAAAACATTTTTCCTTAATTCCTAAATAGAAAATGTTTTAGTGAAATCATTGAATTACATAGTTTTAGAGGAATTAATTTCATTTTTACTTTTCAGAAAAGGAAGATACTTTTAAAGTTTGAGAAATTAAGTCTGAGCTATCATCTATCAATACCTTTGCATAGAGCTTTCCTTCCTTGTTCATTGCAAGATAATATTCACTTTCCACTCCTTTGATTGCTACAATTCCAACAGCCACTGTCCTGATTTCCATGATGTCTGCAAGGAATCACAGAAAGATATGCCATTTATTCACTTAGTTTTGCAGGTTATCCAAGAATGACCATTTGTTATTTGTTTCAATTGGGAGTTAAGATCATTAATGTGATTATTTACTCAGCCTGACCCCCCCTCCCCGACCTGCTCAGAACATATAAATACAAACAGTCCTTATTAAATTTGGAAAGTGCAAACTATCAATTTTTTTATTTTGCAGAAAAAGATATTTGGTTTCAAAAAAGTTACATATTTGAGGCTTTTTCTTCTCTTGAATTACATTTCCAATTTACTATAATCATTGTTCTGTTGCTAAGTCACACTTGACTCTTGGCAGTGCCATGGACTGCAGTATCTCAGGCTTTCGTATCCTTCACTGTCTCTGAATTTGCTCAAACTCATGTTCATTGAGTCAGTGATGCCATCCAACCATCTCATCCTCTGTCGTCCCCTTCCCCTCCTGCCTCCTCTTTCCCAGCATCACGCTCTTTTCCAATGCATCCACTCTTTGTGTCAGATGGCCAAAGTATTGAAAATCCAGCTTCAGCATCAGTCCTTCCAATGAATATCTGGGTTGATTTCCTTTAGTATTGACAGGTTTGATTTCCTTGAGAGTCCAAGGAACTCTCAAGAATCTTCTCCAGCACCATAATTCAAAAGCAGCAATTCTTTGTCATTTAGCCTTCGTTATGGTCACTTACATACATGACTACTGGAAAAACCATAGCTTGTCTATATGTAAAATATATAAGTATATGCTGACATCACTTTGTCAGAAAGTGATGGCTGCTTTTTGATATACTAAGTTTGTCTCAACTTTTCTTCCAAGGAGCAAGTGTCTTTTAATTTCATGGATTCAGTCACTGTCTGCAGTGATTTTGGAGCCCAAGACAATAAAATCTGCCACTGTTTCCATTTTTTCCCCATCTATTTGCATGAAATGTTGGGACTAGGTGTCATGATCTTGGTTTTTTGAATGTTGAGTTTCAGCCAGCTTTTTCACTCTCCTCTTTCACCTTCATCAAGAGGTTCTTCAGTTTCTTTTCACTTTCTGTCATTAGGATGGTGTCATCTGCATATCTGAGGTTGTTGGCATTACTCCTGGCAATCTTAATTCCAGTTTGTGAGTCATCTATCCTGGCATTTTGCCTGATGTACTCTGCATATAAGTTAAATAAGCAGGGTGACGACATATAGCCTAGACATATTCCTTTCCCAATTTTGAACCAGTCAGTTGTTCCATGTAATGTTCTAACTTGCTTCTTGACCTGCCTATAGGTTTCTCAGGAGACAGGTAAGGTGGTCTGATATTTCTATCTCTTTAAATATTTCCCACAGTTTGTTGTGAACCACACAGTCAAAGGCTTTAGTGTAGTCAATGAGACAGAAGTAGATATTTTTCTGGAATTCCTTTGCTTTGTCTGTGATCCAGTGGAATTTGGCAATTAGATTTCTGGTTCCTCTGCCTTTTCTAAACCCAGTTTGTACATCTGGAAATTCTTGGAGAATTTTGACTATTACTTTGCTACCATGTAAAATGAGCACAACTGTACAATAGTTTGAACATTCTTTGGAATTGCCCTTCTTTGTGATTGGAATGCAAACTGACCTTTGTGAGTCCTGTGGCCGCTGCTGAGTTTTCCAAATTTGCTGGCATATTGAGTGTAGCACTTTAACTGCATCATCTTTTAGGATTTGAAATAGCTTAGCTGGAATTCCATCACCTCCACTAGTTTTGTTTGTAGTAATGCTTCTTAAGGCCCTCTTGACTTCACACTCCAGGATCTAGCTCTAGCTGAGTGACCCACACCATCATGCTTATCTGAGTCATTAAGACCTTTTTTGTATAGTTCTTCTGTGTATTCTTGCCAACTCTTCTTAATCTCTTCTGCTTCTGTTAGGTCCATACCATTTCTGTCCTTTATTGAGCCCATCTTTGCATGAAATGTTCCCTTGGTATCTCTAATTTTCTTGAGATCTGTAGTCTTTCACACACTATTGTTTTCTCTATTTCTTTGCATTGCTATAATCATAATAACAATAATACTTAATGTTTATTGAGTTGATACCACATGCAAAGGACTGTTTACACAGTCTTATATATTAATACATTTACTTATCACCAAGACTATAAGGCAAGTACTCACATTATCCCCAGTTTATAGATCAAGAAGCTCAGGCACAAAGAAGTTAAGTAATTTGCCCAGATTCTCTCAGCTAGTAATTGGCAGAAGTGGAATTTGAACCAAGTGGTCTGGCTCTTAATCACTATATAATACCATGAAAATATATAATTAGTAACATCTTTACTTTTGTACTTAAACTTTATAGTAATGATTATTGCTGACATAATATATTTTGAATATACTGAAATTGAATATAATTCCAGTTAAAGCAATTAAAAATTATTATAAGCAGAACCTACTACCTTTAAAAAAGATTAACTATTTAAACTGATAGATTTTTTATAATAAAAACACAATTATTATATGAATCCTGCTCATATAACTTTATACAATTTTAATTATTTCTAACCGTTGTTGAAATTGTTTTTACAAAACTTGTAGTTACTACAGGACTGTTACCCTACTGTTTTATTTAATTATATATCCTTCCCTTAAATGCTACTTTTTAATGATTCTTATCAAAATACAGTAAAAAAAAAATCAATTTTAAAACTATGTAGAAATTTAAAAAGTTTTGTAAACCATTTTGTGTAACTATTGTTAATTATACTTTGAACTAGAGACATTCTTTCCTGTGCTTAAGACAATGAAAAGAAAATTCCAAGTGAATATTATATGCATAAATCAAGTCCCCAGAAACTTTCTTCTAAAATATTCACTTAATTATAGGAAATTCTAATTTTTATCTCATGCTTTTGCTTCATCCTCTTATTTATTCTCCAGGCTTTAGTTTCCCTATTCTCCAGTAATAGAATTGTTACCTGCTTCATCAGGATTAATGTAGCCTTGTTAATATGTGTCATCTATTTCCCATATATGCCACATATAGACGGAGAAGACAATGGGCCCACTCCAGTACTCTTTCCTGGAAAATCCCATGAGCGGAGGAGCGTGGTAGGCTGCAGTCCATGGGGTCGCTGAGGGTCGGACATGACCCAGGAACTTCATTTTCACTTTTCACTTTCATGAATTGGAGAAAGAAATGGCAACCCACTCTAGTGTTCTTGCCTGGAGAATCCCAGGGATGGTGGAGCCTGGTGGGCTGCCGTCTATGGGGTCGCACAGAGTCGGACACGACTGCAGTGACTTAGCAGCAGCAGTCACATATAGAAACCATTTCCCACTATACTATGCTTAGCACTAGTCAGAGCTCATCCAGTTTAGAGTTCTACAGCTGCTCAACTAGAAACTGAAGTCTTTGAAGAAAATACAGAGGAATGGATATTTATCTTTTTAAGTGTTTATGGAGCATTGTCAGAATGCATAGAACTGTATGGTAATTTAGGATACAAACTAAGAAAAACAGCACTGGTTTCTGAACTCCAAAAGTTAAAAACCTAGTATAAACAACAAAACACATATATATAAACATGTGCATCTGGGCATGCCAAGTCGCTTCAGTCGTGTCTGATTCTTTGAAACCCTATGGACTGTAGCCTACCAGGCTCCTGTCCATGGGATTTCCCAGGCAAGAATACGCGAGTGAGTGCTGTTGCCTCCTCTAGGGGATCTTCCTAACCCAGGGATCAAACCCATGTCTCCTGTGGCTCCTGCATTGCAGGCAGATTCTTTACTGNCACATATAGAAACCATTTCCCACTATACTATGCTTAGCACTAGTCAGAGCTCATCCAGTTTAGAGTTCTACAGCTGCTCAACTAGAAACTGAAGTCTTTGAAGAAAATACAGAGGAATGGATATTTATCTTTTTAAGTGTTTATGGAGCATTGTCAGAATGCATAGAACTGTATGGTAATTTAGGATACAAACTAAGAAAAACAGCACTGGTTTCTGAACTCCAAAAGTTAAAAACCTAGTATAAACAACAAAACACATATATATAAACATGTGCATCTGGGCATGCCAAGTCGCTTCAGTCGTGTCTGATTCTTTGAAACCCTATGGACTGTAGCCTACCAGGCTCCTGTCCATGGGATTTCCCAGGCAAGAATACGCGAGTGAGTGCTGTTGCCTCCTCTAGGGGATCTTCCTAACCCAGGGATCAAACCCATGTCTCCTGTGGCTCCTGCATTGCAGGCAGATTCTTTACTGCTGAAACAGCAGGGAAGCCCTAAATACATATGTAGATGCACCTTAATTAAAAGAGAAGAAAATTTTTTGAAAACAAAGCTCTGAAGGAGAGGCTAAGGGAAATGCTAACAATTGCTTCCAAGGCTATGAAGGATGTTATGCTGATGTATTCATGCAGTATTCAACAAACCTTCAGTGAGAGCCAGTTCTGTCCTCAGCTCATCTCAGAGCTGCTCAATTAAAACCCTGCCCTCTTGGAGCACTTTTTCTAGCAGCTAACTCTTCTTGTTCAGTTCAGGAAGATCAAAGGGAAATAATTTATGCAGCAAAATCCAGTTAGTTTAAATTTATATCAATACAATGAAGAATTGATTCAGTATATTTGTAATATCTTCAAAATTGGGTAAATATATTTATTTAAGGACATATGAAATAGTTGTTTTCTGAAGATCTTACCACTGTAAAATGCTGTGAAGTCAGTGTTTACCTTTCCTTCAAGTCCCTTTATTTCTGCTATTTCCCTCTTATTCAATATTATACTTTCCTTTAGATAGAAGAGTACTGATGCAAAGGCTTAGAGTATCTTTCAGGGCCAGATTTAATTAGGGAATGAAATCTGTTATATTTGCTGGCTTTTCTTTTATAGACCAACTATCTATAAAATATAACTGTAGAATGATAAAGGTAATGTTAATTACAATATGTAGACACTTGCCCTTCAGGCTCAGTCGTGATAATACATTCTCACTGTAAAATCTGGATTTATGTTTACAAGAAGTTCATGTTTATATGTAACATAATAAATGTGTTCCCAAATATGTAAGGCGTATTACATGAGTGCGTTGAGTTGTTACCATAATGACTGTGGTAGTATAATGACAGACTTCAAAAAAAAATCAAAGAGACCAGCTCACACAGTAGAACATGAAAAATGAAACAATATGTCAAGTAAATTGGCCATTTAGCCTCATTAGCAATATTTTTGTCAACAATATTGTCAACAGAAGTATCAGTTTATTCATTAGGATGTCTCCCTTACAAACTAGGAAATATGCCCAAAATGGCTTCCCTGGAGGTTTTTTCCCCATGTGATTTAATCATTCATTAAACCATTTTGCCTATTTGTTATTTAAGCCTGTATTATACTGAGAATGAGAAATGAGGAACTAGGTATAAATTGCTACTACATTTTTTAAAACTTCTCCAGCATCTCCTCATAGAATTTTAGGTGTTTTCCTATCAAATGATCCATGCTAATTCTTTGTTCTTATCATTAGTAGCATTTATGATTTTAGTGTTTGAGCATTTCTTGCTTGAAACAATTTTTTTAAAATTTATCTTTTAGAGAAGTTTTAGGTTCACAGCAAAATTGAGAGGAACGTGCAGAGATTTCAAGCTAGTTTTAGACAAGGCAGAGGAACCAGAGATCAAATTGCCAACATCCGCTGGATAATCGAAAAAGCAAGAGAGTTCCACAAAAACATCTATTTCTGCTTTATTGACTATGCTGAAGCCTTTGATTGTGTGGATCACAATAAACTGTGGAAAATTCTGCAAGAGATGGGAATACCAGACCACCTGGCCTGCCTTTTGAGAAATCTGTATGCAGATCAAAGCAACAGTTAGAGCTGGACATGGAACAACAGACTGGTTCAAAATAGGAAAAGGAGTACATCAAGGCTGTATATTGTCACCCTGCTTATTTAACTTCTATGCAGAGTACATCATGAGAAACACTGGGCTGGATGAAACACAAGCTGGAATCAAGATTGCTGGGAAAAATATCAGTAATCTCAGATATGCAGATGACACCACTCTAATGGCAGAAAGTTAAGAAGAACTAAAGAGCCTCTTGATGAAAGTGAAAGAGGAGAGTGAAAAAGTTGCCTTAAAGCTCAACATTCAAAAAATAAGATCATGTATCCAGTCCCATCACTTCATGGCAAATAGATGGGGAATCAGTGGAAACAGTGACAGACTTTGTTTTTCTGGGCTCCAAAATTACTACAGGTGGTGGCTGCACCCATGAAATTAAAAGACACTTGCTCCTTGGAAAAGTTATGACCAACCTAGACAGCATATTAAAAAGCAGAGACATTACTTTGCCAACAGAGGTCCATCTAGTCAAGGCTATGGTTTTTCCAGTGGTCATGTATGGATGTGAGAGTTGGACTATAAAGAAAGCTGAGCAGCAAAGAATTGATGCTTTTGAACTGTGGTTTTGGAGAAGACTCTTGAGAGTCCCTTGGACTGCAAGGAGATCCAACCAGTCCATCCTAAAGAAAATCAGTCCTGAATATTCATTGGAAGGACTGATACTGAAGCTGAAACTCCAACATTTTGGCCACCTGATGCAAAGAACTGATTCATTTGAAAAGCTCTTGATGCTGGGAAAGATTGAAGTCAGGAGGAGAAGGGGACGACAGAGGATGAGATGGTTGGATGGCATTACCAACTCAGTGGACATGAGTTTGAGCAAGGTGTGTGAGTTGGTGATGGACAGGGAAGCCTGGTATGCTGCAGTCCATGGGGTTGCAAAAAGTTGTACACTATTGAATGACTGAACTGAACTGAGTAATAGTTTAGAAACCTGATGTGGTAACTTTAATTGTGATATTATAAAAATATCTGGGTTAATAAAATATATATCAAATCAATTATATTTCCTCCTACAGAAAATTAAAATGAATTATAAGCAACAGTATATGTCAGTTGCTAAAAAGAACACAATAGAAAATAAATTCAATAGTTATTCAGAAGAAAGAGGTATTACATATCCTAGGTGGTCAACAGAGGATTTGAGGAAAAGACAGAACTTGAATTACATCTTGAAGAAGATATAAGGTTGACATAGGTAGAATGGAAACATCATGCTAATTGAGAGATAAAAGTTAATGTAAGATAATAGAGTCTATGATTCATAACTCATTTTTAGAAGATAGAAATTAGAGCTATCTGGAGAGAAAATGTATCAAAGAAATAGAAAAAGATAGAAAAGTTAGGATGTGTTTGTTGAAGGCTTTGATTGCCAATTTATTAATAAAAAATTTTAACATTTATTTGTCAACAGTGAGGAGCCTTTGAATGTTTGAAATTTGAAAAATGTCAGATTGTGTTTTAGGAAAATTAATTGGATATGCAGAGTAGATAAAAAGAGAAAATTACTAGAATTGTAGAACCCTGGTTTTCTTATGCTAATATTATGAGCTGTCCCATAATTGGCCATTATTTTGATTTTTAAATAAGTTAATAGTTTTTAAAATGTCTCAGTTTAATTCTGAATACAGGAAGTATCAGTAGTTGTAAACCCATATGAACAAAAGCTGTTTGGGTCCTCAATAGTTTTTAAGAGTATAACATTGTCTCAAGTCTAAAAAATTTGAAAACATCTTTTCTAAATTAATTTTATTCCTTCTGGTCTTTTTAGTTGCACTTTGTACTTTGTATATTGTACCCTTGTTATTGTAATTACATAGCATTGGTTATTTTATAAAATACTGTATATACATAGATTTATAAATATCCATAGCACATGTATATAGAAATGCTCAATATACTCCAAAATGTCTGGAAAATTTCTTAACGATATTTTAAAACATCAAGTTGCAAATTATAATTAACATGTAAGTAAATAGTAAAGCATGTAAAACATTTAGGCTTGATCAACTTTATTACTAATTTAATGTTAGTATGGTTTTAATTAAAGAGTAAGTCTAAGATATGTGTTTGCACTGCTTTGACTTTTGTACGTTGGTCACAAGTACATGAACAATAAAGAATTCTAAATGTGTGTTGTGTGTTTGACACACTAAAATCCTATATCGTAGTATTATATTTTTTAAATACCCTGCATGTGACTGCTCAAATTATTATTAAATGTGCATGTGAGCATGCACACACAATATTATAAATTCAAAGGAATTGCCCTCAAAGAACATTATACACTTGATTCCGTATCCTGTCTGTCTTGGATGTCCTCAGTCCCTTCTTTCATTGCCTTATGTTTACAAAAATACCCTTTCCAAATTGTTCTCTCAATAAAGCTATTTTAAGATAGTCATAGACCCTATGTACTATTGTTTCTCAAGACCACCCAACACAAATCTAACATTAAAATGTTTGGAAAATTTCTTAATGATATTTTAAAACATCAAATTGCAAATTATAATTAAACTCTGTAAGTAAATAGTAAAGCATGTAAAATATTTAGGCTTGATCAACTTCATTACTAATTTAATGTTATTATGGCTTTAATTAAAGAGTAAGTCTAAGATATGTGTTAGCACTGCTTTGATTTCTGTACACTTATTTTTTTTTTAAAGCATATTTTTATAATCAAACAGCAAAATACGTCCATATTTTTCATTAGATACAGTATAACTATTTAAAACTTTGATATAGATTTTCTTTTGAAATTACTTGGTCTAAAGTAACTCATTTTATTTATCATTTGCTATTTTTGAAAACTCATTTCTGCAAATATTGTACTTTCTAGGGAATTCTTAAAAAGAAAAAAATTATCAAATTATTTTTTATGTTATGAAAAAAATATTAAATTTAATAAAGAAGTTGGCATAATATATTTTGTAAGTTAAATATTTGATAATCTCTAGTTTTTAATTTTCCTGTCAGATTTTACTGTCAATGTCTAAGTTTCAAAGTTTTAAATACATTTGTAAGTACTTGATGTTTTCATGGGTGCTAGGCTTTGTGCCTATGGGCCAGATGAATAAAATGTTCATGCCTCTAACTCTGAAATCTTTTCAAAAGACTGCCCTGCTCCCTTTTCATTTAACACTAAATTTCTTGAATGTATAGACTAAATTTGTTCACTTTTCCTCAATTTAACACTTGCATCCTAACTTTTAATCTATTTAATGGCTTTGTCTCTTGAAGGCCAGCAGTGACCTCATAAGTGCCTAAGCCAGGGTAAATGCCTATTTCCAATAGTTATAAACATTCTCTGAATATTATGACACTGTCAACATCCCTCATTCTATTCCTAGTTCTCACACTTTCTCTAATCCTGCACTATCCTAATCTATTCATTTATTTTAAGATGCTTAATTTTGTATAGCCATATGTATCAATCTTTCTTGATAATTTATTATATTGTTTTTTATGCTTAAAAGTATTTTTCCATTCTATTATCTGAAATACATTTATTTCTTGTTTTTGTAATTTAAGTTTAAAATATATCTCTTAAATTCTTTTGGAATTAATTTTGGCACATGGTTTGATATGAAACTCTAAACTGATATTTTGTTCCTATAAATAGCTAAGTTTTTCAGCATTAGTTATTAAATATTACATTGTTCATTACATTATAATGAAAGTCATTACATTTTTCAACTGATACAGTGCCTCTCCTTTACCTTATATTGGCTGTCCTGTTTTGTCTATTGATGTATTTTTCTGTCTATATTAATGTATACCCATTAATGTATTTTAAGTTACCAACTGCTGAAGTGCCTCATTACACTTATCAGATAACTCTGATCCTAGGTATTACTACATGCTCTCAGATATATACTCTAAAATTCTGCAGGATAATCAATACTTTTTCCATATAACAGCATTTCAAAGAGATTACGACATTGGTCATACCAAGGCAAAGCATCTGTAGTTTCTTCAGTCATACATTATACACATGGATTCCAGAATCTCCATTAGTTACTTATCTAAAACCAGTTTTTTAGCAAGAACTAGATCAATATAGTTAGCCGAAGATAGACCACTGCTCATTATTTCCCTTAATATAGGCCATAAACTACAGTAATATAATCTCACTGTCTTCCTTAATAATATTTTAAATCATTTCATTATTTTAGAATATTGATATAGTAAAAAGTGTGCCTATCAAAAAGAAATTTTATTTCGGGCTTCCCTTGTGGCTCAGCTGGTAAAGAATCTGCCTGCAATGTAGGAGACCTGGGTTTGACCTCTGGGTTGGGAAGATCCCCTGGAGAAGGGAAAGGCTACCTACTCCAGGATTCTGGCCTAGAGAATTGCATGGACTATACATGGTCGCAAAGAGTCAGACATGGCTATATTTTCAAGATCATTTTATAAAGTTTAAATATAATGATTCATATTTTATGTAAATAAGTATCAACTGTTCCCTTTTAACACATGATTATTTTATGTCTTCAAATTAATTATTTTTAAAGCATTATTTGAGGATAAATAAATTTCAAAATGATCTTAAGTGGTATATGCAGATTGAAAATGTATTTAAATGTAAATTAAATTAATAAATCACATAGTGTTAAAACTGAAGAAATACAATTTGCTATTCTAATCTGATTAATAGAATCCTTCTACAATTTCATCTGATTTTTAAATGATGAGGTAAGGAAAATTATTGTTGTTCAGTTGCTAAGTTGGGTCCAACTCCTTGTGACCCCATGGACTGTCGTACGCCAATCTCCTCTGTCCTGCACTGTCTCCTGGAGTTTGCTCAGATTCATGTCCATTGAGTCAGTGATGCTGTCTAACCATCTTATCCTCTGCTGCCCCTTTCTCCTTTTGCCTTCAATCTTTGCCAGCATCAATGTCTTTTCCAGTGAGTCAGCTCTTTTTATCAGTCTGCCAAAGTATTAGAGCTTCAGCTTCAGCATTAATCCTTCCAACAAATATTCANTGCTGTCTAACCATCTTATCCTCTGCTGCCCCTTTCTCCTTTTGCCTTCAATCTTTGCCAGCATCAATGTCTTTTCCAGTGAGTCAGCTCTTTTTATCAGTCTGCCAAAGTATTAGAGCTTCAGCTTCAGCATTAATCCTTCCAACAAATATTCAGTGTTGATTTCCTTTAGGATTGACTGGTTGGATCTCCTTGCTGTCCAAGGGACTCTCAAGAGTCTTCTCAGCACCACAATTCAAAAACATCAGTTCTTTGGTGCTCAGCCTTCTTTATGGTCCAACTCTCACATCCATACATGACTACTGGAAAAATCATGGCTTTCACTATATGGACCTTTGTCGGCAAAGTGATGACTCTGCTTTTTAATATGCTGTCTAGGTTTGTCATAGCTTTTCTTCCAAGGAGCAAATGTCTTTTGAACCTGTCACTGCTTATTAAGGGCTTCCCTGGTGGCTCAGACGGTAAAGCATCTGCCTGCAGTGTGGGAGATCCAGGTTCGATTCCTGGGTCAGGAAGATCCCCTGGAGAAGGAAATGGCAATGGCAATCCACTCCAGCACTCTTGCCTGGAAAATTCCATGGATGGAGGAACCTGATAGGCTACAGTCCATGGGGTCACAAAGAGTCGGACACAACTGAGCAATTTCACTTTCACTTTCTGCTTATTAAATTCACTAAATTCTTAAAGATAGTTTAGATTTCCGTGCCTCTTTAGTTTTTTTCTTCTTGGCTTCCTTCCTGCATTAGATTTTTTTAACCCTCTCTAAAAATACTTATCTTCTCTAAAAAACTGTAGCTAGAAAAGAGTCTCAAGCCTTTTCACTTTCACATCTAGCCAAAAATAAATAAATAAAGTTTGTATTCATATTGCACGTTATTGGTAGCCATCTCAGACCCAAAGACAAACACAACAAATATACCGCATGTCACTCCAAGTAGTTCCTGCTGTTTTTACATCCTGGAATTCTCCTGGCTAGTTATTGAGTTCCTGGGAGCATTTATTTCCATTCTTTCTGGATGATTCCCTTCTTACTGCCTATATGCTGTGTTTACCTTCTAGGAAGTGGAGCATAATACTGGAATGAACCACCTTGTTGTCTAACCAAGCATCTTTCAGTCAATATGATAGAAGACAATTTCTCAACATACACTTCACAGCAATGGTTCACATTATTTCCATCTCATTTACTCATCCTTCTTACTCTGCCCATTTCCTCAGGTTCTAGGCCTAGTAGATGTTGAGGCTAAGATAGAAGAATAGGGAATTAGAGAAGTCAAGGATCATTGTAAACCTGGCTAATTTTGAGAATGAGCACATGAGGAAAAGTTAGGGTGGGAATGATAATGTGTTTAAGTTTTATGAAGTTTGAAGCGATGGCAGTTTAAGCAATGGCATAAGAAATCACTCTGTGATCTAAATTCACAATAAAATTCTGGCTATGCTAGATCTATAAAGTTGACAGAAATGTTTTTTAGTGATAAAAAATAATTTTGCATAGCACCAAAGAATTCTGCATGATATTGGACTTTTAAAAATATGGCAGTAATGTTAGTGTTTTTAAAGTTTTAATATTTACTCTGCATTGCCAATATTCACAGTGTTAAAGGGAAGTATCTGTCAATATCACTTAAAGTGGCCTCACATGTACTCCTCTAACCCTTTAATCTGTAGTCTACTGTCACATCCTGGAATATCGTTATTACCCATACTCTGATCACAGTCCCAAGGTCTTCAAAAGATGAATGAGTTGGAAGGCCTCAGTTTGATTACAGTTGTATGCAGCACTTAAATTTTATTTGTGGGAGTGATACTGAGACATGTATTGTATAATTACTCTTTCTATTCAATACCATCATCTGCTGATAAACAGGAATCAATGGACTCTTTAATTCTGCGGTGGAAATGAGAATTCTTTGGATTGAAGTGGCTAGCTAGTCCTCAGTTCTTTCCTTACAATTAGTTTTCATTTTGAGTTTGCTAATTATTATGGTAATATATTTTAGCCAATAGCTTCTCAGTCATATTATTGCTGTTATCAACCACTTTTAAAGGCGTAACTTAGTCATGACAAGTTCTTTGTGATTAAGATTAGTTTATTCATTTATGCCAGTGTGTGTGTGTGTGTGCTCAGTCGTGTCCAACTCTTTGTGATCTCCTGGACTGTAGCCCACCAGGCTACCTTGTCCATGGAATTTTCCGGGCAAGAATACTGGAGTGAGTTGCCATTTTCTACTCTAGGAAGTCTTTCCGACCCAGGGACCAAACCTGCATCTCTTACATCTCCTACTTTGGCAGGGAGATTCTTTACCACTAGCACCAACTGATGCCAATAGTTGTTATAAATGAGCGCCTCAACTAATTTTAGTCCGCTTTTAGTGAAATCAAAGCTTTAAGTTTTTTGAATTTTTAGTGACAACTAGTAATTTAATCCATAAGTCACTGTTTTGTCTTTGACTACAAAAAGAAAGCTGTTTTTACTCTAAGAAAGGGAATAAAAATTGTTGTGCTGTTAAAAGCCAAATGATTTACTGGTCTGAGATATAGAATGAAAATAATGCTTATAAATTGTATATAATTTTTAGAACCAAATGTGAAATATTTTGATAATTAAACTAATTTTCATGCTCCTCTCCTTCAAGTAGAAATGGAATTATGTTTAATTTTCGAAGTGTCTCTGAAAGAAGTAGCAGTTTATTTATAGATGGTACTCAGTGAAAAGAATGATATATTTACCGCTAATCAAGGATTAATTATTTAAAGCAAATGTGTCCAAAAGCAGAGTAACATAAATCTTATATAAAACACTGTAGATAAATTGCTTATGAGAAAACAAAAGACTCATATACTACTACTTTAAGTTTGTGTCAGTCTTAAATTAATTTTTAAGATTTATGAGTCATTTATTTTCTTATAAACAACTTACACATGGAACTTATATATGAACCAAGTTTTATCAAGATGTGAAAATTATATAAGATGTATTTGCTTAAGGATGTGTAACTGCCAGTATTTTGTTTCCAGGTGTCAACCTGAAACATAAGCAGGTGATCTTTAGTAATGTGTACATGCTGTTTAAAATCTATTTCCTCACAAGTTATAGTATAACAAACACCAAATTATCTTAGATTGAAATAAATTTGTTAAGCAAAGTGACTACTTAACATGAAAGACAGATTTTATTTTCAGGCTAGTGCTGGATTAGGACGATTAGGTTGGTATGCTGTTCACGGGACTTTGCTGTCTAGTGGCAATAGTTCAGTGTTTGAGTTGGGAAAAAAGTAAGTTCATTTTCCCTGTGTTTCTTTATAGGATGTCACTTGGATAGGTGGTACGAAAGACTTTGTGGAGGTGGTGACCTCCAGCAGGTTCCAGATTCTCTTACTTTTCCCATGAACCCTAGAATTCACTATTGTAAGATAAGACAATTGATACATGTGGTTGATAATGCTAATCTTGTCTTTGGATCACATTATCCTAAAAAAGCATGCCCTGTAACTGTTAAATAATAGATCTAAGACAGAACTTTGGAATACACTAAAAGAAATTAGAAAACTAATCAAATCAAACCCAGCAAAAAAGAAACACAAGTAGATAAATTATTACCAAAACCCAGAAAGTGTAATTCCCATCAAACCAGCAAGAAACTCAAAACAGTTCCACATGATTGCATAATTGTTAGTATCAAATGTAACTGAAATGTTCCGCAACAAGAGAATTGATTCCACACTATCATCATCACTGGGTGGGTGGGAGGGTAAATCAATTATGGTTCTTATCACTCCTATATCTATTATATAATGATGTGGAAAACCACTTAAATAACTTGTTGGGTTAGGTAAAAAGAATCATGTCCTTCATTCAGGAATTTTTTAAGAAAATAAATGAAACACTAGAAAATCTTTAGAAAGTACATTGGCTTGTGGTACAGTAATGGCAGTGTTTTGTTTTGAAAGAATTTAAGTTGCAACAGCTTGTTTCAGCAGGGTTAGAACTATGCCAGAATTAGAAGCAAACTATTCAGTTGTGCAACAAATAGGATGATTCCACTGGCATATTACTGAGTAATGTCATAGGACCCACTGAACTGTATTACACAGAATTAAATTTCTATACCAATTTATTGACCTTTTCCTTATCATTTATAGCCTCTCTGTAATAAAGGGGCTGATTTTCCTCTTTGCACCAGGGAAAGCATATTCCCTCAGTCAGTCAGGAGGAAATACCTTGCTTGCCCTGTTATCTTTGTAGGTTCTATATTTTTATTCAGAAATTTTTTATGTTATCATGTAAAATATTTACATCTGCCAAATACAACACTCTACTATGTTCTAAAAATGGCTCCAAAATTATCACAAGTACAGATACCATAATACCAGTAGATGTGAGATAAATATCAGATTTTTATGTGAAATAGAAAATAATCTCTTCCTACTACCTAAAAACTTTCTCCTATTTTCCTGAAGCCTCAAATACATTCCAAAGGAAGGCAAATTTTTTATTACATAAGACTAGAGAGAAGGCTCAAAATATAAATATACTGGGGAGACATAACACAGAGACATAAATTCATATGTGTTGTAAGTGTCTGTATCTTCTCTGAGAGCAAAATGTGACTGTGCTAAAGGGATAAGTGTAAGGACACCAAGAATGAAACTGAAAGAGGAAATGGTTGTAAAACGGAGAAATTATGCACACTCTCATTCACACTTTGCTTACAACTAGCTCTAGGAGTCAAGACGTCTGTTGGTTTCACCTAATTCACAGAGATACTAGCTTAGAAGATAAACCACACATCCACCTTATCCCTCTATTTTAACTTTGTTATGTCCTATGAAGTTTTGCTGGCAGATATATAATGTAATCTTCCCTCTTTAATTTATATTTAAATATTCTGCCACCCAGACAATAAGATAATTCTAAACACTTGGTTTTTAGATCATGCTGGTAATCAGCATTGAAAAATTAAAGCATGATTTAAAGCCATTTTGGTCATTGGCTCTTAATAAATCTGAGGCACTCATTCTTTGCTAGCAGTCTTAACAAAAACTTTTATTAATACAGAGTAGTTATGTTTTCAACAGAATAAAAATGGAAAGTAAATGAAAAATTTAAATATGAATTTACAGAGAAAGATACTTAAATTATAAAAAGGCAGTCCAGCTACCCGAAACTCTACCAGAAACTATCACATTTGCCCTTTTTGTATTACGAAGTTTGTGTCTAGTATTTGTCTTCCATTTCCATTACCATCACTTTAATCCAGTCCTTCATTATTTGTACCTAAACTAGTGTTTAACTAGACCACTCTTCAGCCTCTCTGACTTTCTATTTACCTATTTTTATTCATAAAGGACATGTTATAATGGTTATTCTTTTGCTTCCAAACTTTCAATGGTACACTCTATTAAAAGCAAAACAAAATAAAGCCTCTTTTCCTTGGAATTCAGTGCCCTCCAAAATTTGACTCCAGCCTACTTGTACAATTTTCTCCCATTGTCTACAACTTACATGGGCCTTTGGCTCCAAACTGATTTGCTCGTTGTCTTCCTCTCCCATACAAATTGCCAGAAACTTTTCTTGCATCTGCCCACCAGTTCCCGTAATTACATAGAGTCTCTATTTCAGTATTTCCCAAACATTGCCTCATGGACTGGCTGCATGGAATCACATGACGAACTCTTTAAAAATTTTCAAACGCCCAGTTCCTACTCCTAAAAAAGTCTGATCCAGTAGGTTTGAGGGGAGGCTTAGGAATCAGTATTTGAACAGCTTCCATTTAGCAACATATTTCTTTCAAAGCCAAATTAAAATTCAAGTTTCTCCATAGTGTCTTACAGTTTTCTAATCTGTCATCATCTATTTTACTTTAAGAATGCATTGCTATACTACAAAAGCAATCACCTCTATTTTATTGTTCCTCATAATTTTAGCCTATTTTTAAAAAGTCTTATTTACAAGCTATTTGAGAAGATTATCTTACAACTTCTGCAAATTTCTAGTACTTAATATAAGGCTTTGTACTTGGTAGGCTCTCATTAAGTGCTGAAGGACAGAATAATGCATAGACCCCATGGTAACTAGTGTGTCATACTTTAAATCAGCAAATGTAAATTTTTAATGCTCTAGGATTCAAAGAATTAATGAGTGTCTTAATCATGCTAAATATCAGAAGAACCTAAGGGTAAAGATTGATTAACCAGAAGTGTTTGTTAAATTTCCCTTTAATTTTCACTACATTTTTGGAGATCATCTAATTAGATAAGAAGCACAAAATTCCATGGTTTATTCAAACTATAGTTCATCTCAGATCATATTTTATGATGCCAACTCAATCAGCTCCATGTTTAATTCCAAACCTTTGATTTTCTAATCAGTTATAGGTTTCATTTTTAGTTTTGGCTAAACCTCTCTTGAACCTATTTATATTTTTAGCATGCAGTACTTCTATGTGTAACAACTTACATGTGTTTTCTGTTTGCTGTGTAGTATGGCACATCTATTTTTCTGCCTTGCTCCTAGCACATTAAGGCTTTAAGTGCATGCTAGTTCTAATATTTCATAAGTTGACTAACAAATCTCTGTTCTGCTTATCCATATTTTTATGATTAATAAACATTTATTTATTTAGATCATAGCCCAAATTTTTTAGCATATGTCTTACATCATTCATTCATTCTAATTCTAGGATGCTTCCATCGTACTGTGTAGTCCTTATTCGTGCTAAGCAAAGAGGATGACATCTGTATTCCAGATGTAAATCTACCATGTTGTTTACACAGAACTATTATAATATGTTCTGTTTTTTGTCTTACTTTCTTCCCGATGATACACATTACTTTATTGGTCTTTTGACTAAAAGTATATATTAATATCTTTAGGAAGACATCCAGAGTGATTGGTTGATGCTTTTTCATGAGGAAGTTATTGTTCAGAGCCCTTTGTCTTATAAATATAATTTAAATTTTACTGCAAACTCATGAGAAAACTTATCTGGCTGTTTTTGACTTACATATATACACATAGTATCTCTTCCAGAATCTTATCATCGTTAGCTTATTTTACTAATTTAAAGATGGTAGCATAATCTGTAAACTTGGAATTTTCACCATATATTCTTACTGTTAGAAAATGTTGACTAACTGTGATCATTTTAGTGATCCTTGTGGAATCTCACCATTATATATTTTCAAAGTATTCACTCAGACTAATTCTTTATTTTGGGTTTGTACTTTTTCTTTAACCAATGATTCTCAGACTGATAAGCTAGGTTTTAGGGAGGGGACAGGCATTTTTTAACATCCTTCAGGGGAAGAGTTTTCAGAATTACAAGGAGTTTTTAAAACTGCACATATTTCATGAAGATTCTAATACTTCCTCCCCATCCTTGAAAAATCATACTCTGCTCAACCCATCCATTATGGGATTATTGCTGTAATTAGACAATGATACTAATAAAAGTATTCCATATAAAACAGGTATTTGAGGGTGGTCAAAGTTCACAAAGGCAGGTTTTAAAAGTATCTCTTCAATGAAAATGATCAGCTTTATTTTAGGACTGTAGTATAACTTCTTAAAAAAAACTTGGGTTTTGAACCCCATCATATAATTTTGAAGATCAAAAAAATGATGTCGACCTGCTTATTTCTCAAAGAGCTATAGTAAATAGGTACGGTTTTTCCTCTTACATAAACTACTCTTGCCTTTCCTCAACATCTGTTATACAAAATCATGAAAGTTTGTAGCAACATAGTAGTGATACAGGAAAAATTAGGCAAGAGAGAGAAAGTGACAAAGCATAAAATACAGAGAAAGAGAAAAAGCATAAAATACCATGGCATTTGGGGCTTGGTTTGCTGTGCTTGTAGCATATACAAGGTGAACTGCCAAGAGAAAAAATAATAAACATAGCATAACCAGATCATGAAAACCTTATGTGGCTAGTTGAATTTAGATTTTTATCCTGTAGGAGACAAGAGCCACCGAATGGTTTAGGAAGATGTTTCTGTTAGTAGCGTAGGAGATGGATTGCTAAGAGGCAAGGCCAGTGAAGAGATGACAGCTCTGGTCTAGACAGAAGCTGACGAAGTCCTTCTCCAAGGCAAGGGTGATAGGAGTTGGAGTTGGAGATGAGTGTACTTGTTTCCTCAATACATTATACTTGTGTATATTACTAATACTGATTCTCAGTCCTACTTTGAGACACAACCTCATGCAACAACCTCAAAGTATTATTGATGCTTAGAGAATTTGATAATGTTATAGCTACCACAGCACAATTCCAATATGCAAAAATTGAATGTATAAATGTCCAAGTTAGGGCCCAGAGAAGACAATTTTTATTATTTATTTTGAATGTAATATTAAATTTATAATTTATCAGTTACCTTCCAGAATAGTTATGTCCTTTGTACATTCCATAATATTCACCAGTCTCAGCTACATTTATGTTATATCTAACTTGTTTATCATTCAAAGTTGTGTTCTAACTTGACTGAAACCAAACTAAGCTAAACAGGAGAAGAGAGAACAGTCATAGACTCTGAATAACGATACGTTAGCTTGCCTCCTCCTGGTAAGATTCATTGTGATTTGCCCTTACCTTCCTGTGCCATGCTTTCTAGCTGTGGGCTGTTGAGAGCAGATCCTGCACAAGGAATCAGCAGACACAGAGTTAAAACAGAACGATGAGAGAGTTTAAGCTCTATTAGCCCACACTAATATAAAAGAGAATCGAAGGACTGGATTAAAGATATTTCTGAACAAAAGCTGGATCTCTAGCCAGTGTAAGAAAAAGAAGGATTGCAGAACAGCTCCACGTTAAGAAACTTTATTCAAGAATTATCTAAATTTAGTAGATATATATGTTAGAAGCTTACTGTTTATCCTGCAAAACACTTTCATTGGAAAGAATTTTGGTAAAATATTTTAAATAATGGGATCCTTTTTATGCATTCAGATGTGATTAATGTGTAAGAAATGCAATCATCAATTTTTCAAAGTTATATCTATTATGTAGACCAGAGTGCCTATTAACCATATACAGTTAGTGACCTTTCACCTCTTTGATTTTAAGTTCAATCAATGCAATAATTAGCACAAGGGAATTCAGCTCAATTTTCTATGATATCTCTTCTGTGATAATATTTAGAGTATCAAATTTTTTCCTCAAAAAAAAAATCAGGATTACCCTTACACTTTTGATGCCTTAGGAATATGTGTATTGTATCTTCACTACCTGGATGCACAGTTTATAGACTATTCTAGCCAATATAGTGCAGATATTAACCTCATGTGATCAAGTTAAACAAGAATACATGGTTTTTTCACAGAGAGACAAGACATCTAGGATTAAGTATGGAGAAGTGCCAGAGAATGAAGTATACAGTTTTTCAGATCAGCTACAGTTTGCATTGAAAAACATACCTGATGTCAAATAAGCCATTGTTCTTTTTATAACCATAGTAATGACCAAGGAGTATGTCTGTTTGATAGTTTTTGAATCTAAATACGATGAAACAAAGTTTTTAGCTGTGTAACTGCCATGTCAAGAATTATACACATATCTATTGTTCAGTGTATGGGAAATACAGAAAAACTACTTGGTAGCTCTCTTTGAGAAATGAATTGGTTTTAAGAAATGTGTGTTAAGTCGTTTCAGTCTGAATCTTTGCGACCCTGCGGACTGTAACCCACCAGGATCTTCTGATTCTCCAGGCAAGAATACTGGAGTGGATTGCCATTTCCTTCTCCAGGTGATCTTCCAAATCCAGGGATAGAACCCACGTCTCTTATATCTTCTGCATTGCCAGGCAGGTTCTTTACCACTAGCGCCACCTGGGGCAGCCCCCTTTATTTATTTCCCTTTAGGAAATAGAGACCTACTATTAGCCCACATGATAGGAAAAACTCTCAGTGGCAAAATAGTAAGGAAGAGAAAAGATTCGTGTCAGTCCAGGAAGGAAGGACCTCTGAAAACAGGACAGTCTTGAAAAAGTCCATCAAGATGGGCAGTATTTGAATCAGTGAGAAACAGACTAGAGAGAACAAAACTAAGACAAATGGAAGAGGTAGGCAAGGGATAATATGGTACATAGAGCCCAACAATGCATACTGGATTCTGACATAGTAGAGTTTAGCTTGGGCAGAATTTCTTTAAGAAAGAAATATAAAAATCAATATATAAAAAAAAAAACAAGTAAAACAAAAAACAAACATATGACTGTCTTCTTTGATAGTTACTTTACACATGAAGACCACACAGCTTTGACCTCTAATATGCCTCCACTCAGTACAGAAAATTATATTGCCAAGTCAAAGAACTTGTACAATTTCTACAAGTGCCAGAGGGGTTTCAGAATCATTCAATAATTAATATATAAGACTGATTTTTTTTTCAGGCTATAATGAATGCAGTGTGTGGGGGTTAAAATATTTTTTTTATGACTTGACTGTTGTTAGAACATTTTTGGAATTCACTAATACTCCCACCTCAAATACTTGGTAGTGATTGCATACACTGTGAAGAAATGTCAAAATATAAGTAGTAAAAACAAAGGAATCTTGGTATGACAGACTTAGAATTTGAGCTAATGTGATTTCACGTATATTCCAGAACCTACAGTGCATTCAGAAATTATATGTGGACACCCAGTACATACCCACAACATGTAAATTATACTTTATTCCACTAAAAATTAAACTTTACTTTTCATAAGCATAACTATATCTCTGAGCATATTGCTTACTGTCTGTGTATCAGTGATTATATATGATGTAATTAAGTGTACAGTTTATCAATTTCTAGGGACAGTGAGTTTTGGGGGCTTTTTGTGAGGGGTAAGGCATGGGAGAACTTCAGAAATAACTTCAGTAGGTACCAGGGAGGGGATATCAGTGTTCTTCCTCTCTTCAAAGTCCAGGGCCTGCCTCTTGTATGATACTTGATGTTCTGGTCTGATTTTCATGTATGAGTTGCCATAGCACTAACAAAATGTGAAATCTGGTTTTGGTAGAGACAGATGAGGCAGTGGTGAGATACGGTGCCAAGAGAGGAAGGTGATAGCTGTGGAAACTTCAGCTCCAGGCAGTGGGTGTGCTGGTAAATATCTAACAATTGACTCTGCAGAAGAAAAGGCTCTGATTTGTAGCATTTGCCAGTTTCCATGGTGTAAATACTCCCACATGTCCAATTTCATATCATTATCAAGCTCCAAACCTAGTTTAAGAGATAACTGTGGAGCTGGTAAAAGATACAACCCCGTGACTCTCAGGGGTCGAGATGATCTGACCCCAACACACTCTGCCTCAGGCTTCAGGTACAGTTCATGCTGTGACCTACAGCCTGCCCATGGCCTCTGAAAATGTGTTTGATCATTTTTAAAAGCATAAAATAATAATATACCACATCATACAAATATTAGTTATAACTATGCTCCATATAAACAGTGTCAGACTTTATTTTGGGGGGCTCCAAAATCACTGCAGATGGTGATTGCAGCCATGATATTAGGAGACACTTACTCCTTGGAAGGAAAGTTATGACCAACCTAGATAGCATATTCAAAAGCAGAGACATTACTTTGCCAACAAAGGTCCGACTAGTCAAGGCTATGGTTTTTCCAGTGATCATGTATGGATGTGAGAATTGGACTGTGAAGAAAGCTGAGCACCGAAGAATTGATGCTTTCGAGCTGTGGTGTTGGAGAAGACTCTTGAGAGTCCCTTGGACTGCAAGGAGACCCAACCAATCCATTCTAAAGGAGATCAGTCCTGGGTGTTCTTTGGAAGGAGTGATGCTAAAGCTGAAACTCCAGTACTTTGGCCACCTCATGAGAAGAGTTGATTCATTTGAAAAGACTCTGATGCTGGGAGGGATTGGGGGCAGGAGGAGAAGGGGACAACAGAGGATGAGATGGCTGGATAGCATCACTGACTCAATGGGCGTGGGTCTGCGTGAACTCTGGGAGTTGGTGACGGACAGGGAGGCCTGGCATGCTGCGATTCATGGGGTCGCAAAGGGTCAGACATGACTGAGCGACTGACTGAACTAATGTTCCATATTCTATGAATTTCATAAAAATAAAATTTATAGAATAAGAGATATAAAAGAAACCAAGCAGACTCTTAAGATATGTTAAGATAAAGATATAGGAAACTGTAACCACTTTATCAGATGGGAAAGGAGAAGCATTAACTCTGATGCTGAAATGCAGGTTCCTTCTTAAACAGTTTTCCCTCTTCTACCTCAAAAAAAAAAAAAAAGAAAAGAATACTACACCACAAGAATATACAACACTATATGGACGTATGAGGATGAGGACATTCAGAAAATGCACTAGATTTACTAATAATAGGTATTCTGAGAAAGCTTCTGAGCATGCAGCAGGCATCCAGTGCACCTGACACACAGCCTGTTGAGAGCCCACCTTCCATGTTTAAAGTGGCCAAACATACAGATCTCTCCTCCAAATTACCCCTGCAGCCAACTGCAGTGTGGCAGGAGAAACAGACACATGCATGCACACACATGCATATACATTCCCTCTCTTGAACAAAGACTGAGAGCATTCTGAAACTTCCCTGGAAACTTATAAGATACTCTGTAATGTTTGTTGGAGAAGAAAATAGCAACCCACTCCAGTGTTCTTGTCTGGAAAGTCCCACAGACAGAGGAGCGTGGTGGGCTACAGTCCATGGGGTCACATATTTGTATTCATATCACCAAAGAAGGACAGGATATGGTCAAGTATTGATTACAAGAGAGCAGTCTTTTTTAAAAAAAAATAGGAAATAAGGATAATCAAAGGAATTGTCTTACTGATCTGGACAGCAGATCATATTTTTACAACCAGTGTAACTCTTGCTGCTGCTGCTGCTAAGACGCTTCAGTCGTGTCCGACTCTATGTGACCCCATAGACGACCTCCTACCAGGCTCCCCCGTCCCTGGGATTCTCCAGGCAAGAACACTGGAATGGGTTGCCATTTCCTTCTCCAAAGCATGAAAGTGAAAAGTGAAAGTGAAGTCGCTCAGTCGTGTCTGACTCTTAGCGACCTCATGGACTGCAGCCCACCAGGCCCCTCTGCCCATGGGATTTGCCAGGCAAGAGTACTGGAGTGGGGTGCCATTGCCTTCTCCAGTGGTAACTGTTGTAACTTAATAAAATTCTGCTCTTTAACTATAAGTAATCAGTTAATTTTTATTTTCTTATTAAGTGGTAACTCTTATAACTTAATAAAAAAAATAAAAACTGATTACTTATAGCTAAAGAGCAGAATGTTGGGCAGCCTAGTAAAAAAAAAGTAAGCAAAATACTTATGCAAGAAAAAAAAAGTTTTGAATTTATCTGCAAAACTTATTTTTTGTCTTTTAGTTAAATTTATAGAATAAATTTTAAAAGACAAAATTTAGGAACTTCAAAAGTATCCACAACTGTAACTAATCCCGTTGTTTTTATGAAACATTATCATTTTGAGTTTTGTTGTCTGGTGTATTACATTTTTACTTTGTATGAGAGTTAGAAAATATGGGAACATAAAGTTCACTCTGATTTCTATAAAGACAAAAGTTTGGCAATAGTAAAAAGCAATTTCTAGTCATTGCTTTCTTAAAGAGTTTCTTTTAGTGAGTATTATTTTAAAATGCATGAAGTGTGTTGAATCTTAAATTGGGAAACAGGGAACAGGAAAATCTTGGATGAAAAATAATCCAAATAAAACTAAACCCTCTAAATGATAATTAATTAGAAACACAAGTTAACTAGGCTGGAAGTGCATGTTTATGAGTTTAAATGACCTTTACATATGACTCAAAGCCAAATAATAGCTTTTTTGTGGATTGTGACTATTTAAATGCATTTTTTTTTTGTTCTTTTTGTCCAGGGAACTAATAGTTTATGTTAGTAGTTATAAATACCTAGGCTTACTCATCTTATCAAGCTGAAGCCCTCACCTTAGCACCTTTCAATAAATTTTCAGAAAATCTTAACATATTTTAACTCATTTGCTCTCCCCAACAACACTTTTGCTATGAAGTGAATATTGGGTTGGGAAAAAATTAAGAAAGTATTATCTAACCAAAGGAAAAAATATCAGTAATAGACGTAACACTTTTAAAGCTAACATTAGCACAAAATGAATTAATTGTTCAGTTTCTTTTTACTATTATAAGCCCTTTTTAGAAATATACCATTTAATCAAGGACTATAAAAACTCCTAGGTTTCTTTAATATAATGCACCCACAAACTATCTAATTTTTAAATAATAAATAAAGCTTCAATGCTTGCCTTCTGTTTTCTATAATAAATACTGAATTAATAATGCATTGGCAATCTATCATCATTAGTACCTTGAGACCACTTCAAAGATTCTGAAGATCACACTGGTAAACTCATTTCCCAAGTCTGCACTCTGGTTTCTGTCCTCTTGAAAAATGAAAATGGTACAGTTTCCTGTTGTTGGAGGAATTTTGACTATACATTCATTCTTATAAAAGCTATTGCTATAGATTTTTAAGAATTGATGCAAGTAGTTATATTTTGGGCTTCTCAGATTGTACTAGTGGTAAAGAGCCTGCCTGCCACTGCAGGGGACGTAAGAGATGCGGGTTAGACCCCTGTGTCGGGAAGATCCCTTGAGGAGGTCGCGGCCACCCACTCCAGCATTCTTGCCAGGAAAATCCCATGGACAGAGAAGCCTGGCAGGCTACTGTCCATAGGGTCACAAAGAGTCAGACACAACTGAAGCGGCTTAGCGCAGCACAGTTACGTTTTACCCGATTTCAAGTTAAGTCCTCTTGATTTTCCTGTTTTGTTTAATGGCATCACAATTTTCCAGATCATCTAGTTTATAAATGTAAACGCTTTTTAAAAAAATTCTTATTTCTGATCTGCTACATCTAGTTACCAGTGCTATGAATTCCACCTGTGGGATAGTTTGCCAGTGTTTTTGCATTTCTGTTGCCAATACCATTGTTACCACACTTGAAATGTTATAGTATTAACTGAACTCTCTCTTAACCCACACTTTTCCCAGTCCAGTTCACCCAGGAAGCAGCTTCCTGCTTTCCTCAAAAACCGACACGGCTTATAAGATTTTGATCATCCTCCGTGGTCCATGAAATGAAATGCAGAGTCCTTGCCTTGCATTATAGTCTATATTTCAGTACCATTGTGTAGTAATAAAAATAATACTGGTTTGGGGATATGGCTTTAAATCTGGATTCCTGTAATTAACAGCTCTGTGCTCTTAACAGGATAACTAACTTTTCCATTTCTGAGTTTTCATCTCTGAAATATAGGGGCAATCCTGTCAATTTTTTTAAATTAAATTACATGTACTACATTTAGCAGGCTTCCCTGGTGGCTCAGTGGTAAAACAAACAAACAAAAACACCTGCCAGTGCAGGAGACATGGCTTTAATCCCTAGGTTGGGAGGATCCCCTGGAGAAGGAAATGGCAACCATACTTCAGTATTCTTGCCTGGAGAATCCTGTGGACTGTCCACGGTGACCTAGTGACTAAACAACAATATGCTTAACACAGTGTTACGCGCATTGTGGGAGTGGTCACGTATCCTTTTCCCGTCTTATCACTCATCACGAAGTTAGACTGCCACTGATCCTCACAACTCTAAATCTTTTGCTCACTGAGACTACGAAGTAACCTTCCACCCATGTTCATCTGTCAATGTTTTGTTCATCTCTCAAAGCTAAACTCAAGTATGTGACCCTCCCCTCTTTTGCCCTTTTCAGGAATTCCCAAAATATATCTCTCATTCCTTTGAGAAAGAACACTTACAATATCCTGCCTCATTTTAGTTACTATGTAGTTATCTTTCCTTTTAGAGCCTTAACTTCTTGAGATGGAAGAAGCCAAACACATGTATATAAATGCTTGCCCATGGTAGGAATGCTATAGTTGTCAACAAATGGATATATAGTTTTTCAGAAATTTTGCTTCAAGTGTTACCTACATAGAACTACATTTTACATTAACCTTTCTTAACCCTGTCAAGTAATTTTAATTGGCAGAAACAACATGTCATGTAAGATACTATCCAACTGCTTTCTCTTTCCATTATTACTTACAACTTTTAAATGTTTCTACTTCTTTTACAATGAGTGCTATTATATAATATGATCATCAAACATATTATGGGAATTTTGTTAATAGTTTGGGTCTCACAGTAAAATAGGGTAAAAAAAATAAAACTGAAAAATTAACTGAAATGTGTCTGGAATAAGAAGTGAAAAAATATCTCAATAAAATATGATTAATGAAAAATTCTCTAATACCTGTAAAGTTTTAGAATGTCTTTTGAAAGTAGTTATAAAAGGCAGAAAAATGAAAGCATGTAACAGCATTTGAGCCAGGTCTTATTTATGTTCATGGACGCTCTCCCACAGTTTTCCTGATATTTTCCTCCACAACACAGTCTCTATTCTGGAGCAGTTTCCAACATACTTTTAGTTCTACAGTGAAAACAGGAAGAAGCATATTTCTGAGTACCAAAATAAAAGAAGAAAACCATGGTTCAATAATACCCAACAGTGAAATGATGACATACTTGAGACAAACTGAAAATTTTCTCATACTGACTATACCCAAAGTAGAGCAGTTTTCCTAAAAGTATATTTTCTTATTTCTCCTACTTTGAGCAATAAAATAGCATCCACATCTACTGAAAACACCAAAAGCATTCTTTCAAATACTGCCATCTAAAACATGGGTCTGTAGGAGTAAGAGATGTATATTCCTTATAGGACTTTTCTGTAAATTCTGTTTATAACTGATAGTTATAATTCAGTAAATTATACTATTAATTCAGTAAAAAAAAAATAATACTGTCTTATATATCTCAGAATGCTGCATTTAAGTACCTATACGGTATAGCACTCACTACTTTACCATGCGCTTATTATACTTGCGTTACTTCAGAGAATACAAAACTGTTTCGAAAAATACTGAATTTTGATGCGTGTTTTTTACATATGGTGTTCATCAAAGAACAGATATTTAACAAAAGAAAAAAATATAGAAATATAGATTGACTTTGATTTTCATGCTAAATGAATTCATAACAACTATGATGGAAATGGCAACCCACTCCAGTACTCTTGCCTGGAAAACCCCACGGACAGAGGAGCCTGGTAGGCTACAGTCCATGGGGTCGCAAAGAGTCGGACACGACTGAGCGACTTCACTTCACTTCACTTCACTTCATGACCTCTATATGTTAGGGATACCACGTCCGCCTGGTTACCCTTTTGTATTCATAACATGTTGATAAACAAGAATGTCACCTAGACATTAATGGACAGACATTCCACCTAGACTTGAGTTTCTTAATCTTTAGCTTGCAGACCAATCACCTGAGAGGACTAATGACAGAGGTTTCGATTCAGCGGGTGTGGACTGAGTTACGAGAAACATGCTTTTAACAAGTAAAGCTGGCAACTTTACCACCCTAATGCAGATGGCCCCCAAACTGAACTTTACGTTGTTCTGCTCTGCAAGGATAGTCCACGCTTTCAATCCCAGCTCTCTAAAATCCCTGGAATTGGCTGATGGAGGGTGGTGAGACTGAAGGCCTGTAGAGAGTGTTTTATGAGTACAGTTGTTGTGGGGAATAAATAGATCTTTCAGATTTCATCTATATTAACCGTATAGGTAAATTGAATGGAACCAATACTCATTAATAGGGAATTTCACAGAAGAATTGAATTTACTTGGGGACATGTGAAGTGAAAGTTGCTCAGTCGTGTCCAACTCTTTGCAACCCTATGGACTGTATAGTCCATGAAATTCTCCAGGCCAGAATATTGGAGTGGGTAGCCTTTCCCTTCTCCAGGGGATCTTCTCAACCCAGGGATCAAACTCAGGTCTCCCGCATTGTGGGCAGATTCTTTACCAACTGAGCCACAAGGGAAGCCCAAGAACACTGGAGTGGGTAGCCTATCCCTTCTCCAGTGGATTTTCCCGACCCAGGAATTGAACCAGGGTCCCTTGCATTGCAGGCGGATTCTTTACCAACTGAACTATCAGGGAAACCCTGGGGACATGCTGATAGGTAAATATTTTCTATATACAAAGCAGGGACACAATAAATATTGGCTATCATTATCATTACCAGGATTTTTACATAAGTTAATATTCTTCCCTCATTCTCTCTGTATGTTCTGTTTTTCTGGAGTCCAATTGGAAATGGGAAAAGGGGGAGGAACTACTACCTGGGAGAGATCTAACAAGTGTTTTCCCTCTGTGGACCTCTGGATGATCCTTGATATGTTTCAGGGATTCCAAGGAATTTGTTTAATCCTTTCTTCTGAGAGTGAGTAAAGTCACTCAGTCATGTCTGACTCTTTGTGACCCCATGGACTGTAGCCTACCAGGCTTCTCAGTCCATGGGATTTTCCAGGCAAGAGTACTGGAGTGGGTTGCCATTTCCTTCTCCAGGGGATCTTCCCGACCCAGTGATTGAATCTGGGTCTCCCGCATTGTAGGCAGATGCTTTACCCTCTGAGCCACCAGGGAAGCCCAGAATAACATAATTCTACTTCAGTGTGGCATGCTGGCAGGCACTCTAATTTTTGTTATTGCTAAAGTGTGTCCTAGATATGTTTTGTCTCCTTACTCGATAGACAAAGAATGAGGTTAAATATAGGCCAGTGGAAATACACAGAAGTGTGAAAAATACTGATATATTTGAATCAAAGCAAACAAAAGTGTATAGGTAGAAGAAAAGAAAGAGGGGACCAGCAAGTGAGCTTATAGCCAAATATTTGAATTTGCTCCTATAGGTGTTATATAACCATCAAATTATGAGCACTATAAGTAGGAATACAATGATCAAGTTTTGTGTTTAGAAAGACACATAGTGACAGTCTGAAGTATGGATTCGAAGCTGAATAATGGAATATGTAGACATTTAAGAGATTAGTGGGTAGGACTGTGACAAGAGCCTTAACTAAATGAATTTCAAGAGGAATGGCTAGATAGTAGAAGAAGAGAAGAAAGGGAAATGAATTAGTATTTACTGATGATCTCCTGTTATATATACATTATACAGTTTAACCTTTGTGCAGTACACTTTACAAGTGACAAACTGAGGTTTGAGAACATTAGATTTATAGCTCTAAATTATAGACTAGGGGTAAAACAAAATTTCATACCCAGGCCTGTATGACACATCCTTTTATTGTACCACACTGCCTCTCAGCTGTAACAGTTTCTGAGATTTGAGGATCCAAGCTGAGAAATACTTAAGCAGTAGAACAGTAGGAGGGCTCAGTGAAGAAAAATGCGAGTTAATGAAGAGGAATAATGCAGGGTTTCCAGCTTGGTCAACTGGATGGAGGATGGCATAGCTCTTATGTAAGGAACAGAAGACCAGAGCAGATTTGAGGAAGGTTATGAGTTCATTTGGGAACATACTGAACTTGAAATGCCTAGAGGCTATCAGGAGAATTATCTAGTAACAATTAGCTGTATGGACCAAGAGCTCAAGAAAAGAAAGAGGAATGGGATTTCAGATTTCAGGATAATCAACATATGGGTCATAAGCAAAGTGACACTTACAGATACAATTATTTAGGACTGTATGGGTAGAAAATGACAGTTATCATAGTATAGAATATAGAGTGGGGGACCAAACATGCTATAACTCTTCATGTACATTGATGCAGTATTTTCAGATGATTTTCCAAGATTTCCACAGGTTTAAAAGAAAGGGGAACAGTCATCATTATATTGGCAGCACAGGTTTTGGCAAGAGCAACATTCTATGAATTTGGACTGTCTGGAAGGAAAACAAGGTTAAAGTGATAAGTCTTGACTTTAGAATATTTAAAATATCTTTTCAGTTTTGTTTTGTCCTCTTTTTGTCCTTTTCATAGTAATTTAGGCATTTAGTAGTCAACATTTACTGGATACTTATATATACTATACCCTTTGCTGTGCTTAACACATACTCATTGTTTTAATAACCTCGTAATCCTATAAATTGGGCTTCCCTAATAGCTCATCTACCTGCAATGCAGGCGACCTGGTTCCCATTCTAGGGTCAGGAAGATCCCCTGGAGAAGGGATAGGTTACCCACTCCAGTATTCTTGGGCTTGCCTGGTGCCTCAGATGGTAAAGAATCCACCTGCAATATGGGAGACCTGGGTTTGATCCCTGAGTTGGGAAGATCCCCTGGAGAAAGGAATGGCTACCCACTCCAGTATTATTTCCTGGAGAATTCCATGGACAGAGGAGCCTGGCAGGCTACAGTCCATGGGATGCAAAGAGTTGGACACGACTGTATTTATATTTACTATACCCTTTGCTGTGCTTTACATATACTCATTGTTTTAATAACTTCCTAATCCTATAAATTAGATCATATCTCTGTTACTCAATAAACAAGAAAACAAGATTCATAGAGATTATGCAGTTTGCCCATGGCTGATGATGTTTGTGTCTTAGCTTGGATTTGAATCCAAACTAGGACTTCTTTATTACATTTCCAAAAGGATCATATCCAAGAAGCTCTCTTTAATGTAGTTACTTGAATGAAAAAAGAATGGCTTGACACTGCAGAACAATTCTATGTAGACTTTTCCCTCAGGTGACAGAAAATAGTATTTTGGTTTCTCTAATAGCTTATGGTTACTTATTAATTTGTTTACCAAATACCATATTTTATAGATAGTCTAGAAATTAATGTCAACTAGTGTTCATTTAATTTTCACATATCTGAATTAGTAAGATAATTTAATGTTCAAAACTCTGACTAGTATTGCTTATCATTATATACATACATTGAATATGTACATGTTTTTGTATATCAGGCATGCCTTAATAAAGTGATTTTTAGAAATTACGAGCTTCAGAAGGAGAAGGTGAGGTAAATTGAGAATGTAGCATTGATATATATACACTACCACATGTAAAATAAGTTGCTTGTGAGAAGCTGGTGTAAAGCAAGGAAGCTCAGCTTGGTGCTCTGTAATGACCCAGAGGGGATGGAGCGGTGGAGAGGAAGCTCAAGAGGGAGGGGATATATGTATACTTAGAGCTGGTTCACATTGTTATACAGCAGAAACTGGCATGACATTGTAAAGCACTTATCCTCCAATTAAAATATATAAATAAAAATTAGAAGTATCAATCCTCAATAAGGCCTTCACTGCTAAAAGGTATTTCTCATGATTTGAGATATACTTAAAAATTAATTAGTAATTATTAGTGACACACTTATGATAGTCTGTCATATTTACTCAAAATATCAGTGTAAATGAATCTGTTGAAAACTAAGTACAAATAAAGGTGAATTGTGGAAGAGACATAACAGGATGTGGGGAAAATTACAATATAAAGACTAAAATTTCAGTAAAATTAAAATTTTTAACTTTAGTGTTATAATAATCTGACACATAATTGTTATGGTTAGAGTTTGCATTGGCGTAATTAACCTTTGAACATTTTATTAAACTTTATTTCCAATGAATAAATTTCTATCTAAATTGAATGTTGCATTAAAAAATTTACTGTTTACTCTTTTCAACACTTGACAGAAGAAACTTTGCTCTTTTGATATTAATTTTGTACCCAATAATAGTTTTAAAATTTTTGTTTATAATTTCTTCTCTCATAGAACATTAAGCTCTTCAACATATAACTGTATTAAGATATTATTATTATATTTAGAGGGTGTGGAGAAAAGGGAACCCTCTTACACTGTTGGTGGCAATGCAAATTAGTACAGCCACTATGGAGAACAGTGTGGAGATTCCTTAAAAAATTGCAAATAGAACTGCCTTATGACCCAGCAATCCCACTGCTGGGCATACACACTGAGGAAACCAGAATTGAAAGAGACACATGTACCCCAGTGTTCATCGCAGCACTGTTTATAATAGCCAGGACATGGAAGCAACCTAAATGTCCATCAACAGATGAATGGATAAGAAAGCTTTGGTACATATACACAATGGAGTATTACTCAGCCATCAAAAAGAATACATTTGAATCAGTTCTAATGAGGTGGATGGAACTGGAGCCAATTATACAGAGTGAAGTGAGCCAGACAGAAAAACACCAATACAGTATACTGACACATATATATGGAATTTAGAAAGATGGTGGTGGTAAACCTGTACGCGAGACAGCAAGAGAGACACAGATGTGTAGAACAGCCTTTTGGACTCTGTGGGAGAGGGAGAGGGTGGGAGGATTTGGGAATATGGCATTGTAACATGTATGATATCATAAGGGAAACGGATTGCTGGTCTAGGTTCGATGCAGAAGGCTTGGGACTGATGGGCGGGGATGATCTGGAGGGATGGTGTGGAGAGGGAGGGGGAAGAGGGGGTCTGGATTGGGAACTCAGGTACACTTATGGCTTATTTATGTCAATGTATGGCAAAATGAGTACAGTATTGTAAAGCAAAACAAACTAAAAAATAAAAATTTTTTTTAAAGATATTATTATTATATTTAAATGTTAGTATTATTTTAGTAGTTATCCAAGTAGTTGCTTCTCAGGTGGCTCTTGGAGAAGAAAATAGCAACCCACTCCAGTATTGTTGCCTGGAAAATCCCATGAATGGAGAAGCCTGGCAGGCTACAGTCCATGGGGTCACAAAGAGTCGGACACGACTGAGCGACTTCACTTTTTCACTTCAGGTGGCTCTAGTGGTAAACAACCTGCCTGCCAATGCAGATTCGATCCTTAGGTTGGGAAGATCCCCTGGAGGAGGAAATGGCAACACACTCCAGTATTCTTGCCTGAGTAATCTCACACACAGAGGAGCCTAGAAGGCTACAGTCCATAGGGTCGCACAGAGTTGGATTTGACTAAAACAACTTAGCACACACACATGGACACAGTTTTTAACAGAAACTTAGAATTGCTTAGAATTCAATGACAGTAACATTCATTTCACATATAAGTAGCCACATTCTTCAGTTAATATTTTAGAAGCAACCACATGTTAACGCTACAAAAATTGTTTTACTTTTTCAAGGTCAATGAGTTTATATCTGATTCAAAATTTTGGTGCAGTTAAACTGTCTCTTCAAAACCAGTTTTGTAGAATTTGAATTCCCTGCCTCCCCCACATGTATATGGCACTGAACAGGACAATACATTTTCTTGGTCCATTCAAGAGTTGATTAGCTGAAGATATGCTAACTATGCCTCTAAACTAGTTGTATTTTCCAAACAGGCTCAGTCCACATGTGAAAAAGAATAACAAGGCAGCTCCAGAGAACCTAAGCTATCCAACTGCCTGGGACAAATGTTACTGAAAAATAAGATGAGGTTTATTTTCCAATGCATTATTATGATGAGCTCAATTTTAATTTTTGTTTTAATTGGATTTAAAGATTAAGAAAGTAATCAAAAACCTATAATATAGGAATCAAGGGGCATAAAGAAAGTTTGTCTCCAAAACACATATTTTCCCCGTATTCTTACCTGCCACCTCCCTGAAATCTTATCACTGGAAACTAATTGCTGCATATAAAGCATCATATCCCTAGGGGGTCCACAGCTAAAAGGCATATACCCTGAGGAAGTTTACACATTGAGCTATTAACCATTATAGCATCAATTTTAAAAATGGATTTCTAATTGCATGGTTGGTAGAAAGGAGGGCCCTGAAAAATCAACATTCAAGAAAGTCTTGAAGGATTACAGCAAGGGAAAGAAGTCTGTAACAACATAGTCAGAGACAAAGGCCCAGAGCAAGGAGCTCTAGACAGTCAGGAGTTACAGTAAAAGTCCCAAGATTTGGAGGAAAGGGAGGGATAGCCTGTAATAAGAGAAAGCTGATGAAAGATGAGGAGGAGATCCATGAACATGCACTTCCTCAGTTACCCAGTTAATGTCTCCTGTCAGCTCTGAGTCTTGACATCTATACTAAATTCATTTTCTGCTCTCCTAATTCCATTACGGGTTTCTTTCTAGTGAATTGCCCTCTAAGAAGGCACGTTAATCCTACAACTTTATGTTTTTCATTTGTTTCTCATATGGACTTATACTTTAGCACACGCATTACTGTTCCTCTCTGTATGGGTCCATGCAACCATATTTGTATGAATGTGCAATGTCACAGTCTAGTTTGTGATTCAGCATGACATTGTGTTCTCTTCATACATCCGTGACATGTTTCCTCCATGTGTTTCTAAAGGCCTGTTTTCCAAGTCAAGAATCATATTCAAAATTACCAGGATGACAGGATCTCTAAAGTTAAGCAATAGCAAGGAATATCTGACCTCTTTACATGTAACTTTATTTTTTTAAATAATTGACTAGAATGTTGAGATGATATCAACAAGATGCAGTTTTAGAAAGGTAATGTCAAAGTGCTATAAATATGACTAGTCAGCAATTTCACAAGTACAGAAGCAGAACAGACCTGACTTGGCAAGAAGTCATTCAAAAGTGATGTGGAACTTTTAGTACAAAAGCTTAAGATCAGCCAACAGTGTAGTACTTCTGCTCCAAAATATATTAATTGCAAGATTTGGCTGCCTTATAATAGAAGTTAAGTGGTGCTTAGGAAGCAGTTATCCTGCTGTTGTTAGCCTCACCCTGGTCAATTTGGAGCTTTATGTTCTGGGTACCTCATTGTAGACGGCATCCTTGGAGGACTAATAGATGGTAAGAGGCTAGGAAATTACATTAAAAGGTAATGGCTGAGGGAATTTACATTGTTTAGCATAGAAAAGATCAGGTTAAATAGAAATATAACTGTCTTTATATATTAAAGTGACTGTCCCATAGAAAATGGTTTAGTGGTAAAGGAGTAAAAATCATTTACTAATTCATGGTCTTATTTTAGATTATGGGAGGACTGATTTCATGGTAGTTACATTCCATATAGAAGTTAAATAGCAGAGAGTATTAGAGCTCAGTATGAGAATGTGTAGATAGAAATTACTTAGAGCAGCAAGAAAAGCTTGGACTTGGAAACACAGCCTGAGATAGTACTGGAAAGTACATAATTCTCTGTGGACTGAAAGCATCTTTCATGTCCCTAATCATAGCCCTATCTCTTAGTCAGCCCAGCATTTTAAGTAGCCAAAAACCACTTAAAATTGTTACAGGATTTTTAGAGCTAAATGAGATCTAGATCACCTGGTTTAATCTTTTTATAAAGAACAGAGGCTGAGGAAAATTAAATAATTTGTAAAATGCATAACACAAGCCACAGGTAGGAACCAAAGCTCTGGCCTACTGATCCCCTGTTCAGGTGTCATTTGTTCATTACGCTAGTTAAGTAATTACTTAAATAATATTAGGGGCATCATATTCTCTTTGTCATATAAAATATTAATTATTAGAAATCTCTCACTTATTTTGAAGTCACTTACCAAACCTTTTTCAATGATAGAGAGTATAACCAAAAAGTATAGAAAGTAGGCATAAAGGCTTCTAAAGCACAAAAGAAGTCCTAAAAGCTTGCAAACAAACTAAACTCATTTAACTATACATATTTGAAGTCTCAAAGAAGTTTTTATTCAGATAATAAGTCTATTCAGAGTTAATCCTTCTGAGACTTTATTTCCTCATTTTTAAAAGAAAAATAATAGTACCTCCATCATTCAATTTATCTGAAAATTAAATTAGTTGTCACATGTGACTTGCTTAGCTTTGTGCCTTACACACAAAAGAGTTTCAAAAATGTCAGGCATTATTACTAATCACTAGTCAAATATTGGAGAGATGATACAGTGTTCCTGGCTTCTGTTAGAGAACAGGAATGGACTTTTCTAAAATTGTCCAGAACTACATGAGGATCTATGATGAGTTTAGTGATCATTTACCATGAGGCTAGATGAAATCATCAAGGAATGATTATAGACAGAGATCTCCATTATTTCTCTAAGTAAATGAAAGTGTTTTATTAGTCATGTCAATCTATTATTCATACACAGAGAAAAGTAACATGATGAAGGGCTTAACTTAAAGCAGGAGTAATTTCTCAATATGAGAAAGTGTTTCAACTATTTGGGTAATATAATACTGAAATGGATTGCAAGAGGTTCCATTCTTAGAGAGCTTCAAGAAAAGGTTTGACACATATAAGTCTTGGATTTCTTAGACTTAGGGGAGCCTTTCTAATCCTACCAGACTGTGACTGAAAGAGGAAAATGAGACCCACATATTTAAAAAGCAACATTAGTTTGTTATAATTAAATGTATACATATATAAACATAGATATAAATGTTTGTGTTAATTAAAAAACTAATATATACTCATCAAGTACTTGGAAATCACTAAAAAAAAAAAACAGAGAGAGAATCACCTGAACATACCACTGTTATAATCTATTTATTTTCGTTTTCCTATCTATTTTTATAAAGTTGTCATTATAAGTAGGTTTTTTAATGCAATAAATAGAAATTATTCTTTTATGTTGCTTTTAAAATTTAAGTACAGGGAATTTACTCATTTGTTACTTAACATTAACATTACTTTAATTTGATATTGAAAGTGAAAGTTGCTCAGTCATGTCTGACTCTTTGCAACCCCATATAGTCCATGGAATTCTCCAGGCCAAAATACTGGAGTGGGTAGCTGTTCCCTTCTCCGGGGGATCTTCCCAACCCAAGGATCAAACCCAGGTCTCTCATATTGCAGGTAGACTCTTTACCAGCTGAGTCATCAGGGAAGCCCAAAAATACAGGAATGGTAGCCTATCCCTTCTCTAGAGAATCTTCCTGACCCAGGAATCAAACCAGAGTCTCCAGCATTGCAGGTGGATTCTTTACCAGATGAGCTACCAGGGAAGATATTGTGTGTAGTCAAAAGCAAAGAAATGGAGAAAAGAAGCTAAAAGAGTTAGGAAGAAAAGAGAGAGAAAAGAAAGAGGAGCAGAAGAAAGCAGGGAGGAAAAGGGAGTAGCAAGAAAAAGCAATTAGGAGATATGAGGAGAAACAGAAGAGTTGGGGAAACATCAGGAGGGTGATGCCAAGGAGAAGGTTGAAAAGAGAAGTCTTAGTAATTTATGAAAGTTCCTGAAGTCATCTCAAGTCATCTAGTGCTCCAACACCATAGATATTAAGCAGGAGCATAATGCATTGATTCATATTTCTGCCCTTTCAACTTCAGATTAGTTTGTTAGATAAGGATTATAGTTCTTTGTCTGCTTTTCTGCATTAAAATAATCAAAAACACTCAAATGGCTAGAGCAGCCTATAAGTGCAGAAGACTCTTCTGATTGCAGAAGCCAAAGCTAAATCACCGAAGCATAAAAGCTTGAGGGTTTGACATCTACCTTAGATTTTCTTTTCAGTTCAGTTCAGTTCAGTCACTCAGTCGTGTCCGACTCTTTGGGACTCCATGAACCGCAGAACGCCAGGCCTCCCTGACCATCACCAACTCCTGGGGTCCGCCCAAACCCATGTCCATTGTGTCAGTGATGCCATCCAACCATCTCATCCTCTGTAGAGATCTCTTCAAGAAAATTAGAGATACCAAGTGAACATTTTATGCAAAGGATGGGCTCAATAAAGGACAGAAATGATATGGCCCTAAGAGAAGCAGAAGATATTAAGAAGAGGTGGTAAGAATACACAGAAGAACTGTACAAAAAAGATCTTCATGACCCAGATAATAATGAAGATGTGATCACTCCCATTCACCTAGAGCCAGACATCCTGGAATGTGAAGTCAGGTGGGCCTTAAGAAGTATCACTACAAACAAAGCTAGTGGAGGTGATGGAGTTCCAGTTGAGCTATTTCAAATCCTAAAAGATGATGCTGTTAAAGTGCTGCACTCAATATGTCAGCAAATTTGGAAAACTCAACAGTGGCCACAGGACTGGAAAAGGTCACTATTCATTCCAATCACAAAGAAAGGCAATGCCAAAGAAGGCTCAAACTACCGCACAATTGCACCCATCTCACATGCTAGTAAAGTAATGCTCAAAATTCTCCAAGCCAGGCTTAAGCAATACGTGAACCGTGATATTATAGATGTTCTAGCTAGTTTTAGAAAAGGCAGAGGAACCAGAGATCAAATTGCCAACATGCAATGGATCATCAAAAAAGCAAGAGAGTTCCAGAAAAACATTGATTTCTGCTTTATTGACTATCCCAAAGCCTTTAACTGTGTGGATTACAATAAACTGTGGAAAATTCTGAAAGAGATGGAAAAATCAGTCCACCTGACCTGCCTCTTGAGAAACCTGTATGCAGGTCAGGAAGCAACAGTTAGAACTGGACATGGAACAACAGACTGGTTCCAAATTGGAAAAGGAGTACATCAAGGCTGGATATTATCACCCTGCTTTTTAACTTCTGTGCAGAATACATCATGAGAAATGCTGGGCTGGAAGAAGCACAAGCTGGAATCAAGATTGCTGGGAGAAATCTCCATAACCTCAGATATGCAGATGACACCACCCTT
>SJYA01001822.1:3920204-4021101 GCA_006410615.1 Neotragus moschatus | reverse complement strand
TGCAGAATACATCATGAGAAATGCTGGGCTGGAAGAAGCACAAGCTGGAATCAAGATTGCTGGGAGAAATCTCCATAACCTCAGATATGCAGATGACACCACCCTTATGGCAGAAAGTGAAGAAGAGCTAAAGAGCCTCTTGATGAAAGTGAAAGAGGAGAGTGAAAAAGTTGGCTTAAACCTCAACATTCAGAAACCTAAGATCATGGCATCTGGTCCCATCCCTTCATGGCAAATAGATGGAGAAACAGTGGAAACAGTGGCTGACTTTATTTTCTTGCGCTTCAAAATCACTGCAAATGGTGATTGCAGCCATGAAATTAAAAGATGCTTACTCCTTGGAAGGAAAGTTATGACCAATCTAGACAGCACATTGAAAAGCAGAGACATTACTTTGCCAACAAAGGTCCATCTAGTCAAGGCTATGGTTTTTCCAGTGGTCATGTATGGACGTGAGAGTTGGACTATAAAGAAAGCTGAGTGCTGAAGAATTGATGCTTTTGAAGTGTGGTGTTGGAGAAGACTCTTGAGAGTCCCTTGGACTGCAAGGAGATCCAACCAGTCCATCCAATCAGTCCTGGGTGTTCATTGGAGGACTGATGTTGAAGCTGAAACTCCAATACTTGGCCAGCTGATGCGGAGAACTGACTCATTTGAAAAGACCTTAGATATTAATCTGCACAAAAAGCAAAAGGCAAACAGCTGTTTATTCAATTTATTCCTCTTGTTTAAAACTTTGATTTTGTTTCCTCCATCATGTTGGTGATAATTTAGTTAAACTAGTTTGAGTCAATAAATGTTAGTCACTAAGTCATGTCCAACTCTTTGCAACCCCATTGACTGTAGCCTGCCAGATTCCTCTGTCCATGTAATTGTCCAAGCAAGAATACTAGAGTGACTTGTCATTCCTTTCTCCAGAGGATCTTCCAAACACAGGAATGGAATCCAGGTCTTCTTCCTTGTAGGCAGATTCTTTACCATCTGTGCCACCAGGGAAGCCCAATAGTAACAAATATAGTCATTCTGAATAAAAATAGTCTTACGCATTAATAGCTTTCCATAGACAGTCTACAGTTTTACCCAAATCAGTTTCCTCAACAATTACTGATAGTTCGGAAAGCTATCAATTTGCCTATTTGATTGCAAATAGCTATCAGAAGCTATCAATATGAAATTATCACTATTACCAGAAAATCCACCTGAAGTAAATAAATCATTGGTGATGAACATTTATTTTAAGCATAGCAAATAATACATTAGTGCATTTTCTACCAAAATTTACTTAACTACAAGTAAAAATATACAGATTTCCCATCAACTATTGTATAGTTTATAAAATGCTATTGTTAAACATGTATCTAAAGCCTCTTTTTAAAAAATTAATTTCAAAGAAACATAAAATCTGGCCATAATACTTCAGTGTAAGTAAATAAAATAAAATGACTGGTATATTTGAAAGAACTGACCAAAATTTCACAAATTTCTTCCTCAGTACAATATTGTTTTATGCAGCAAATAATAAATAGGAACTTTATTTCCATAAGTACAAAATGAAAATAGTCAAGAAAGATTTCAGTAAATCCAGAGGCTGCTGACCTGGTCATGAAAGATAATTAGGGGACTCTGAGATGCTGATCTAACCTTGAAGATGACGTAACCAGGACCACTCAGTCTCCTCAGAAAACTGTGAAATTGTCTGAGACAGAGTGAGCCAATTCATCATGACCTTTGGTTTAATTTCATAACAACTTTCTTATAACATTCTTATGGTAATGGCCTTCAAATTTAGAATGTGAGAAAAACACGTTTATGATAATGTTAACTAACATAACCAACAAAATGTAGAATCTTGGATGTCTGAAGAGAAATTATCTATGTAAGATATACATTTTGTTTGAATGCACTCCAAGAAAATAGATGTTGTTTCATCCTTTAAACATAGCAATGTTTCCTACTGGGTAGTGTTTTATTATGAACTGGACTATGACTTGAAGGGTTGAGGTGGAGTTTCTTAAATTAACAACAGGCATTAATTTATTTCATTTGCACACTTAGCACAGTTCTTTTGTTTCTTATTTTAAAATTGTAAGTCTAAAAGTGTGTATTTTTATATCTGTAAACAGAATGTGATCTTTTTACTATAATTAAATTTTTAAGTATTTCTTCCTGCACACAGATGTCAAACATGGAGTACAAATTCACAAATAGAGGAGGACATGATTTCTTGAAAAGTTGTGCTTGATTCCTTAGATTTTAATCTTAAAATATCTCAAAGAAATTTCTCTATTACTTATAAGTACTAGTTACTACAGTGAATAAGATTATATTTCAAAACAATTTTTATATGTGAAACCACCAGAACAAAATGTGTTTGCATGAGGATTGAGAAGCTCTTGTGGTAGCATATGATTTCTTTGCTATTTATTATGTTTTTCTCTTTGACCTTTTTAGTGCATCTCTGGATACCTAGCAACCTATGTTGCAGTCCTGGCTCTGCCACTGACTGACTGTGTAACTTTGGCTTACTTCCTAACCTTCTAGAAGCTCAAAACATACTTACCCTCTAAGCAAAGCTCAAAGAATTTTTGCCAGGAGTGTACAAGAAGAATTTCCTTTAGTAATATTCTCAGGTTCTTACAAATTGTCCAAAGAAATAACAATACAGTGCAAGATTATTTGCAATTATTTACCATGGGTCTGGTGGCTTATCTCCATAAATTATTACAATGATATATTTGAGAAAGCCTTACATTAGAATAGAAAACCATAGTCTTGCATATCTGACCTTTCGCATGATTTCCTTGAGTGATTAGAGTAATATTAGTTGAATCACAATCAACTTCTCCAAGAAGATGCGCCCCCATGCCCTCCGCCTCTGGTAGGTACTCTGGTTACATCTGTCAAGATCTCTGTGGACTCAGGACTTACAGAGCATCCCTCTCTGCCTTTGGTCTCTCTTTTCTTGGTGTATCTATAATCTGTATTCCTTGTCCTTCTTTCTCCCTGCTTCTTCCTTAGCTTGTGTCTTTCTCTATTTACTTCCTCACACCTCTCCTTTAATTCTATCTCTCCACCTCTGACCTACACCCTCTTCTGTTTTCCTATCTTCTCTTTTTGTACTATGAAGTTAACATGTGTTTTAAAGCATTTTGCCCATTTACTAGCTCTGTGTTGCTACTTTCTCTGCACCATACTCTCTAGCAAGGCGGGACAAGACACCATTCTCCAAAATCGCCCTACTGTAATCATACCTTTTTGCACACTTGTTCATGACTTGGAAAGCTCTTCACCCTCTGTCAAAATCCTTCTACCAATCCCCCTTTTATTCAAATGCACTTTTTAAAATTTTCTTTTCCTGATTCTTCTACTCTGTCCTTTTTACGTCTTTAGGCTCACTGAGAAGTATTCACTTTCATTCTCCTGATCTCTCCTTTCTTCATATGAAACATATTAGTAACTTTCAGAACTTACTAGATTATTTCCTATAAAAGCCCAGTAAAGACAAAAGTTATTTGTCTCCATAACCTTTATTGTACAGTGTCATGTTACACATTAAAGTTGCTCTATAAATATTGAATTGTATTCTCAATTTAAATCAAATTGCCTTTTAATTTGGCTTATAAATGGCACCTGTATCTCTACTCAGTTCTTGCCATCACTGTAGTTAGGTGCTGCACAAACGACTCAACAGGTTTGTTAGGAAAAATAGATGGAATGTGAGAGTTGCAGATAGGGAAGACTGTGTGTGAGAACAGAATTAGTTTCTATCTTCAGTTCTGTTTTATTGTCTCCCCAGTGACTAGCACAGTTCCTGGCATATTATGTGCTTAACAATGTCCGTTAAGTGAATGAATGAATATTTGAGGTCAGTATTTGGTGACAGCTCACTGTAACCTCATAAGAGACCTTTAGCTAGAACCACTCAACCCAGCTGCTCCTAGACTCCTGTCCCTCTGACACTATGAAATAATAAATACTTTTTTAAGTTGCTAAATTTTGGATAATTTATTATTATGCAGCATCTATAGCTAATATGCCTTCTCTTTCTTCCCATCCCATCCCTCAGTTGCTTAGTACCGTTAGTAACATTTTGCAGTTGAAATCTATTCAAACAATGTGCTCTAACCACCATCTTTTTATATTTTAAAAAATCTGAGACCCAGAATATTTCAGTAGTTATCCAAGGTCAATTAATTACTAGAAAAAAAGTTTAAAACCAAAGAAATAATATGGTATTATTTCCATATCCCTATGCTGCCTCTGACTTTATAATCATTTGTCTACTCCTAAGTATTAAATAACATGTATTAATGTTTATATTAAAAGAGCACTGTGAAGATAAAATTTTTCATACTATCTGCACTAACTCATCATTTTTATTACCTTTCTTTTGCCTCCTTTAGTTGGGAAAAATCCTAAAAGTACTAGAAATAAATTGAGAACACAGTAAATGTGGACAAAAGAAAGAACCAATTTGCCAATATACCATTTCTTTTTCAACCTTTCATAAGTGCTGGTTATAACAAACTCTGCGACTTCTTTTATTTGCTTTTGTGTTTGTTCTGTTTGAATTTAGTGCCCTTTAGAGAGGGGAGCTGTCTGGCTATACTCCCAAAACTTACTGATTTATTCTCTGAAATCCAACTGTATATGTGTATGTATTCTATAACAATTATGAAGATACTTACTAATGAACAGAATTATAAATAGTTTTAACAAATATGAGAAATGTGTTTAAAAAACAACCAAATCAAATGTTGCAGCATCTTTAGCAATTTGTAAGCAAATAAACTGAAGGTTTCCACCCCAACTCAGAGGAACATAAATGGAGATGTTTTGTACACGGCAAGTTGGAGTAGAGTTTTTATTTAATAATAAGAAAATGTCAAGTACTCATTAGGGCCTATCATAGAGAAGAAAATTTCAACTGTTTATAGTTCTTTACATGCAAATGATCCCACTGCATGATGCAAATTAATGTGTGATGTTTTAATAATATCAGTGACAGTATAATGATACATGTGTTAATAACAAAAGCAATGCTTTGAAGTTAAGTCTACTCGGGTTCATATTCCAACCCTGACAGTCACTAGCTTTAGAACCTAGAGCAAGCTACCTACCTCTGTGAGCCAAAGTAGCCTCTGCAAAATGAGCATAACTCTGCCAGACACACAGTAACAACTCAGTAAGTTTACCTCTTTAGTAGTTATTTTCATGATCCTAAAGTAATATTAGTAACTTGTGTTATCATTATAGGGGTAAAGTGTAACTTTAAAACACTTCATTTCTTTCCCTTCAAAGTCTCTTAGCATCTTGTGTTGACTCTAAGGAAACTAGAAGTTTTAAAGCAGTATTCTGAATATGAACTTCTTGAACTTTAATATATAATGTTAATCACAGTGAATTCATGAGGCTTACTATTCAATATCTACTGTTTATAAGTTAACTGACTACCTAGATATTTCCAGAAAACAATCCATCATTGCACACAGAAATTTTTGATATGATGATTTCAATCATCAGCTAGTATTGAACACCAATCTTTCTTAATTAAAGTGAACACACCTAAATGGGCTTCCCTGGTGGTTCAGACGGTAAAGAATCCACCTGGAATGTGGGAGACCTGGGTTCAATCCCTGGGTCAGGAAGATTGCCTGGAGGAGGCCATGGCAACCCACTTCAGTATTCTTGCCTGGAGAATCCCTATGCACAGAGGAGCCTGGTGAGCTACAGTCCATGGGGTTCATGAAGAGTCAGACATGACTGAGTGACTAAGCATGGCCTCACAACACCTAAATAGGCACAACAGGCCTATATATTTTTATTGAGGTATAGTTTACTTACAACATTATATTAGTTTTAGGTATACAGCATAGTGATTCGAAATCTTTATAGATTTTACTCCACATAGAGTTATTCTACAATATTGGCTCTATTCCCTATGCTGTACAATAAATCTTTGTAGCTTATTTATTTTATACATAATAGTTTGTACCTCCTAATCTCTTATCCCTGTCTTGCCCCTTCTCCTTTCTCCCTACTGTTAACCACCAGTTTGTTCTCTGTATCTGTGAGTCTGTTCCTTTTTTGTTATATTCATATTTGTTTTACTTTTTAGATTCCATGTATAATTGATAACCTATATTATTTATCTTTCTCTGTCTGAATTATTTCACTAAGAATAATGCCTTCCAGGTCAATACGTGTTGTTGCAAATGACAAAATTTCATTTCTTTTCGTGGCTGAGTAGTATTCCACTGTGCATATATGTGTGGTCTGTGTTACATCTTCTTTATCCATTCATTGTTGATGGACACTTAGATTGCTTTCATATCTATGCTATTGTAAATAATGACGCTGTATCTCAATAATACTTGAGAGTCAGTATCTTTTTGAATTAATATTTCCACTTGTTTTGTTAAAAAGTACATTTTCATATCTTTCAGTTCCAGGAGTGGAATTGCTGGCTCATATGGTAGTTCTGTTTTTAGAATTTTAAGGACCTTCCACAGTGGTTGCACCAATTTACTACTTTCCCACCAACAGTGTACATCCCTTTCTCCACATCCTCTCCCACATTTGTTATTTGTGGTCTTTTTGGTGATATTCATTCTGAGAGGTATGAGGTGATACCTCATTGTGGTAGCCTATGTATCATTTTAAAACTAGAACTTGTATACTAGCAAGCTGGCCAATTTCCTGTGCGTTTTTCCTTTCCTTCTGTAAAGTGAACTAACTGTGATTATAAGCTTACAATGAAGAGGTGAAATTGATAGTTGCTCAGTCTTGTCTGACTCTTTGTGACTCTGTAGCCCACCAGGCTCGTGTCTNTAGAATTTTAAGGACCTTCCACAGTGGTTGCACCAATTTACTACTTTCCCACCAACAGTGTACATCCCTTTCTCCACATCCTCTCCCACATTTGTTATTTGTGGTCTTTTTGGTGATATTCATTCTGAGAGGTATGAGGTGATACCTCATTGTGGTAGCCTATGTATCATTTTAAAACTAGAACTTGTATACTAGCAAGCTGGCCAATTTCCTGTGCGTTTTTCCTTTCCTTCTGTAAAGTGAACTAACTGTGATTATAAGCTTACAATGAAGAGGTGAAATTGATAGTTGCTCAGTCTTGTCTGACTCTTTGTGACTCTGTAGCCCACCAGGCTCGTGTCTATGGGATTTCTCAGGCAAGAATACTGGAATGGGTTGCCATTTCCTTCTCCAGGGGATCTTCCTGACCCAGGGATTGGATTTATGTCTCCTGCATTGGCAGGCAGATCCTTTACCACAGAGCCACCTGTGCTTTGCTGTGCTTAGTCACTCAGTTGTGTCTGACTCTTTGCGACTCCATGCACTCTAGCCCACCAGGCTCCTCTGTCCTTGGGGATACTCCAGGCCAGAATACTGGAGTGGGTTGCCATGCCCTCCTCCAGGGGATCTTCCAAACCCGGGATCACATCCAAGTCTCCCACACTGCAGGTGGTTTCTTTACCATCTGAACCATCAGGGAAGCCCACTGAGCCATCAGGGAAGGCCATTATTCCAATTAGCGGAACTTAAATTATGCCTTCAAAAAAAGTTCCCCTTTAAGGAAAACAGACATTTTTAGTAAGCAGGGCAATTAGACAAAGTTGGAAAATTGATAAAGGGCAAATGTTCTTATATTTTTTAATAGAATAAAAGGTTTATCTTTATGACTTTAACATTGATAACTGAAAAGATATTAAATCTCTTTCCATTTCCCAACCTTGCAATACTTTCTTACTACCAAACATCTAGAAAAAGTATTTCCTCTGAAGGTGATGCATTTGTCTTTTCCCTTTTATCCTGTTCATCCTTTTGGTCATTTTCTACCCCTCCCCCAAAAAACCCTCCATGCCCATCTCCTCAAATTGAGTTAGGTAACACCCAAATGTGCACTGAACTTTCTCCAGTCTGACTTATAGTTCATCCTGCATCATCAACAAATCTGTTAATTCTATCAATACCTGGACTTTAAATATGGACTTTAAATTGCTGTAGCCTCAATCTGCAATCTGCTCTAGGGAAGATAAATAACTTGATTTAACAAAGAATGGAAAAAAATAAATAAATCACCAATCTTTCAAAGTTTTGTGTGATGTCTTCATTATCCAGGCAAACAAGGGAAGAAACTTTTCACTGCCTGTGGTGAACTCCCATGAGAGCTGCCTCAATATGAACCACACTAACCAGGCCTGTGGTCAGAAGTGCAGTTAGAGATATCACAAGTCACTAGAAGACCATCTAAAAGTCAAGCTACTGAAGCTGAAACAAATTGAGAGTACATTCACCAACTCTGTACCTCCCTCCAGCTCTCTCTTCCTGTGTAAACATGTCCTCTTCTCTATTCAACATTGTCCAAGATCAATTTTATAAGTGCTACTTGAGAAACCTATATGCAGGTCAGGAAGCAACAGTTAGAACTGAACATGGAACAGACTGGTTCCAAATAGGAAAAGGAATACATCAAGGCTGTATATTGTCACCCTGCTTATTTAACTTATATGCAGAGTACATCATGAGAAACGCTGGGCTGGATGAAGCACAAGCTGGAATCAAGATTTCTGGGAGAAATACCAATAACCTCAGATATGCAGATGACACCACTCTTATGGCAGAAAGCAAAGAACTAAAGAACCTCTTGATGAAAGTGAAAGAGGAGAGTGAAAAAGTTGGCTTAAAGCTCAACATTCAGAAAACAGAGATCATGGCATCTGGTCCCAATAGATGGGGAAGCGATGGAAACAGTGACAGACTTTATTTTGNATACCAATAACCTCAGATATGCAGATGACACCACTCTTATGGCAGAAAGCAAAGAACTAAAGAACCTCTTGATGAAAGTGAAAGAGGAGAGTGAAAAAGTTGGCTTAAAGCTCAACATTCAGAAAACAGAGATCATGGCATCTGGTCCCAATAGATGGGGAAGCGATGGAAACAGTGACAGACTTTATTTTGTTGAGCCTCCAAAATCATTGCAGATGATGACTCCAGCCATTAAATTAAAACACGCTTGCTCCTTGGAAGAAAAGCTATGACCAACCTAGACAGCACATTGAAAAGCAGAGACATTACTTTGCCAACAAAGGTCCGTCTAGTCAAGGCTATGGTTTTTCCAGTAGTCATGTATGGATGTGAGAGTTGGACTATAAAGAAAGCTAAACGCCAAAGAATTGATGCTTTTGAACTGCGGTGTTGGAGAAGATTCTTGAGAGTCCCTTGGACAGCAAGGAGATCCAACCAGTCCATCCTAAAGGAAATCAGTCCTGAATATTCATTGGAAGGACTGATGCTGAAGCTGAAACTCCCAATACTTTGGCCACCTGATGTAAAGAACTGACTCATTTGAAAAGACCCTGATGCTGGGAAAGATTGAAGGCAGGAAGAGAAGGGGACAACAGAGGATGAGATGGTTGGATGACATCACTGACTCAATGGATGTGAGTTTGGGTAAGCTCTGGGAGTTGATAATGGACAAGGAGGACTGGCTTGCTGCAGTCCATGGGGTCGCAAAGAGTTGGACACAACTGAGCGACTGAACTGAACTGAACAACTGACTAGAAGCTTGGTTTTAGTTCTTCATTACACCAAAGATAAATTTCCTAGCTCTGCAGTTTCCATTTAGAAATTTAAATGTTTTACCCAAATCAGAGGTGAGATTAGGGAGGATGTGGGTAGTGTGGAGGGCATGCTCTGTTGTCAAATAAGTTTGGGAAACCATATATAGTCTGCTAAAGTTCCCTTATAGCTCAGATGGTAAAGAATCTACCTGCAATACAGGAGACCCTGCTTTAATTCCTGGGTCAGGAAGATCCCTGGAGAAGGGAAAGGCTACCCACTCCAGTGTTCTTGGGCTTCCCTTGTGGCTCAGCTGGTAAAGAATCCACCTGCAGTGTGGGAGACCTGGGTTCAATCCCTGGGTTGGGAAGATCTCCTGGAGAAGGGAAAGGCTACCCACTCCAATATTCTGGCCTAGAGAATTCCATTGACTGTGTAGTCCATGGAGTCACAAAGAGTCAGACACAATTGAGGCACTTTCAAAGTTCTGCAATTCATGCTAGTGAAGTATAGGCTCAGTGAATTATCTCTGTGAAAAAACTTGCTCAGCTTTTTTTAACATAATATTTTCCAATGAGCTGCAAAAACTGTGCTATAGGAAACACCATTAATTATCTTGAGCGACATGAGTGTTCTAAGAAATAAAGTTTGGAATTGCTGCTATAAGAAAAATATGCAGGCTGAGATTTTTATTTTGAATTTGATGTCAAATCATTGTCTCATTTATCTACAATTATATCTGATGTTCAGATAGGCAGATGAAATGGAAAATATTCCAGTAGCTTTTAATGGAACATAATAAATATGCTATTTAAGGATGTTGAAATATGCCCCATTTCTCCTTTCTAGTATTAAACAGAAAAATAACTCAGTTTCAGAATAGTCTGTATAAATAAGCAAAGATTATTACAGATTTTTGCACAGATTTTCAAATTTATTTCAGAAACTCATGCAGTAATCTATTATCATTTCAACCCTCTGTACACTAGTTTTTTTTTTTTTCACCTCAGAAACCCTCCCTCTACCAATCCATTGTACTCAATTTCCCTTATTCTGTAAGGGCATCAAAAAGTTAGTGAAATATTGTACATTAACTATACTTCAATTAAAAAAAAAATAGAAAAGCTATATTTTATAAGTATCCTTTGTATTTAAGTCCTCTCTAAACTTAAAATACAAAATTCACTAATGTGTATATAAAGTCCTCTTTCCTTTCATCTCTTGCCTTTCCTCTCCTGTTCAGGGACAAAGATATTTTCTTCGTTTTTATTCTTAGGACACTAGTGAATGGCTCTATCAAGTACTTGTGGCCACTCCGTTAGTAGTGATCACATTCTGCTTCAGGGAAGTTAACTGATGTTACTGAAGAATCTCTGGAGACAGTTCTCCCCGGTATATATCAAACTTTTTTTATCCAAGAAGGATATTGTCTGCCTAACTGGCAAGTTTTACCAGGACATGGGCATTGAAAAGTTCTCTCTCCTTCCCCACTCTAATTCCTTTGTCTTTATATATTATTATACAAACACAAAGAGCTGACTAACTTTAATAATGTTTTCCTTGTTAGTAAACTTGGTATGGCTTCTCTACCTGAGTCAGAATCATATATCTCAAATACAGATATGAATCTTGGTCAAAAAACTGTCAAATGTTCAGTGAGTCTTTGATGTGTTTTCAACATGAAAGGCAGATAATTTTTATTTTCCAAACTACTTTGCTTGTAGAAAGATTGGATATGAACTCGGAGGACATTATCCTAAGTGAAATAGGCTAGATACAGAAGAACAAATACTATATAACACAGCTTTCAGGAAAAAACTAAAATATTAGCCCCTCTCATAGAACCAGAGAAGAATAGTGGTTTCTAGAGACTGGAGAGTGGGGAAAACAAGGAGAAATTAGTCAAAGGATACTAAGTTTCAGTTATGCAAGATGAATAAATCCAAGAGACATACTCTACACTGTAGTGTCTATAGTTCACAATATTGTAGATATACTTAAATATTTGCTAAGAGGACTGAATGATCCAACCAGGCCATTGTAAAGGAAATCAGTCTTGAATATTCATTGGAAGGGCTGATCCTGAAGCCNATGTAAAGAACTGACTCATTTGAAAAGACCCTGATGCTGGGAAAGATTGAAGGCAGGAAGAGAAGGGGACAACAGAGGATGAGATGGTTGGATGACATCACTGACTCAATGGATGTGAGTTTGGGTAAGCTCTGGGAGTTGATAATGGACAAGGAGGACTGGCTTGCTGCAGTCCATGGGGTCGCAAAGAGTTGGACACAACTGAGCGACTGAACTGAACTGAACAACTGACTAGAAGCTTGGTTTTAGTTCTTCATTACACCAAAGATAAATTTCCTAGCTCTGCAGTTTCCATTTAGAAATTTAAATGTTTTACCCAAATCAGAGGTGAGATTAGGGAGGATGTGGGTAGTGTGGAGGGCATGCTCTGTTGTCAAATAAGTTTGGGAAACCATATATAGTCTGCTAAAGTTCCCTTATAGCTCAGATGGTAAAGAATCTACCTGCAATACAGGAGACCCTGCTTTAATTCCTGGGTCAGGAAGATCCCTGGAGAAGGGAAAGGCTACCCACTCCAGTGTTCTTGGGCTTCCCTTGTGGCTCAGCTGGTAAAGAATCCACCTGCAGTGTGGGAGACCTGGGTTCAATCCCTGGGTTGGGAAGATCTCCTGGAGAAGGGAAAGGCTACCCACTCCAATATTCTGGCCTAGAGAATTCCATTGACTGTGTAGTCCATGGAGTCACAAAGAGTCAGACACAATTGAGGCACTTTCAAAGTTCTGCAATTCATGCTAGTGAAGTATAGGCTCAGTGAATTATCTCTGTGAAAAAACTTGCTCAGCTTTTTTTAACATAATATTTTCCAATGAGCTGCAAAAACTGTGCTATAGGAAACACCATTAATTATCTTGAGCGACATGAGTGTTCTAAGAAATAAAGTTTGGAATTGCTGCTATAAGAAAAATATGCAGGCTGAGATTTTTATTTTGAATTTGATGTCAAATCATTGTCTCATTTATCTACAATTATATCTGATGTTCAGATAGGCAGATGAAATGGAAAATATTCCAGTAGCTTTTAATGGAACATAATAAATATGCTATTTAAGGATGTTGAAATATGCCCCATTTCTCCTTTCTAGTATTAAACAGAAAAATAACTCAGTTTCAGAATAGTCTGTATAAATAAGCAAAGATTATTACAGATTTTTGCACAGATTTTCAAATTTATTTCAGAAACTCATGCAGTAATCTATTATCATTTCAACCCTCTGTACACTAGTTTTTTTTTTTTTCACCTCAGAAACCCTCCCTCTACCAATCCATTGTACTCAATTTCCCTTATTCTGTAAGGGCATCAAAAAGTTAGTGAAATATTGTACATTAACTATACTTCAATTAAAAAAAAAATAGAAAAGCTATATTTTATAAGTATCCTTTGTATTTAAGTCCTCTCTAAACTTAAAATACAAAATTCACTAATGTGTATATAAAGTCCTCTTTCCTTTCATCTCTTGCCTTTCCTCTCCTGTTCAGGGACAAAGATATTTTCTTCGTTTTTATTCTTAGGACACTAGTGAATGGCTCTATCAAGTACTTGTGGCCACTCCGTTAGTAGTGATCACATTCTGCTTCAGGGAAGTTAACTGATGTTACTGAAGAATCTCTGGAGACAGTTCTCCCCGGTATATATCAAACTTTTTTTATCCAAGAAGGATATTGTCTGCCTAACTGGCAAGTTTTACCAGGACATGGGCATTGAAAAGTTCTCTCTCCTTCCCCACTCTAATTCCTTTGTCTTTATATATTATTATACAAACACAAAGAGCTGACTAACTTTAATAATGTTTTCCTTGTTAGTAAACTTGGTATGGCTTCTCTACCTGAGTCAGAATCATATATCTCAAATACAGATATGAATCTTGGTCAAAAAACTGTCAAATGTTCAGTGAGTCTTTGATGTGTTTTCAACATGAAAGGCAGATAATTTTTATTTTCCAAACTACTTTGCTTGTAGAAAGATTGGATATGAACTCGGAGGACATTATCCTAAGTGAAATAGGCTAGATACAGAAGAACAAATACTATATAACACAGCTTTCAGGAAAAAACTAAAATATTAGCCCCTCTCATAGAACCAGAGAAGAATAGTGGTTTCTAGAGACTGGAGAGTGGGGAAAACAAGGAGAAATTAGTCAAAGGATACTAAGTTTCAGTTATGCAAGATGAATAAATCCAAGAGACATACTCTACACTGTAGTGTCTATAGTTCACAATATTGTAGATATACTTAAATATTTGCTAAGAGGACTGAATGATCCAACCAGGCCATTGTAAAGGAAATCAGTCTTGAATATTCATTGGAAGGGCTGATCCTGAAGCCGAAACTCCAATACTTCGGCCACCTGATGGGAAGAACTGACTCATTTGAAAAGACCCTGATGCTGGGAAAGGTTGAAGGCGGGAGGAAAAGGGGATGACAGAGGATGAGATGGTTGGATGGCGTCACCGACTCAATGGACATGAGTTTGAGTAAGCTCATGTGATGGTGATGGACAGGGTGGCCTGGCGTGCTGCAATCCATGGGGTCGCAAAGAGTCAGAAACAACTGAGCGACTAAACTGAACTGAAGAGGACAGATCTTATGTTAAGTACTTTTATTACTACTACTATTAATAATAATAAAAAGATCAGGAGAAAACTATTGGAAGTGATAGATATGTTTATGGCATAGATTATGATACTTACCTCTGAATTCATCAAGTTGTATACTTTCAATAATTACAACTTTTTGCATGTTAATCATACTTCAGAACATTTTTTTAAAGCTTGAATATAGTTTAGAAAAAGTAGGAATTCATATGGAAGCCCATTTCATTTAATGTTGTTTTTTCTCCATATTACTTAGGTATATGCAATTCCTGCCTCTTCTATGTGCCATAAGTGAAATTAAAACATAGAAAGGTATTGTATTCCAGTAGTACTGTAAAAGAAGTTACTGTGCTGTTTTAATGCAGTGGGAAAAAAGCTGGGATCTTTAGAAAAGAAAGGAAAGAAAGCTTTGCTTTAATCCCTAACTTAAAAACAGAACAAACTTTTAGGTTCATAGCCTTTCACTAATTTGGATAAACCCTCTAGGCTTGTAGTTTCTTTCCTATTGGATTTTCTAGACTGGCGCTTGTCTCTTTAAATCACTGTTTTTGTAGGGTGGCCATAGGAGGTGAAATCCTAATTTGAGGGCATCAGTTCATAATCATAAATGGCTAGTTTAAGTGCCTTGTAAGCTGGGCTTGATGCCTGTACTCCAGGTTCCCTGCTTGCAGCACCACTTGAAAGTGTCAGAAGGGACTCAGACCTGCCTGTTATTATGAAATTGTGGCACAGGACCTATTTTTTTCCCCAGCGATGAACTCGCTCATCAAAGATGCTTTCTTAAATAGTAGCTAGAAAGCTGTCATCACATGGATTTCCAAGCCAGTTCACCAAATGTTGGAGCTACTAAGATTTGTCAAAAATGTTGAATCCTAATGCATTATCCAGAGATTCATTCCTGATGGGCCCATTTCAAAATCCTCCAGGGCAAAGGTGAACTCTGGAGCCCTCTAAGGGTTCCAAAACATTCCCAGGACACCTAGGGAGATCCTGCTGAATTAGAAGCCTTGGCTCGTTAAGTAGTGGTTTTCAACCTTAGCTGCAGATTAGAATCACTGGAGAGCTTTAAACAAACACTGATGCCTGGGTCCTTCGTGCCTTCACAAGATCCTCCTTTAACTAGGTGGTGGTTTCCCCAGTAATCTAATGCGTTCCCCGTAGTTTTGTAGCCATGTCAGGATTATCTGGGGAACTTTTGAAATTTCTGATGCCCAGGCTGTGCCCCAAATAAATTTAATGAGAATTTTTGTGGATGGAACCTGGTATCAGTATTTTTTAAAGTTTCCCAGCTGATTACAATATTTAGTCAATGCTGAGAAATAGAAAAATCTAGAAAAGAAATCCCTTCCACATAGATCTGAAAGGTGGCATCTTGCATCCTCTTCAATTCACCTGGGTCTCTGAAAGCTCTAAAACTATAGGCTGAAGAGTTGAGTTGTGATACAACTGAGTCACAAGGTAAAATGCATGATCAGATACTCTGGATTGATAAGAAATGAAAGTGATGATCAGTTCAGATAAGAATCTATAAAATAAATAAGAAATACACCTGTGGCAATGAGATGTTATTAGCATTTATTAAACACCAGACACTGGTGTTAGCCTAAAAACAGAGGAAGACCGTAAAATGGAAAATTATTCTTAATATTAGAGTTTTCAAAGAATAGCTAATATTTCCAAATCAAGCTATTTCCGAATAGCTGTTATTTCCAAATCTTCCATAATTTAAACCTTGGGAACTTACTTAAGGAAATCCAATTCTATAGGATTCCATTTTGTCAGTAATTCTACAATTTTGTTTCAATTCCATAGATATGTTTGTCATTGTCTATTTTTTTAAATGAGGTTTTTGTGATTTTTTTCATTTCTTACTTTGACAGTGTGAGTTAACTTTTCTTTTAGATAACCTACTAAGAGCTCTTTGAAGCATAAGCAAGTTTACCATCTTTATATTTAGACGAGATATATATATCTGTTAGCTACTAGCAGAGATTCTTGTTGAGCAGGAACTTATCCAAAGAATTGTTGACAATTAAATCGCTGAAGATTTTGTGGTCAAAGTCAAATCCAACAACAGTGTGTTTATTTTCTTTTTGCCAATTGTTAGGCCATATCCCATCACAGTCTAACAATCCAAAAGAGAATATTGCCAAATCATTGGCCAGTTTTCAGAATGGCTAACCCTTTTCTTACTATGGAACTTTCAATGCTTAGTTATAACAAGTGAGGCATACTTTTTCTTGAATCAATGGCTTATGACTATTAAGAATTCCTTCTCTAAAGAAATGGGAAGAGAAAAACTTTTTTAGTAGTTGAATGTCAAAAGCAAGAAAATCATTCCAAGGGACTGAGTTCACATCTTTCTTTCAGGGCAGTTGTCATTTGCCCAAGTGCACTGCTGCTGTCTCTCACTTGGCACCTCAACTCCCAGCTTAAACAGCAGTTATTTGTGTCAGGTGTGGAGTGATTGCCTCTGTCTGCTGATGGGCTGCCTGGGCCAATTATCTAAATTCACCCTCTGGCCTTGTCCCGGAGTGGAAAGCTCTGAGTACACAGTGGAAGGACTGACCATCCGTTGCCAGTCCCTTTGTGATATTATTAATGCTCTACCTCTGCAGAGAATATGGATTCTTATTTCATTTTGGAGGGGCATTTTGTACTTTTATTACTATTATTATTAATTCAGGTTAGGTTCTAGTTTCATCTCTTAGAAGCCTACTAAAAAGCTAAATGTGGTGCCACCAGAGAACAAGTTGAGAGGAGAAGCTTTCTTGCCTCTTGGGTAAGAATAGTGTGCTATCTCAGGACCAGCTCTCCAGTTATAACTTCTCTCTCTTCCAGAGTCAGAAATGCAGTTCAGCAGCTCCTGGCCTCTTATAGATTTCTATTTTTACGTAGCGAGGTCTTGCTTATACAGTTACTAATACAAGTCTTGTTTCTGTTGGTATCCTTGGTGCATTTTTTCTGCCATTTACTCAATCTTATTTAGATACAAAATATTTCACAAGATAGCACTGTAATTAAGCCTGAAGTGAGACTCTTACAACCCAGGGTAGCTTAAATGATTTTCTTAATTCCCTGAAGATGTGAGGGGCTTCCAGGTGGCTCAGTGGTAAAGAATAGGCTGGCCAGTGCAGGAGACATAGATTCTATCCCTGGGTCAGGAAGATCCCCTGGAGAAGGTAATGGCGACCCACTCCAGTGTTCTTGCCTGGAAAGTTCCATGGACAGAGGAGCCTGGCCGTGGGGTCACAAAAGAGCTGGACACGACTGAGCAACTAAACAACAAAAATGTGAGACATATCCACTCCCTATCACTCCCCTGCTCTTCCTCCAACCCTCCATTCACCTGCCCCAGCCTAACACTTCTGGAAGCAGAATTATACACCCAGATTTTTCACCTTACCCACCTACTCCAGTCCATTATCTTAGCAACATCTTATAAACCACATTCCTATGAAGGAGCGATACTTCTGCTGGTGAAACAAGCAGTCACTCAAGATCCGTTAATATCTTCAGGTCATTTTCCCTTTCATTCAAAGCAAAGCCATGAAAATGGACTAGGGACTTTCCTATGGTAACCCAGAGAACTACTGTTCATGTACATGATGTCCAACTTTTCATGCCAAATTTTATCATCTAAGACATTTAAATGTATCCCATCTTAAAAGGCCTCCAAAGAAGAACATTCAACAATGTATGAACGAAGTTAAGGCATCAGAACACATGAAATTCAAAGTTTAATTTTGATCTTTTCCACTTTCCGTACTTGGTATTTCAACCTAGTAGATAATCCAATTACCTTTTACTTTCTCATTTTAATGAAATAGGAAGGAAACAGTTTTTGTTCATTTATTCATTAATTCAGTTAAGGATTGAGAGATATAAACAGTAAGTTTTGTAATTTCAGTTTTTTGTTTTCTTTGACTTTTAAACAAATTCTTCTGAGCAATTTCTTTGTACCTGGATGCAGTAGCTTCAACTTCACCTAGGGCAATTTGCATTTTTTGTATGAGGCACTCAATTTTAAAATTAGTAAGGAAATAAATATTAGAATTCCTTTCTATGTTATTATATAATAAGAAAATGAGTATCAGAATTCTCTTCTGTGTTATTCTCTGTATATTTTTCAATGGAGTACTTTAGGATTTTCTGTAGACAACAGTGAGTTAGCCTCTATTTATGAAGAAGTCTGACAGACTTATTCTTCAGTAAGATAGCAGCAAAACTTGACAACAATTTGGAGCCTACTGAAAGGATCCAGATGTAAGCTTCCCTTTCTAGGAGAATTTACCTGGAAGTATATACTATATATAGTATATACTATCAAGAAAGTGTATATAGTCTATGAAAAAGCTTATAGAAATAAGATTATTTACATAATACATATTATTTCTTTTACTACATTGGTATTGTGACTTTCTTTCCTTCTTCTTTACTTCCTCACTTTCTTTGTTTCTTTATTTTTTACTATAGAATTAGTGTTAGAAGTGAAATTATGTACCATATTGGCTTTATGGTTACTCAAGGTCAGTGCTAAACTGTGTTTCAAACTATGGAAAACTTCAGCACTTTGTGTATGTTTTAAAATACCCGAGTTTCATAGTTTCAAGAAATTTTAATACAAAATAAGACCCATATATCTGAATGCATTCTTATTGTAGGTATTCCAATTTTAGATATTCTAATTGATCCCAAATAATTATGAATACTGTTCACTTTCACTGAATTTTGCATCTAATTTTTCATTTTTTCATTACTTGGTAAAAGCAGTCAAAAGGAATTAGCATATGGAAGAATTCTGCAGTGTTTAGGCTCAATAACTTTACTACTATAATTTGAAATTAGTTCTGACAGCTCAACTTATTATTAAGATGATATTCACTTTCATCTCATTCAGTAGGTATGGTAGTTCTATGACAGTTTAGATTGTTCGCATTTATGTTATGTATTCTAAAGTTTAGAATAAAATAGACTGTAAGAATTGAAATGGATATTGGAGCATCTGTACATATCCCACATCTTACAGATCAAAAAATGAGAATTGGAAAAAGTGAGGAGGTGTACCAGAGTCAGTCACAGGCAGGGATTGGACCTATCTGTCATAACTTCCACCTGGGCTCTGTTTTCTCCACCAAGTTCTGTTATACATTATAAATCTCAATAACTTTTAAATGGGCTTCCCTCGTGGCTCAGATGATAAAGAATCCTCCTGCAATGCAGGAGACCTGGGTTCGATCCCTGGGGTTGGGAAGATCCCCTGGAGAAGGGAATGGCTACCCATTCCAGAATCTTTCCTGGAGAATTTCATGGACAGAGGAGCCTGGCAGCCCACAGTCCGTGGGGTCATTTATTGATATGAGCCAGATTCTTTTGCTCACATAGAAATAGCTATCCACAAAACTTTCCTCCAAATAGTTATTTCCTTAGCTAAACTTCAGTATAATCAGAACAATATTCTAGAACTAACATGATACCATTATTAATAGAGGTAATAATAACCATACTGTTAACAATTCATTAAAATGGCCTTAACATTCTATATCAATTATAGTTTAAAAAGTAGTTTCTCTCATTTTCATATTGGAAACATAATTCTCCATGTTCCCATATTGGTTTATTATTAATAGTTTAGAAGCCTAAAAGACATTTATTAAATAAGCAGCAAAGTTTTAAATGTTCACTTGTAAGCCTGGCACTGTGCTAAGCAAATGTCTACAGTATCACCCCCATGCATTCTTTTTCAATAAAATTTAACATATGTAACATTATAAAATGATACGTTATAACATTGTTCAAGTGCTAGTAATGCAAACAAAATTTCTTTTCACTCGGATTTTAAATTCTCAGTGTACATGTTCAGGTATATATCTTACTCCATAAAATTTAATACTTTTGAAATTGGTTATTAATCATAACTGCTAAATGATCAATCCAAACCTGATACATCAACATAAAAAGAATAACTAATTGTTGGAGAAAATATAATTATCTACATTTGAGTCATGAAATTAATGTCTCTTCCAACTCACTTTTATTTCCTCCTTCACATTTATATTTCCCTTAAGGTAACGTAGAACTTTTATGGCATAGAATATGAAGATTAAAAAAATGTTAGGAGGAGCCTGTTTTTGTGCCTAGGTAAATAATTAAGCAATCAAATACAATTTCCTATGACATGAACAGACGAGGAGACCACAGATTCCTATCTGTTTTATAGTTATATACAATTGCACAAGTAATTTAGCACAATTCAGTATTTGACACCATGGGAATATTTCTTCAAGAGAAATCAAATTATTTTTTGAAAAAAATCTTTATTTCCTCAAACTAATGATAATGCATTTTTGGTGAGCATTCACTGAGTATTTTAGTAGAGTTCCTAGTGAGCTTTGTTAGAAGACAATAAATCACATTTCAGTGTAAATAATAATATTTATTTTTTGCTTAACATATGAGCATTTGAGCTTAGGACATGGAGAATATATTTTCAAATTGGCTTGGTTTATCAGCTCCAATGTAATATTATATTTGCCCTACTCCAGGAGATATTTTTGGGAACATAGTTTATCCCAATTAAAAGCCAATAGAAAATTACATTTAATTGTTTTCCAAAAAAAGGGAAATTGAGAAAGCATTTCACTTGAAAATTGATCTTTTCTCTCAGATTAAGGCTCATAAGCTTTTCTGTAAATAAGAAAACATTACTTACTGTAATTATTCTTCATCTCTTGAGTCCCTTTGACTTTGCCTCGTTTATCAATCCTCAGATACCACTGTGTTCGACAGAAGAGTCTTCGCACTCTTATATCTCCTCCTTCCATGTAATCATAACTTCTTGTATGTCGCTCGGGGCTGGAACAGTTCACATTTGTAGCCATTTGCTCTGGAGTCATGTCATTGCAAGCTAAAGATATAGTGCCCACTAGACAGATAATGTGGAAGCATGATCTGTAGAGCAAACTTGGCAGGATCCATGTCAGTATCCATTTGCGCATTATAGTATAGTGCTCCGGGTGTTCATGAATAACATAATGAAAATTAAATCTTGAGTTGATTGTTGCTCCTAGGTCATTGACCTCTTCCTATCTGTGAACTGTAGATTGGTTTAAGGAAGAGCAGTTGCACTCTCCAAATTGTTAGCCTTATCCTTTTAGTTCCTGATAGCAGTATAGGAGTCCTCCTTAAATAACTCTGTTGGTATATCCTTATAAAAGCAGGTTGTAATAAGCTCAGTTGCTGAGATGCTGTTTGCTACTTGACTTCTGTTTGCAATGAGAGATTAAGAATGGAGAGGGAGGAGAGAGAGGAAGATGAAAAGTGATTGTATAAATTTCAGTTGGCAAATACTATTACAACACACTGTGTAATTCTTACTGTGAAGGTACATTTAAAACAGTTTTCACAGAGGATGTCAGGGTCCTTACCACTCTATTTGTAGACTTATAAAAGTTCTATAGTAGTAGAGATTAATCTGAACATGATTGTACCATTCATTCCAGTCTTTATTTGATAAGAAACATCCGGCAATTTAGAGCTGTTGATTTAAATTCAGTTCTGAAGTTCCTATTAACAAAATATAAATGCTTTTTTCCTAGATGTCTTTATTCTTTTACGATTGTGGTTTGACAGTTATTTTCTTCTGAACTGCCCACAGTTCTCAAGTTAAACATCAGAATTGTTCTGGAGAATTTCAACCTTATCTTTATGCAAGTTCTATAACGTAATTACTGTAGATAATCACACGGCTCAAAAGTCTGGTAACTTTACTTTTCCCCTCAGTACTAAAACCAGAGAAATAGATAAACTACTAACAAACATTTAGCATTATTTTTAAAGACAAGTAACAGTCACTTACTTGTTCTGTTGATAACAGCTGGATACACAAGAATTCCATGTCTGTTGTCTGCCCTGTGCAACTTGAGCCTCTCTACTGTAGCTACAAACTATTTCTCAGCTGAGAAATTCTCCAGCGGAATCATAATTGTTTCCATAAATCAACAGCAGGCAAGAGGATTTTCTCTGTGTGTGTGAGCGCGTGTGAGCTTGTGTGTGTGTGTGTGGAGCCTTTTATTCAGAGCTTTTCGATAAATACCTTTGCTGACCTCATTGGAAGCAATTAAAACTTAACCAGTAAGCTGTTGAATACAACAGTGAGAATAAAAGAGGCTTGTATAGTATTCATTCAGTGGTCATGAGAGGGAGCTATGAACATGTTTTATGCTCAGATCTACAAATGGGAACCTACTTTGTAGAAACAAATCTCTGATTCTGAAGCAGTTAGAAGGGGAAACAGAATTTTTTAGGTTGTCTCATAGCAGTTGAAGTAAGTTGAAAAATATTGCTTTGACCATATATGTAAAGGGATCTTTCAACAGAAAATCTTTTACATAGATTTATGAAGCATACATTGCTACTATTATTCCTTTGTGTTCAGAATGTTAGAATAAAACTCCTAATATGTATTAAGTCACACCTTAGTGTCTTCAAGAGGTGTATAGCTGAGTTAAGGGTATATCTTTTCAAATAGAGATATTTCAGCATTGCTTATAATTTTATGTCTTATGTTCCTAGACTGAAAGTAAGAATAACAATATTCTTACTTGAGTTGAGCCACTAATTATCAGTATGACCTTGGACAAGTCACCTGACGTTTCTGAATGTCAGCTACTACACTTGTAAAATTAGTCTGGATGATTCTATGGTGCCTTGTAGTTTTAAAATTCTGTAACCTGTTACTTACCCTACTAAGATCAGGAAGAGGATACATACTTTTAAAATTATTATTCTTAAAAATTAAAAATAAAGACAAATTTATATGGTTTTATATTGGTTATCAATGGTTGACTCTTGTCCTCAGTAAGAACATTGATGCAATAATTATATGTTCGTTTAAGGATGGAATTTTAAGAGGCATAGCTCATGTAAAAAAAAGAATGCTATTTTACTTTCCACCATGAGTTATTCTCCCCTTTTTTAGCATATATATATTAGTTTCCTGTTCTAGCATGTATTTATTAGTATACTAGAGTTTCATTAGACATTTGTTGTAAAATAATTGCATTGTTAATCTAAAGCAATATTTAGGAATACATATTAACATTCTATTTCCCGTGTTAATACTCTCAGCACGCATGCACGTGTGTACACACACACACACACACACACACACACACAACACACACACAGATACATTGCACTTGAAATGCACAACTTTACCACCAGGTGGTGCACATAAACCAAAAAGGAAAAGAAAATCAACTATTTAATACATTCAATTGTATTGTAAATTATATTATAATTTCCCTTTGTGCCTATGCTTTGGGGGAACAGAATCAAGAGCATAGCATAGTTTAAATTTACTCAATTATTCTTTAGGCACCAAATATGACTTTTCTAAGTTTATTAGAGCAGAAGGAGATGACCCTTCTATAACTGCCTCTGTTGAAAGCTAGATGACTATAAAATATTCCATCATGTATTTCCCTAAAAGGAGGAAGAGAGAAAAAATAAAATATGATGCCACTGTGTTATAAATTATATCTCCATTAGTTTTGTAGGCAACAGTAATGAGCAGGGTTAGAACTCCTAGGACTCGGATATTCCTTCTAAAGAAACGAAAATTATTAACAGCTAATTTACATGTAGATATTCAAGAGCTACTAAATTCATCTGTTCCACATTGACCCTACAGATTTTATACTAAGAAATCATGGAATCAGAAGTCAAAATTTGCTAATTAAGTGCTCAAGACTTAAATTCAAAAATGAAGAGTACTTAGTGCCTCACTTGTATAAGGTTAATTATAAAATTAAGAAACAAAGTACATATGAAATTGTAATCTGTGTACTCTAAGTTCATTGTTGTTGTTCAGTCACTGTCGTGTCTGACTCTTTGTGACCCCGTGGACTGCAGCACACCAGGCTTCCCTGTCCTTCACTATCTGAGTTTGTTCAGATTCATGCCCGATGAGTCAGTGATGCCATCCAACCATCTCATTCTCTGTTGCCCTCTTCTCCTCCTGCCTTCAATCTTTCCCAGCATCATGGTCTTTTCCAGTAAGTCAGCTCTTCCCATCAGGAGATCCAAGTATTGGGGTTTCAATTTAAGCATCACTCCTTCCAGTGAATATTCAGGATTGATTTCCTTTAGGATGGACTGGTTGGATCTCCTTGCAGTCCAAGGGACTCTCAAGAATCTTCTCCAGCACCACAGTTCAAAAGCATCAATTCTTTGGCTTTCAGCTTTCTTTTTGGTCCAAATCTCTCATCTGTATATGTCTACTGGAAAAATCATAAAAACTTTGACTATACAGACCTTTGTTGGAAAGTGATGTCTCTACTTTTTAATACACTGTCTAGGTTTGTCATAGCTTTCCTTCCAAGGAGTAAGCGTCTTTTAATTTCATGGCTGCAGTCACCATCCACAATGATTTTGGAGCCCAAGAAAAGAATATCTGTTACTACTTCCACTTTTTCCCCATCTTTTTGCCATGAAGGGATAGGACTGGATGCCATGATCTTCATTTTTTGAATGTTGAGTTTTAAACCAGCTTTTTCACTCTCCTCTTTCATCCTCATCAAGAGGCTCTTTAGTTCCTCTTCACTTTCTGCCATAAGAATGGTATCATCTGCATATCTGAGGTTGTGATATTTTTCCCAGCAATCTTGAGTTCATTAGATGCCATTGTACGTTGTGATTTGAAAATATGATAGCAGTAATATTAGTGAATGGATTAAATCTTAACAAGGGAATAGGTATCCTTTGATTATCAGTTTACATAATGCTTGTGTGCATGCTATAGGACTTCAGCCACCACAGCCATAATGAAGAGCCTCATTTATCTCTTATTATATTTCAAAAGGAATTATCCAGAAACAAAAGTAACTTAGGTATCTCTAGATGGGGTAAACCCTATGGGTTTTTTTAATTTCATACTAGTAATAACATTAACAAGTATTTATTGTTCTTGTTTTAATGTACACATAATGACAGGCTAAGCACATAAAATACTTTGCAGAAGTGCTCTTTTGTTTTTTACAATTTGAGTTAACTTTTTTTTTTTTTNGGTGTACAGCAAAGTGATTTTATTATGCGCATTATTTATTCTTTAAAGATTCTTTTTCATTGTAGGTTATTATAAGATATTGAATATAATTCCCTGTGCTATGTGGTAAGTCCTTGGTGTTTATCTGTTCATTGAAATTACAAATTTATCCCTTTCCCAGGTGGTGATGGTAGTAAAGAACCTGCCTGCCAGTGTAAGAGACATAAAAGATGTGGGTTCCATCCCTGGGTCAGGAAGATCCCCTGGAGGAGGGCATGGCGACACACTCCAGTATTCTTGCCTAGAGAATCTCATTGACAGAAGTGCCTGGTGGGCTACAGTCCATAGGGTTGCAAAGAACTGAACACGACAGAAGTGACTTAGCACACACGCATACTCTTCCCCCTTAGGTAACTATAGCTTCGTTTTCTGTGTCTCTGGTGGATGGATTTTTGATGTGTTTGGGGGGGGGGAGGTGAGCTCTGCAAACTTGATCTCTTCCCTCTATATTGTTTTTCTTACAAATCAAATATTTGCACAGTGCTTATGAGCCTGGTTTGGCATGCCTTATCTTTTGGTGTATGGAGCACCTTGCCTCTGCTAACATCAGAGCGGCTGCCTTCTAGATCTGGAGAACTGTATCCACCTTGCTGGCCATCTCTATTACTCTTGGTTGTCGCCCAGTATTGGCTTTTCCTCCCAGCATTTCTTTCTTGGGTCTTAGTGGGTGGGTCTCCCCTGCTCTCCTCCAATCCATATTTCCCTTGATTGTCCTTGTCTCATTCCAGGACTTCTGCAGAATGAGCAGTGCCCCTGTGTCCTCAGCCTCTTCAGTGACTAATCTTTCCACCTCTGGTTCTCCCCTAATATGGCATATCAAAGGACCATGGGTGCTTTAAGGCCGTTCTTAGGTTTCAGGGTAGAGCCCCAAACATACAGAGGTTTCCCCCAAATTGACCATCCCCCAGGGTGGGGTTGACAGGGGAGCCTCTGAATTAACACTAAAGCCTGGCTTCTATAAAGTGAGGGCCTCTGTGAGAGGGGGAGAAAGCCTGGGTGGTAAAAGAGCACTGGGGTGGGACCCAGGACACCTAGGTGACCCCAGAGATCCTGAGCCTTAGTTTTTTTAAATCTGGTATATATACCTGAAATCTCTGAGCCAAGTGCCTCTCATGAAAAGGTCCTTGGACAGTAAACACAGCGAAATGCTCGCAGTGTCATGAGGGAGTGGGGGTGCTGGGATCTGGAGCTGGGGTGACTATGGAAGTGTCCAGGGCTGGATCACACATCCCCTGGGATCTAGCTGCGTGTGGGGATCAAGGTGCTTTCCTCTTCAGGCTGGCAGCAAAGACATTTTCCAACTTGCCTCGACAATACATTTGGGACAAAGACTCTATTTTTGAAAGTAAACAAGAAAGTCCTTGATCATGGAAAAGAGAAGTGAATCTGACAGCACACAAAGTTTAAAAAGGAGAAAACTGAGTGGGGCATCATGAAAGCAGCAGACCTGAAATCTTCCTCTGTCGTAGAACACTGGTCTTGCTGCAGACTTTTCTAAGAGCTTTGTGGGTACCAGCCCATTTTGTCTTTATAATAATTCTAATATCTGAGTAGTGTTATTATCCCCATTCAACAGATGAAGCAAAGAGACCAGTGAAAACACGGCCAGCGTCTTGTAGTTGCGATATGGGTGAGGCAACATTCAGAGCCAGGCCTTTGGTGGCAGCCACCAGCTGCACTGGGCAGTCAGGCCAGGGAAGGGTGCGAGTTATATTCAGCTGGTTCCTTGTGTCAACCCTTGCGAGAAACACATGGAAGTCCAAAACATCCTTGAGGTGTGTGGTGTTTGATGCTGCTGCTCACTTGATGAAATAGAGCCTGATTGTAACTTGTGTCTTCTTCTGGTGAATCTGTCCCAACACCATTTCAGAAAATGGTTTAAATGTGTGCTCAGTCAATCAAAACCAAGTTAGAGGAAAATCTTAATTGTAAAAGAGATAAAGCAGGGGTTGATAATTTGATTTATAGAAACATTGGTGTCCTTTTGAGAAGCACTGATGTTTTAGTTGGCTCTCAATTCAGGTTTCAGAGAAGGAAATGGTAAACTACTCCAGTATTCTTGCCTGGAAACTCCCATGGACGGGGGAGCCTGGTAGGCTGCCGTCTACGGGTCGCACAGAGTCAGACATGACTATAGCGACTTAGCAATTCAGCAGCGACTGAATTGCTGCTTAGCGACTCAGCAGCAGCAATTCAGGTTTAATGTTTAGCTTTACCGAAGTATCACCTACTTAACCTGTGTTAGTTGCAGGAAGAATGGATGTACCCCGGGGTCTGTGCTTCCATGGGTGTGGTCTTGTTCTTCTGGGCCGTGTTGGGAATGTCGTTACACACCAGTATATTTTCCTCTTGAGCTGCATCCAGAAACAGTGAGGCACAAAAGTGTTTTCTCTTTTTAGAGCTTGAGCTTCTAACAAAAAGAGTCAAGTCTCTAGACGTGAACAACCGGCTGTCCATTCAGACAACAGTAGCATTAGTTCCTACCTTACACCACCTTCAAAAATAAATTCAAAGGCTGTCTTTTCACCTTGCTTATAGTTTCCTTTGTTGTGCAGAAGCTTTTAATTTTAATTAGATCCCATTTGTTTATTTTTGCTTTTATTTCCAGTATTCTGGGAGGTGGATCATAGAGGATCCTGCTGTGATTTATGTCAGAGAGTGTTCAGAATGGGAGAAAATAATAGCAAATGAAGCAACTGACAAACAATTAATCTCAAAAATATACAAGCAACTTATGCAGCTCAATTCCAGAAAAATAAATGACTCAATCAAAAAATGGGCCAAAGAACTAAATAGACATTTCTCCAAAGAAGACATATGGATGGCTAACAAACACATGAAAAGATGCTCAACTTCACTCATTATCAGAGAAATGCAAATCAAAACCATGATGAGGTACCATTTTACCCCAGTCAGAATGGCTACGATCCAAAAGTCAACAAGCAATAAATGCTGGAGAGGGTGTGGAGAAAAGGGAACCCTCTTACACTGTTGGTGGGAATGCAAATTAGTACAGCCATTATGGAGAACAGTGTGGAGATGCCTTAAAAAATTGCAAATAGAACTGCCTTATGACCCAGCAATCCCACTGCTGGGCATACACACNTGAAAAGATGCTCAACATCACTCATTATCAGAGAAATGCAAATCAAGACCACAGTGAGGTACCATTTAACTTCATTTTTAATTGGAAACATCTCTATCTCTTGAGCTTTAAAGTTGTAAAGCAAAGGATTAAATTTGTAAAACAAAGAATTCTTGCATCTATTTCTAAAAGTTCGCTTTTTTAAAAACTGTTCTTAGTAAGTAGAGATTGGTACCTGGGATTCTTCAAAAAATAAACGGTGCTAATACCTGCCTACTTTGATTTGGTGATAGAATATATGAAAAGAATATGAATAATCTATTTCAGTAAATATCATAAAAACATAGATAGTTGTTAAAGTAATGATTAACCTCCTAGTTTTGCTTAGGCAACTTCCCCTATGTCCTTATTTCAAAAATAGGTAAATGATAGAAAATATTTTTGTTTAATGAATTTTGCATTCTATTCATTAATTTTAAAACTATGTCACATTCATAAGTATGTATAATATAATTAATAGGAGGGAACATCATTAAATATTTTCATTCTTTTACATTTTTATATTCTATCCTGTTCCACATCCTCCTAGTTCCCATCCTTTCCCTATAAGTAATCATTGTTATTACCTATATTTAGTTTCTGGTGTATCTTTCCAGAATTTTGTATGCATATATAGGCAAACTGAATACATATGTGTGTATACATTTTTACTTGTTCTCTTTTTATGGAAAAGGTAGCATAACATACACAATATTCTGCATGTTGCATTTTTTAATAAAAATTAAAGAAAATCTTCCCATCTCAGTATTTAGAAAATACCTCATTTTTTTTACAGTACCCCATTGAATGAATATATCACAATGTATTTGACTAGCTTCCTGTTGTTGAACAATTAATTTATTTCCAGTATTTTTCTATTACCAAAAAAATGACACAATGAATAAAATTATAAGCATATCATTTGAATGGATATTGCCAGTTTACTCTCCACAAAAGTTGAACTAGTTTTATAGTCTCACTCACAGTATATATAGTGCCTGTTCAGTATAGTGTATTGTCAAACATTGGGGATTTTGGTAATCTGACAGGTGAAAAAAGCATTTTATTGTTTTTTCTTGCATTTCTCATTTTATGAAAGAAAGTGTCTGTCATGGACAAGTACTATAAAGTACTTGTCAGTCACAGTGCTATGAGTGTCTACCATAAGTGGCAGTAGGAAACTTTCCCTGTGATAATGCCAGTAGAGCTGGAGTCTAAAGGATGAGAGCAAGTTCTTTCAACCAGGAAACACCAGTGGGCTCTAGGAGAGAGAATGAGAAGGACTTTGGTATGTACAAAAGCTGGAGAGGCAAGCAGGGTCCTGGTGGGCTAAATCAGAGTTTGATCCTTATCCTAAGAGCAATAGGAGGCCATCATGGTATGATAACAGAAGAGTGACATGATCATAATTGTACTCTATGCCTCTATTCTGACCCAAACTAATTTAATTTCTGCCAGGAGAATAAGTTTAATAAATACAAAATTGTGTCCCTTTATCTTATTTTTCCTGTTATTCATATTTTCAAAAAGATACCCAAATTTTGTGATTGAAAGGGAAAGATAGAGGAGAGGAAAAAGTCATATATACCTCACAACTTGGGTAAAGCCCAAATCTGCTTCGTAGGATTGTGCTAAATGCCCTGAAAAAAAGCAAAACATCAAAGTGTCTTTGAGAAGAATCCCAGAGAAGGTAGCCCACAGATCAGGCAGCACAGAGAAAAATCTATTTGGGGAGCCACACTCTACATTTCTGGTACTAGCATAGCACACAGCAGAAGCAGCAAAGCTCCAAAGAGTAGACTACCTACATGTCTAAAACCAGACGGACTCATAAGCACCTCTCATAAATATTTTTCATGTTTTAAAAGACATCTGAAAAAGCAGAGAACCCAGACCTGAAGAAACTTCATGAGCAATCAGTAGACACCTACAAGTAACTAGAGTAGACAAAGGACACAGCAACTGAGTTGTCTTGGACCTGAATTCTGTCTCATTTTGAAACAGAGGAGGGAACCCAAGAATAGTTGACATCAGTTTCTACTAATCAGTGAGAGGTAAGGGGGGGGGGTGAAATTCTCAAAGTTGAAGCCAGGATCATTTATAAGGTTATATGTTACCCCTTGCATATTTGCGATTGTGATCCAAGATTTATTTCTGCTACATTCTCATCACTATCACCAAATTATGGATTTGTTTTCATCTTTCATTCTGTCAGTCCCATTTCATCAACTGAGCCTCAACTTTGGATTATAACATTCAACCAATGTTACTCACTTCCTTAGTTAATTCACTTAACTATTTATCGAATAGTTATTTGGTGCCAGATGTTTTCCCAGATTTTCGGAGGTACAGTGAGTATTCTAGAAGTGGTCTTTGCACTTACAGAGAATGCTTTCTGGTGAGAGAACATAAACACAGCTCTTTGGCCTGTGTATATGACAGAGGCAGCGTGGGTGTGAGTAGGATAGAAACAAAGTGTCCAAGGAGACAGGAGCTGCTGCTACTGCTGCTGCTCAGTGGCTTCAGTCGTGTCNTCTTTGCACTTACAGAGAATGCTTTCTGGTGAGAGAACATAAACACAGCTCTTTGGCCTGTGTATATGACAGAGGCAGCGTGGGTGTGAGTAGGATAGAAACAAAGTGTCCAAGGAGACAGGAGCTGCTGCTACTGCTGCTGCTCAGTGGCTTCAGTCGTGTCCAACTCTGTGCGACCCCATCGAAGGTAGCCCACTAGGCTCCCTCGTCCCTGGGATTCTCCAGGCAAGAACACTGGAGTGGGTTGCCATTTCCTTCTCCAATGCATGAAAGTGAAAAGTGAAAATGAAGTCGCTCAGTCGTGCCCGACTCTTAGCGACCACATGGACTGCAGCCTACCAGGCTCCTCCGCCCATGGGATTTTCCAGGCAAGAGTACTGGAGTGGGGTGCCATTGCCTTCTCCCAGGAGATAGGAGATAGAGGGATACATGAATAGAGAGACCTATTTTAAGTTAGAAAGACCCATCTGAGGAGATAAAGTTTGTGCTGCCTGGAACAAGAACTGAAAGAAGGCCAATATGTTGAATGAAGTACATGAGCAGTGGGAAAAGTTGTGAGAGATTAGTGAAACTGAAAAAGTAGGCAGGAGCCAGATCGTAAAGAACTTTGAAGGAAGGTCATGGTAATAAGAGTTAGAGGTTATTCTAAGTGTAACAGGAAGCTGGAGTACAGGCTGTTCTACTTATAAACCTTATAGACCTGGGCAAAGGCGCTAGTTAAACTCCAAAGAAAAATGTCAGAAATAATTGAGCAAGTGTGGGGGTTCCTATAAATCTTCAGTCATACAAACTTTGTGCTTACACTTATACCCTAACATTTTAAAGCTAACTGTATATAAGATACAAAGTCTGAGTCATATGATCAAAATTGTGTACCTGTGACTCAACTACATAAATATCTCAGTTTACAAGTGTATCTATATTATTTGTGTCTCTTGAGTCTATATAAAATTGTTTAATTTTAGATTTGTAAAAAGTTATCTAATATGCTAATCTAGAAATCAAATTCTTCAAATTATATCTTTAACTTACTAAACAACTTTAGACCTGGAGCAAGATCTCCAGAGTTACTACTTCTTTTTTTCCCAATTCAGAAATAATCTGTATAATGAAGTTAAACTGTACAATTTACTCTTGATTGCCTAGACTCTCCTTAAATTAATGCTTAACTTTAGCAAAGAATCTATCTCCTGATTCAATGCTATACAGTAGTGCCTTTTTTGATAACAAATGCCACTCCAACAGTTGGAAATTGTTGTAATGGCTATGACAAGAGTTTTACTTCAACCCTAGGAAAACATTATGGAAAACAACAAAGAATCTGGGCAATTAGGGTTACTATATTCTTTGCTTTAAATTGTCATTCTTTGGTTCCATGTTCATTGTCTACATAGCAAAATGAGTGCTAAAACTATCATTTTTTAATGTTTCATGGATGTCATTGTGGTTTAAATCTGGTCACAAAAGACCTTTCTGAGCAGGTGATGATTAAACTGAGATCTGAAGGATAAGAAGAAACTGAAAATGAAGGTAATGCATTCCAGGCAAAGGTAAAAGGGAAAAACAAAAGCTCTGAGGTAAAAATGAGCTTGGTATGTTCTAGAAACTAAATGACAGTGTAACTGGAGTTGAGTGAACAAGGGAAAAGTTAGGTTATATGAGACCCATGTGTGTAGGATCTTTTTTGTTTTTACTTTATTTTTGAGGATAATTGCTTTACAAATTTGCGTTGGTTTCTGCCGTACATCAACATGAATCAGCCATAGGCATATACAGGTCCCCTCCCTCTTGTCTGTGTAGGATCGTGATATCAATCTTGGGGACTTTGGACTTAATTCTAAGTATAATGTATAATAATCAGTGAGTAACGTGATCATCCTGAAAACTTTGTGAGAATGATTTGGGGGATGGCAAAAGCTGAAGTAAGAGACCAGTTAGGAAGCTATAGCTGTAATTCAGTTTGGAACCGATGATGCCTTAGACTGGGATCAGAGCAGGGAGAGGAAGGAAGTGGGGAGATAGATTTTGGAGACAAAGCTAGGTGATAATTCAGTGTGAGAAACAAGGAAGAGTCAAGGTTAAATTCCAGATGTCTGACCTGTGTAACAGGATAAATAGCAGTGTCACTTGCAGAACTCAGATAGACTAGAAGAGAACTGACACTGGAGGGGGAAATCAGGCAGTTGGAAAGTTAGGTGAGAGGAATCCTATAAACCCAAACCCTATCCATTCTGGATCCAAGGGATCTGCACCTCTCATTCCTTTAAAATAAGAACCAGTAAGCATCTTGCAAATCAGTTGCCACAAAAGGGTGGAATTAGAAATAAAATCTCTTTCTAAAGTACTCAGGTGCAAAAATGAAAACTTCTTACAGCAGTCTTGCGTGTGTGTGTGTGTGTGTGTGTGTGTGTTAGTCGCTCAGTTGTGTCTGACTCTTTGAGACCCTATAGACCCTAATTTTCTAGATATTAGAAATTTTACTAGAAAGATTAATAAATATTATATTAAAATCTAATATAAAAATATTATAAACAATATTTCTAGAATATCAACAACCAGAATATCACAGTTCCCAGTATTATAACACATGAAATTATCAGAAGGCAAGCTGTGTTGTGGGACCTTATTACAAAAGCCTAAAGCAGTTGATCTTTTGTTTCAGTCATAAATGGGTTGCAAAGTTGTCCAAATATAGTTTAATGTGCAGTTGAGTCAATTCAGGTGACACTGAGAAAGAAGTTTCTAATGACAATGTTAGCATTCTCTCTGGGTATTTTACCTAAGAAAGAATTACCTTTATAGTCTGGAAGAATGTTGTAGTAGAGTAGTTCATACAAGCATATAATGCTACAGTGAATTATTTAACAAGGAATATCAAAAACTAAACTTTTGTATCTCTAATGTCAAGAAAAAATAGTGAAGTTAAAAAAAAGGCAGTCATATCAGTCATTTGATAGTAGCCATAAGAACAACAAAAGACTGTTTTTTTTCCTAATGAATTTTTGGCTGCTTATATTATAGCTTTGATTTCCTAGCCTAAGAAGCTTGGAAATTGGAAGCATTGTTTCATGAGTTTAGAGCATTGCTGAATTAGTAAAAATAAAAAAACTGGAGTATATTTTAAAAGAAATACTGTTTATTAATGCCAAGAACTATATGTGTAATAAATCATACTGTCACTCGGCTTAATTGAATAAATAAGAAAATAGGGAAATAGATTATTAACTTATCTACAAATGTGAATGTGAAAGTTCTGAAAGATGTTTGAAAGTTGCTTTCTCTCTTAAATATTTTTAAATCTCCTCTGACAACTGATTTGTCCTACTAATTTGTACTAGCTTAGAACTATCTGCAAAGCAAAAAGATAAACTTTCATGGAAACTCAGTTTGAATGGAAACAAATTCTGAATTAAGGGACTCCAAATGAATGCAGTTTTACTATATTTTAAATTATTCCAAGATAGAATGTTTTATTAGGATAGAATTCAGTTTATTATTTTTGACTTGGATAAATAAAATAATACTAGTTGTTAGTATAAGTAAAAGGGGTAGTTAAAAACTAATTCAAAAATTGTAATGAAATTATGTATGGTGTACTCCTCCCTTCCCTGGATTGACTTCTTTATGCCTTCTGTTCTGTTTATTTCACTTAGCATGTTGACATTTATTAATATATTATATTTCTAATATAATCAAATATATAAAACCAAGAAGCAAATTCAAAACATCAAAAACATTATTGTTCTTTTCATCTCTCACAAAAGGTGGAAGAGGTGAAAAATATAAAATTCCTAGATCATTTTAACACACTCAGAGCATATTTTAAATTTAAAGGGGCTTTTTTTTTTTTCCTTTCAGCAGTAGTCATCTTTTTAGTAATTAAGTTATTCCTTTTAGACTGAAAGATCATCTTGTCTCTTTTTTCACCCTTTTTGGTTTATACGTAAAAATTCAGTTATGTGCTTTCCTTGTTGATACAAACATTTACTAAGACTTAGGAGTTTTTTGCTTCTGTTTTGAATTCTAAAACTTTTTTTATCATATCCTGTTCATTCTCCTTCCCTTTCTCTGCATTTTTCTCCTCTACTTTGTTTTATTCTCATCTCTCTCTCCCTTTCTCTCCTCTCTCTCTCACACACACACACTTTTTCTATTATACCCATGCTTCAAGTTTCTAGAAACCTCCTTTAGTCATTCTTATATTAATTCTCTACTTGTTTGTCATTTTTTTCAGTCTAGTCTTGAAAAACACATCTGGTTTTTATTCCAATCAGTATTCCTCTGAGAATAACCTTCATATTATAGAAGACAAACAATTCTCAAATAACCCATAATGATGCAACCTCTGGTAATTTAAACTTTTATTCAATAATTTTAAAAGAGCTATTCATGTACTCTAACTTGGCAGGCTTTTCTTTTTCATTTAAGATAAAGTTTATGGAGGTGGGGTTTGTATGGGTAATCATTTAAAGCAAGTTAATATTTGGAAACTTATTCTTTCAAAATGAGAAATCTTGGAAACCAAGCATGGAAAATGATTCACTCTTCTCATCAACAATTCATTTTTGAGAGTTCAGAAGTTAAATGACACATACAAAGTGTTACGGGAGCAAGAAGATAGCAAAGCCTAGGTACTGAAAAAAGAAGACAAAAGATTGGAGCCACTAAGAAACAGCAAATAAATATTAAATGAGAAATTACTAAAAGCTGCTAGCTATACAGTGTGAGAGGATATGGTGTTTAAAGGTAATATGGAACAACTGGCCTGTGATGAGCTTTCACCATTCAGATGTTATCTTTGCAATCAGATATACCTTGATTTGAACTACTGTTGCTCTTGTTGACTGGGGGAGAAAAAGCACAACATGAGAGTTGTGAGCTAAGTTTTATTTGAGGCCAAAGGAGGACTAGCCTGAGAGATAGTCTCAGATAGCTCTGAGAAACTACTCCCAAGAGGTTGGGAGGAGACGACTCTATATAAACAAAATTTTATATATACAAAATTAGAGTATGTGCAATCAAGCACACATTTTGGCAGAAGTTGCTGTTGTCAACAGGAGCAGATGTCCATTAGTGATTTTAGTGCTTTTCTAGATATGAGAAATATGCAAGAAATTGGGCTCATTAAAATTTTCTCCTGGAAATATCTAACTATGTGAAGGCCTAGTCTGCCAATTTTTCCAAGAGCACAGAGTGCCTCTTCTTGATCTCTGCCCTGAATTCCTTTCAGAATGTGTTGAAGGTCAGCAAATGCGGCAGCTAGTGACTATTTTCTTGTAGAACCAGGTAACAAACAAAAATTTGTAGTGACAGGTCCCCTCATGGTATTAAATTCAATCATAGTTTGAGAGGTATTTCATAACCATTTTGTCCCATGGTGCTAGGAATGATCATTTGTAGATGAGGCAAGGAGGTCCTATTAACAGTAACCAAGTGTCTCTGGACTACCTGTCTTACTAGCCTATTATGATCCAGAAAATGGTTCCCTCTAGTTTTTCTTCCCATATCTAGGGTTACACTATTATAGTCATTGAACTTATATAGAACTATATAAGTGGTTTCTTGCTTGAAGTTACCTAGTCATCGTTTTATCAAAGGTTCAATAACACATTTAGTAATGTGTTAGTGATGTGTAAGAAACAGCAATGTCATAAAATAGGTAGTGTATAGGTACTATAGCTAGTATTATTAGTAAGATCATAAGTAATTTATTGACTTAAATTGAACTCCCATTAAGTGTGGCTCAATATATCACCAGGCTTCCCAGGTGGTTCAGTGGTAAAGAATTTGCCTGCCAAGCATGAAACGCAGGTTTGATCCTGGGTCAGGAAAACCCTCTGGAGAGGGAAATGACAGCTCACTCCAGTATTCTTGCCTGGGAGACGGACGAGAGGAGCCTAGCAGGCTACAGTGTTAGGTCACAAAGAGTCGCTTAGTGACTAAATAGTAGCAGCAGCAGTATATCACCAAGTCGCCTGACGTATAACTGTTCTGTAACAAGTCTTATCTTTAAAGGAAATGATATGATATTTGCTTTTCTCTGACTTACTTCACTTTTTATGATAATCTCTTAAGTTCATTCATGTTGCTACAGATGGCATTATTTCATTCTTTTTAATGGTTGAATAACTGTGGTGTTAGAGAAGACTCTTGAGAGTCCCTTGGACTGCAAAGTGATCCAACCAGTCCATCCTAAAGGAAATCAGTCCTGAATATTCTTTGGAAGGACTGATGCTGACACTGAAACTCCAATACCTTGGCCACCTGATGCAAAGAACCGACTCATTGGAAAAGTTCCTGATGCTGGGCAAGATTGAAAGCAGGAGGAGAAGGGGATGACAGAGGACAAGATGATTGGATGGTATCACCAATGCAATGGACATGAGTTTGAGAAGGCTCTGGCAATTGGTGATGGACAAGGAAGCCTGGCGTGCTGCAGTCCATGGAGTTGCAAAGAGTCAGACACAACTGAGCAACTGAACTGAATATTCCATTGCATATATATACAACATCTTTATTTATTCACTTATCAATGAATATTTAGGTTGCTTCCATGTGTTGACTATTGTAAATAATGCTGCAATGAACACTGAGGTGCATATATCTTTTTGAATTACCGTTTTTCCTAGATATATACACAGAAGTGAATTTTCAGGATCATATGGTAGCTATATTTTCTAAGGAACCTCCTTACTCTTTTCCATAGTGGCTGCACTAAGTTACATTCTGGGACAGTTTCCTTTTCTCTACACCCTCTCCAGCATTTATTATTTATATACTTTTGATGATGACCATTCTGACTGGTGTAAGGTGATACTTCATTTTCTTTTGATATAAATAATAATTAGCAATATTGAGCATATTTTCATGACCTTTTGGGCATATTGGGCATATTTCATATGACTTCTTTGGAAAAAATGTCTGTTGCAGTCTTCTGCCCATTTTTCAATTGGTTTGTTTGTTGTTTTTTTGATATGGAACTGTATGAGATGTTTGTATGTTTTGGAGATTAATCCCTTGTCAAATGCATTGTTTGCAAATGTATTCTCCCATTCTGTAAGTTGTGCTTTCATTTTATTTATGGTTTTGTTCCTGTGTAAAAGCTTTAAAGTTTAATTAGGTCTAACTTAGTGGTAGTTGTTTTTATTATTTCCCCTACTTCCACTTCTCTAAGAGACAATCCGAAAAGATATTGCCACAATTTATGTCCTGCCTAGGTTTTCCTTTAGGAGTTTTATAGTATTCAGTCTTACATTTAAGTCTTTAATCCATTTAGAGTTTATTTTTGTATATGGCATTACAGAATGTTCTATTTTTTTTCTTTTACATATAGTCGTCTAGTTTTCCCAGCACCACTTGTTGAAGATACTGTCTTTTCTCATTTGTATTAAATATATTCTTGCTTTCTTTGTTTTCCCTAAATTGACCGTAAGTGTATGGGTTTACNGGAGTCTTATGGTATCATGTCTTAGGTTTAGGTATTTAAGCATTTTGAGTTTATTTTTGTATATGGTGTGAAACAGTATCTAATTTCATTCTTTTACATGTAGCTGTCCCGTTTTTCCCAGCACCCACCACTTATCGAAGAGACCATCTTTTCTCCGTCGTACATTCTTGCCTCCCTTGTTGTAGATTGGCTGTTAAGTGTATGGGTTTACTTCTGGGCTGTCCATCCTGGTTCATAGTTCTATATTTCTATTTTTGTACTAGTTCAGTTCAGTTCAGTCGCTCAGTCGTGTCCGACTCTTTGTGACCCCATGAATCACAGCATGCCAGGCCTCCCTGTCCACCACCAACTCCCGGAGTTCACTCAGACTCACGCCCATCGAGTCGGTGCTGCCATCCAGCCATCTCATCCTCGGTTGTCCCTTTCTCCTCCTGCCCCCAATCCCTCCCAGCATCAGAGTCTTTTCCAATGAGTCAACTCTTCGCATGAGGTGGCCAAAGTACTGGAGCTTCAGCTTTAGCATCATTCCTTCCAAAGAAATCCCAGGGCCGATCTCCTTTAGAATGGACTGGTTGGATCTCCTTGCAGTCCAAGGGACTCTCAAGAGTCTTCTCCAACACCACAGTTCAAAAGCATTGATTCTTCGGCGCTCAGCCTAGTTCACAGTCCAACTCTCGCATCCATACATGACTACTGGAAAAACCATAGCCTTGACTAGACGGACCTTAGTTGGCGAAGTAATATCTCTGTACCATACTCTTTTGATGACTGTAGCTTTGTATTATAGTCTGAAGGCAGGGAGCCAGATACCTCCAATTCTGTTTTCCTTCCTCAAGATTGCTTTGATTTTTCATGGTCTTTTGTGTTTCCATACAAATTATAAGATTTATTTGTTCTAGTTCTGTGAAAAATGCCATTGGTAATGTGATAGGGATTGTGTTGAATCCGTACATTGCCTTGGATAATACAGTCATTTTGACAATATTGATTCTGGCAATACAAGAACATGGTATATCTTTCCATCTGTTTGTGTCACCTTTGATTTCTTTTATCAGCATATCATAGTTTTCAGAGTACAGGGTCTTTTGCCTCCATAGGTCTTCCTAGATGCTTTGCTCTTTTAGATTTGATGGTTTCCTTAATTTCTCTTTTTGATCTTTCATTGTTGGTGTATAGAAATGCAACAGATTTCTGTCTATTAAATTTGTAACCTGCAACATTACAAAACTCACTAATGAGCTCTAGTAGTTTTTCAGTAGCAACTTTAGGATATCCTATATTTAGTATTATGTTGTCTGAGAACAGTGACAGTTTTACTTCTTTTACAATTTGAAATTCCTTTTATTATTTTTTCTTCAGATTGCTGTGGCGAGGGCTTCCAATACTATGTTGAATAAAAGTGGCAGAAGCAAACATCCTCACCTTGTTCTGGATGTTAGGGAAAATTCTTTCAGATTTCTACCATTAAGTATAATGTTAGGTGTAAGTTTATAAAATGTGACCTTTTATTATGTTGAGATAGGTTCCCTCTATGCCAACTTTGGAGTTTTTATCTTAAATGGTTGTTAAATTTTATCAAAAGCCTTTTCTGCATCTATTCATGATCACATGATTTTATTATTCAACTTGTTAATGTCACATTGATTGATTTGCATTTATTAAAAAGTTCTTGCATCCTGGGATAAATCCCCAGTTGATCATGGTGTATAATCTGTTTATTGTTGCAGTCGATTTGCTAGTATTTTGTTGAGGATTTTTATGGATATTTTCATCAGTGATATTGGTACCCACTATTATAGTATTAATGTCAATTTCTCCCTTTAGTATTTGCCTTATGTATTGAGATGCTTCTACGGTGGATGCATATATATTTACAGTTGTTACATCTTACTCTTGAATTGATCCATTTATCATTATTTAGTGTCCTTCTTTGTCTCTTGTATTTATTTTGTTTGATATGATTACTACTACTTCAGCTTTCTTTTTATTTCCATTTGCATGAAATACCTTTTTCCATCCCCTTATGTTCATTCTGTATGTGTTTCTAGATCTGAAGTGGGTATTTTGTAGACAGCATATATACAGTCTTGGTTTTTTATCTATTCAGCCAGTCTTTGTCTTTTGGTTGGAGCATTTAAGGTAATTATTGATGTATAAGTTCTTTTTGTCATTTTTAAATTGCTTTGTTTGTTCTTATAGGTCTTTTTTCTTCCTTTCCTCTTTTTTTCCTCTCCTCTTGTGATTTGATGACTTTCTTTAGTGTTGTATTTAGATTCCTTTCACTTGTTTGTGTCATAACTACGTAGATTTTTGGTTTGTGGTTACCATGAGGTTTTGATGTAGCAGTTTATATATGTATATATGAGTGTTTTAACCTTTTGATCTCTTGATTTCAAATGCATTTCAAATATCCTACATAAGCACTGCCCTCCTGTCACAGTTATTGACTTAGATATTGTAGATACATGTGGATGATTGTCAACCTTTACTGTATGTTTTCCTTTACTAATGAGCTTTCCCATTTTGTAATTTTCTCGTTTCTAGTTGTGGTCTTTCTTTTAAGCCTGAAAAAGTTCCTTTAGCATTTGTGTAAAGCTGGTTTTGTGGTGCTGAAATCTTTCAGCTTTTGCTTGTCTGCAATGCTTTTGACTTCTCCTTTGAATATGAATGAGAAGCTTGTTGGGTAGAGTATTCTTGGTTGTAATTTTTTCCTTTCATCACTTTATATCTTGTCATTCCCTTCTGGCCTGCCAAGTTTTTGCTGAAAATTTAACTAATAATCTTATGGAGATTCTCTTTCTGTTATTTGTTGCTTTTCACTTATCACTCTTAATAGTTTCTCTGTCTTCAGTTTTTGTTGATTTGATTATTATGTGTCTCAACATGTTCTTCCTTGGGTATATTCTATATGGGACTCTCTGTGCTTCATGGACTTGAGTGACTGTTTCCTTTCCCATGTTAGGGAAGTTTTCATCTAGCTTCAGATATTTTCTCAGATGCTTACCCCTTGGAAGAAAAGTTATGACCAACCTAGACAGTATATTCAAAAGCAGAGACATTACTTTGTCGACTAAGGTCCATCTAGTCAAGACTATGGTTTTTCCTGTGGTCATGTATGCAGAGTTGGACTGTGAAGAAGGCTGAGCGCCAAAGAATTGATGCTTTTGAACTGTGGTGTTGGAGAAGACTCTTGAGAGTCCCTTGGACTGCAAGGAGATCCAACCAGTCCATTCTGAAGGAGATCAGCCCTGGGATTTCTTTGGAAGGAATGATGCTAAAGCTGAAGCTCCAATACTTTGGCCACCTCATGTGAAGAGTTGACTCATTGGAAAAGACTCTGATGCTGGGAGGGATTGGGGGCAGGAGGAGAAGGGGACGACTGAGGATGAGATGGCTGGATGGCATCACTGACCCGATGGACGTGAGTCTGAGTGAACTCCAGGAGATGGTAATGGACAGGGAGGCTTGGCATGCTGTGATTCATGGGGTTGCAAAGAGTCGGACACGACTGAGCAACTGAACTGAACTGAACTGATTCTGGGTTACAAGAAATTTTTAGCGAAGAGTTAGAAGATATAAAGGATAACCAAGTGGAGTTGAAGAATACAATAAGTGAAATGAAAAATACACTAGAGAGAATCAATACAGAATAAATGAGGCAGAAGAAAAAATTCTATGAGGTGGAAGACAGAATGGTGGAAATCTGTGCCATGGAACAGAATAAAGAAAGAATAATGAAAATAAATGAGGACAGTTTAAGAGACCTCTGGGACAATATCAGGATGCACCAACATTCACATTATAGGGGTCCCAGAAGAAGAAGATTAAGAGATTATTTTTAAATCGACAGTTCTAAAATACAATTATTCCTAAAGATTCATGCAAAAGCTCTTCTCTCACTATATTTAATTTACTGACTAAAAAGTTAATCCTACCAAGTTATTTTTCTTGCTGACACATTTGCAACAGATGGCTTACTTGATTTCTATTAAACCTTGATACAATAAATTATTATACTTAATATTGATCACTCTAAAAACATGTCTATATTAATTAAATTGACAAGCAAACTAATAAACTTAATAAATTTAAATTAATCTTAATACTGTTTCTCAGTTTACAGGAACCTAACCTTCATTTGGGTTAATTTCTTTATATTTCTGGAAATTTTTATGAGTGCTTAATTTCTTTTAAGCCCATTAAGTAGAGCTCATTTACAAATTAATTTTGATAGTACAGTCCAAAGGTAGAGAAATATATATGTATAGACAGACACAACCATATATCTAACAGCTTCATTTTAAAGCTTAGTCATTAATTAGGTACTACAATATAAAACTCACAAGAATAGATAATGATAATCTATTAGACTGTGAGAAATGATAATCCAGGCAATGTAAAACTTTTTTAAAATTCTAAGTAAACTTTTCGTACTCATTTATTTAATATTTACTGAACAGCCATTATCTGTCAGATTCTGGTCTGTGTATCAACTGCCATGGTAATACAACACACTCTCTTACAGAAAGATAAACTTAAAATGGAATAAAGATCTAAATGTGAGACCAGAAACTATAAAACTCTTAGAGGAAAACCCAGGCAGACACTATTTGACATTAATCACAGCAGGATCCTCTATGACCCACCTCCTAGAGTAATGGAAATAAAAACAAGAATAAACAAGTGGAACCCAGTTAGACTTAAAAGCTTTTACACAGCAAAGGAAACTATAAACAAGGTGAAAAGTCAGCCCTCAGAATGGGAGAAAATAATAGCGAATGAAACAACTGACAAAGGATTAATCTCCAAAATATACAAGCAGCTCATGCAGCTCAATACCAGAAAAACAAACAACCCAATCAAAAAGTGGGAAGAAGATCTAAACAGACATTTCTACAAAGAAGACATACAGTTAGCCAACAAACACATGAAAAGATGCTCAACGTCACTATTACTATAGAAATGCAAATCAAAACTACAATGAGATATCACCTCATACCGGTCAAGTGGCAATCATCAAGAAATCCACAAACAAAAAATGCTGGAGAGGATGTAGAGAAAACAGAACCCTCTTGCACTGTTGATGAAAATGTAAATTGATGCAGCCACTATGGAGAACAGTATGGAAATCCTTTAAAAAACTAGAAATAACACTACCATATGACCCAACAATCCCACTAAAGGGCATATACCCTAAGAAAACCGTAATTGGAAAAGGTATATGTACTCCAATGTTCATTGCAGCACTATCTACAGTAGCTAGGACATGAAAACAAACTAGATGTCCATCGATAGATGAATGGATAAAGAAGTTGTGGTACACACATACAATCATGTAATGGAGTGGAATATTACTCAGCCATAGAAAGGAATGCATTTGAGTCACTTCTAATGAGGTGAATGAACCTAAAGCCTGTTATACAGAGTGAAGTAAGGCATAAAAAGAAAACCAAATATTGTATATTAACACATATATATGGAATCTAGAAAAATGGTACTGATAAACCTATTTACAGGGCAGCGATAGACACACAGTCATAGAGAACAGACTTGTGGACACAGTGGGGATGGAGTTCAGTTCAGTTCAGTTGCTCAGTCCTGTCTGACACTTTGCGACCCCATGAATTGCAGCACACCAGGCCTCCCTGTCCATCACCAACTCCCAGAGTTCACTCAGACTCACGTCCATTGAGTCAGTGATGCCATCCAGCCATCTCATCCNTAGTTTGAGCATTCTTTGGCATTGCCTTTCTTTGGGATTGGAATGAAAACTGACCTTTTCCAGTCCTGTGGCCACTGCTGAGTTTTCCAAATTTGCTGGCATATTGAGTGCAGCACTTTCACAGCATCATCTTTTAGGATTTGAAATAGTTCAACTGGAATTCCATCTCCTCCACTAGTGTGTTCATAGTGATGCTTCCTAAGGCCCACTAGACTTTGCATTCCAGGATTTCTGGCTCTAGGTGAGTGATCACATCATCATGGTTATCTGGGTCATGAAGATCTTTTTTATATAGTTCTGTGTATTCTTTGCACCTCTTCTTAATATCTGCTGTTTCTATTAGGTCCATACCATTTTTTTCCTTTATTGTACTCATCTTGGCATAAAATGTTCCCTAGTATCTCTAATTTTCTTGAAGAGATCTCTAGACTTTCCCATTCTGTTGTTTTCCTCTATTTCTTTGCACTGATCACTGAGGAAGTCTTTCTTATCTCTCCTTGCTATTCTTTGGAACTCTGCATCAAATGGACATATCTTTCCATTTCCTTTGCCTTTAACTTCTCTTCTTTGCTTAGCTAGTTGTAAGGTCTTCTCAGACAACCATTTTGCCTTTTTGCATTTCTTTTTCTTGAGGGTGGTCTTGATTACTGCCTCTTGTACAATGTCATGAACCTCCATCCGTAGTTCTTCAGGTACTTTATCAGATCTAATCCCTTGAATCTATTTCTCAGTTCCACTGTATAATATTAAGGGATTTGATTTAGGTCATACCTGAATGGTCTAGTGGGTTTCCCTACTCTCTTCAATTTACATCTCAGTTTGGCAATAAGGAGTTCATGATCTGAGCCACAGTCAGATCCCTGTCTTGTTTTTGCTGACTATATAGAGCTTCTCTATCTTTGGCTGCAAAGAATATAATCAAGCTGATTTTGATGTCGACCATCTGGTGATGTCCATGTGTAGAGTCCTCTTATCTTGTTGGAAGAAGGTGTTTGCTATGACCAGTGCATTCTCTTGACAAAGCTCTGTTAGCCTTTGCCCTGCTTCATTTTGTATGCCAAGGCCAAATTTGCCTGTTACTCCAAGTATTTCTTGACTTCCTACTTTTGCATTCCATTCCCCTATAATGAAAGGGACATCTTTTGGGAGTGTTAGTTCTAGAATGTCTTATAGGTCTTCATAGAACCATTCAACTTCAGCTTCTTAAGCATTACTGGGGCATAGACTTGGTTTACTGTGATATTGAATGGTATGCCTTGGAAACAAACAGAGATCATTCTGTCATTTTTGAGATTCCCTAGAGGATTATAATCTAGTCACCCACTGTGGTAACTGGCTTGATACTGTATCCTTCATTTGCTATTTTATTTTTCCTGTTTCACTTCCTTCTGTAATCTGTATTCCTTGTTTCTTCCAATGATCTGCTTACACTGGAATCCTTGGTACATAGTCTGCTTCTGTGCTAAGTTATGCATAAGCATAAATGATAATAACCATAGCTATATAAATCCTTTTTTATTTACCTCATTTTTAAAATGCTGGCAGAGTCTGCAGCTTATTTTAAGAATGATTTAACCAAATAAGAGAAAACAAGTGTGGCAAAATGTTGGAAAGGCATAGAGTTCTTTCCTGAGTTTCAAAGAGCAAATTTAATCAGAGAAGTAAGAAAATGCAGAAACAAAGGAAAGCAGTCAAACAAGGCAAAATAATAGTAGTTTAGCCATAAAACAAAGTTAAGGACTTTTAGTTCCACCTCAAGAATTATAGATAATATCCTGAGTCTTATCCTCCAGTAGTATTGCAGACACTAAAACTCCCACTGGTTGGGAATGTGGATTCAAAAGTACAGCAATAAAACTAAAATTTGGAAGAGATGTGACTATAAGGTAAAACACTTTTTAAAGATCCAATTAATTAATTGTAGGCATATATGAATCAGTGTAATTTGATTACCAAATAATTAATGAAATAGGTACAGCATGTCTAGGACACAAGAATAACCATTCAGTGTACTTGTTAGACAACACCGAGAGCAGCATGTGAAAATAAGAGCGAGATAGTAAATAGACTATAAACCTATTGTAATATCGTAATATTGACTATCTCTGTGGAAATAGAGTTTACTATTATCATGTTATTGTTTCATAGTTTGCTTTAAGATTGATAGAATGGTTGTCCCTATTTGACAAAGGAAGACCCTAATAGGTTAAGTAACTTGTCAGTTTCTCACAGTAAGTAATGCTGCTGAGACTTGAGACATACAAGAGTAATATGAGAAAATTCAAGCACACTGGATGCTCTGTCCTATTCTGTCTGAAATGTGTGTTTCACTTTCACATTTAACGCACTTTTGCAGATCACATATTTCTATATTGGTAGTAAGTTATATTTTTGTTTTGTCATTTAAAATTTTTATTTAGTTTCCATTATTTCTGTTAATGAAGTCTTATCATTGGTTCTTTGAAGGAAGTGTATCTTTTTTCTCTGGTTATTTTTAATATTTTTCCTCTTCATCTCTAGTGTTTAGCAGACTGAGCATAATATACTTAAGTATGGTTTTCTTCATATTTGTACTTTATATTTGGAGTTTTCTAAATCTTTAAAAATCTGTGGGTTGAGATTCTTCATCAGTTTAGGGAAATTCTCCATCATTATCTCTTAAAATGCTGCTCTACTCCAGTCTCACTGTCCTCTCCTTCAGGACTCCCATTCCACATGTATCTTATAATGTTTTGTTTTCTCCATTCTGTGTTTATGTGTGTGTGTTTCAGTTTCAACATTTTCTTTGGACTTCCTTCAAGTTCATTAATCTTGTCTTCTGTTAAATACATTCAATGAATTTTTAATTTCAGTATTCATTTCAGTTCAGTTGCTCAGTCGTGTCCAACTCTTTGCAACCCCATGAATCGCAGCATGCCAGGCCTCCCTGTCCATCACCAACTCCTGGAGTTCACCCAAACTCATGTCCATTGAGTCGGTGATTCCATCCAGCCATCTCATTGTACTTATTCAGTTCAGTTCAGTCGCTCAGTCGTGTCCGACTCTTTGCAACCCCATCACAGCATACCAAGCCTCCCTGTCCATCACCAACTCCTGGAGTTCACTCAGACTCATGCCCATCGAGTCAGTGATGCCATCCAGCCATCTCATCCTCTGTCGTCCCCTTTTCTTCCTGCCCCCAATCCCTCCCAGCATCAGAGTCTTTTCCAATGAGTCAACTCTTCGCATGAGGTGGCCAAAGTACTGGAGCTTCAGCTTTAGCATCATTCCTTCCAAAGAAATCCCAGGGCGGATCTCCTGCAGAATGGACTGATTGGATCTCCTTGCAGTCCAAGGGACTCTCAAGAGTCTTCTCCAACACCACAGTTCAAAAGCATCAATTCTTTGGTGCTCAGCCTTCTTCACAGTCCAACTCTCACATCCATACATACTAATTGTACTTATTAGTATGTACTTATCTATAAGTACATCTGTATGTAATTATAGATCCAGAATGGATCCTTTATTCAGTTTTATAGCTCCTGATTATTGGTGTAATTTTCACCTATTGTGTTCATCTTTTCTTTTAATTTCTTGAGCATCTTTATAATATCATTTTAAAGCCCTTTGTCTCTAAACTCCAATTTATGGATCATCTATATGTCTCTACCTATCACACACTTTGCTTGTCTTACACTCTTTTATTATACATTAAGCATCAGGTATAAAGTAACTATAGACATTTAGACAATATTATTTTCCACCAGAGATGCCTCTTGCTTTTTCCATTTAGCATGAGGGACTAAACACCATGCCTTAATCAGTGATTGAACTGGGTTACAGATGGAATACAGCTTTGACAAAGTTCACCGAACTCTAGGTCTTCCCTGTTCTTTGGGCATGGTCTTTGTGGGTTTTTAATTAAGAACCTAGGAAGTCTCTATATCCTCAGCCATGAAATAGGGAGAGAGAGAGTTAATTCTATGCTTTGAATGTTTTGAGCTTAACTCTTTAACCTCCAATGACACACATCTTCAAAATCTGACATATTGTCCTAAGGGGAAGACCAACCAGCTATTTGTGAAATGTTGTCTCCTAGCCACTGTCTAAGACCTGGAAGAAACTTTGTCCACCCTTTGAGAAGCTTCTAACCCAGCCCTGTCCCAGCCTTCCATACCACAGCAGAACTCTGTAAATATCCCATGGTAAAAATTAGCTGTGGTGTACCTGGGGGTTGTCTTGATTTTATACCAGCCTATGTGATTAGTAAAGCTCTGATGGTTCATCTCTTCTCTAATAGAGTACTGTGTACACCAGACCTGATTCTCAATAGTACCCCAAATTAGTAGATGCTTTCAAGGGGTGAAAATAACGGGAGGCCTGTCAGCTCACAAAGGAAGGGTTCTTCCCTCTCTGGAATTTCCACTTGTTCTACTATTGTTTCCAGTGTCCTTTAAAATGACATTTTTGTCATTTACCCTGCTTTTTCTAATTATTAAAGTGGAAACATTGGTCTATAAGACCTACTACATCTGACTCAGAGTAAAAACCTCAAGTAGGTTATTTTAAAAGAATGTTTATCCTTCTCACACACACACAAAATAAATTCTCAGAACGAAACCTTCTAGAAGGTTAAAAATGAAGCAATGAGAAAAGATAATAATGGAAAAAGATAAAAAGTATTCAGCAAAAGAAAGCTGATATAGTAATATTCATATAAGACAAATTAAAGGAATAAAGCACTAAAAGGAAGAGAGACTACCTACTGACAAATAATCCAATAGAATGTATTAATATAATATGGGAAGATGTCTACACCAAAAATACTGCCTAGAAACATAGCAAAAAGGTTCAGACTCTCAAGGACGAGCTTACAGTTTTTCATATAAAATCCGTAATACTTTAATTCTCCCCTCTTAGATGATAATAGTTAAATCTGACCAAAAGTGCTAGTAAATAATGTATATCAGGAAAACACTAGTGATTATGACATGTGTGTGAGAGAGAGAGAGAGAGGCTACATGCAATAACTCGACTGTCCATTCAAGTGTAGGTACAAATAGAACATTTCCAAAAATTTTCTGCATACTAAGTCAAAAATAAAATCCCAACAATATATAGATCTTACTAACCCTTCTTCTTCCCTTTTTACCTAACTACTGTAGTAGTCAGTAGTTCTAGCTACTTCTTTGTATTCATCCCCAACTCCTTTTACAATTTGCCAAAGAAAAATAATTAAAATAATTAAAAATCATTCTCCATCTTTCCCATATCTGAAAGTGTACAGCTAAATGTACACAGAGAACACATTCAACCATGCTAACTAGTCTCATTTTTAATTCATAAGTATACAACTCCAACGGGCCTTAACTCTGTCAGGTAATCATACAGTTTCCTCTAGTCCTTTATTTCTACCACTCATGAAGACAACTATTTCCCCCTTTTATCTTTCCATATCTCCAACACTCTCTCCCCTATACTCAGTTGCAGATAGTAATTTTGCTTCCTACTTCAATGAGAAAATTAAGACAATGAGAACTTCCACAAACTCCCACCACCACATATACCCAGTTACCAACATTATTTTCCATATCCTCTGCTTTCCCAGGCTTCCCAGGTGGCGCAGTGGTGACGAATCTGCCTGCCAGTACAAGAAACATGTGAGACACAGGTTTGATCCCTGGCTTGGGAAGATCCCCTAGAATAGGAAATAGCAACCCACTCCAGTGTTTTTGCCTGGAAAATTCCATGGACAGAGAAGCCTGGTGGGCTACCATCCATGTGGTCACCAAGAGTCAGACATGACTGAGTGAGCATGCATACTCTCCCTTCTGTGCTCCTGTCTGAGGTCAACTTTGCAAAGCACTTCACAAACATAATGTTCACTTACTCTCCTCATGATCCTATGAGACCAGTGTTCATGGTACTATTTTACAACTGAGGGTACAGGTTCAAAGCCACATCATTAGAGAGTAACTGTTGCAATACCATGTTACCTACCACCTTATTACTCAAAAGGCAACTCCATGGACTATGGTATAGCGTCACCAATACCTGTGGTGTTGTTAAACCCCATACCTAATAATAAAATCAAAAACTGTATTTGAAAAAGATCCCTACATTATTTCCTTCAATGAAGAACACTAGCTCTCTGTGCCATTCTCTTCTTTCCCATGGATTTTCCACTGTAATATAATGGTACCAATTATTTTAATAATAAAATGTGTTCTTAGATCATATTGTAGTAGCACTCAGTCTTTCTCTCTAAGAAAATTTTATTAAGAATGACATGTCTTCCCAAGATACTAACTAATTCAAACCTTCCATAAATTCTATTAGTGCTTTGTGGTCTTAAAATGAAACTTCTGATGGTGTCTATTCTCTTGGTATGATTGATTCCATTAAGTTTGAATTTTGTTAGTCTCAGTAGTCAGGATAGGGGCTTAGTGGTAGCAGATCAAAGAATTTGGAATTACCAGCCTTAAAAGAGCCAATTCTTATTCTAATCATTCATTTTAACTATTAATTTCTCATTCACATAGAAATATTGGTTTAATTAAAAGCAGAAATTAATTTTTCAAATTTGATCTTGCAATATGAACTTTCTTTAAGACATATTGTTAGTGGTGAAGGTTGATAATCCACCCATGGAAGAGGTTTGAGAGCCTAGACTTTTTTTTAATGGTGGAATAAAATGCTAGTTTCTTTGTTTAGGAGAGAAGTCTAACTTACGGTAATTATTCTGATGGAAAGATTTTGGTGAAAGGGTGGGGAACTGACACTGCGTCACTAGGACTTCTGCTAGCATTTTCCCCATTAGAGCACAATGACTCTAAACAAACTAGAAATTATATGGGTGAACCACAGTACCCTTCATTTAACATGTACACTAAGAGGAAAACATAATGAACTCTTGCAAAAGTTTATGCCTGCTACATTTGACCTCTCCATCCACATTTTGAATGAAGCATATGTATTTCATGTAAGTCATACATAACACTGACACCACCAAAATGTGAATTCTTTACCACTTTGATTTTATAATTTCAATGTTTTGATATTTAGCTAATAATACTGTAATTTATTCCCCTGTGGTAAAGGTAACTATACATTCCTTGGCTCCTCTTTTCTTCATGATTTTCATAGTGGTTGGGTTGGTCCAGTCCTATTTCATTTATAAAATTTATGATAATTTCAGGTAATCAGGCTTGTTAACAAGTTTATGACTTAAGGGGTAAAACCACATCACTCACATCATTTGTTAAGCAACTATAGTATTTAAATTAACTCATAATTATGGACCCATTATTTCAATCATCATCAAAGATTTGAGTTCAATGTATTATTTCCTGACAGACATATTGTAAAAATCTGCTTACACTAGCATAACCGCTTCATCTTAATCTCCTTTGCTCTTTTTCTTCTTTGTATTCTTAAAACAGCCCCTAAGGTAACACTTTCCTGCAACTAGGGTGGTCTCCTCAAAGTCCTGTTAAAATACCTTGTTGCCCAACCTCAGCCCTATGTATATGCCATTGGTCTGAATTCTTTCTCCATGTCTGAATTCCTGCAAATCTGATCAGTTTTTAAGTGAGTCTTCTCTGATTGATTCATCCCACAATCTCTAATTCATCCTTAAAGGTTTATTTCTGATACAATCTATTTGCCTCTTTATCTTATATTAACTTTTGAATAGATGTTGAATTTTTCGCAAGTATTACCTGCATATGTTTTATCAACCTACTTGATTACAGTCGGTTATTGAGGCCAGCAAAGAAAGCATTTCTTGAAGCAATGCATGACAAATTGAATAAATGGAAAATAGGTTTAGGTTTAAGAAATCACATTTGTAGAGTTTTTCCCCACTTGATGAAAGTAGATTAATTTAATCTATCTTCTCATGCCTTAATTCATATAATTTAAAATAGGGAACTTAAACAAACTAAAAAATGTCTAAAAGACCTCTTTTACACAGGAGGAAATTTAGACTCAACTGGAAAATGGGTCATTGGAGATTACATATACAGTTGTAATCAAATTCATTTTTTCACTGCCCAGAGCAAGTTGCAAATGCCATAATTATCTTCAAAGAGACTAGATATCTAGTCCTACCATGTGCCTTGGAAGGATGAAAAGGTGAATACTTGTGAACACCTCAACTGATTAACACCCTCTCCTAAGAGAAGCTCTGTGTAATGTAATGAATGTTGTTGATATGTAAATACAGCCGTATTTAAGTCTATAAGATTGCACTATGTTAACCAAGGGCATATAAAGACAAAGTATAATCTGGTAAAAATGGATCTACAAGTGGCCAAGAAAATTCAGTTCTAATATATATCTCTTTGTCAGTCTACCTCAGCTCAAGAATATGTCTCAGATTTTCTAAAGAAATAGACAACAATCATTCCTCAATATTTTCTCTCAATGAATCTTTTATTAAGTATGAAGTAATAGAGAGTTTGAATTCATTCTCCTTAAAAAATGATGGTAGTGACAATATTGTCTAAAATTTACATAGCCATTACAGGATGCAAGTTATGTGTGATTTGCCTATATGATCTCATTTTTATCCAGTTAATAATTTAATCATTATTATCATTTCAAAATTATATTTCAAGGAACTGAAAGCTAAAGAATTTTATTTGCCCCAAGTCACTTAGTTTTCAGATGGCAGAGCTGATGTTTAACTCTATGTCCATCTGTCTCCAAGGCTTAACTAATACACTACTCTGATTCAGGAATGCACATTAAGTTCACATGCATGTGCTTCAAGCTACTGGTTAAGTGGGAGTTGGAGCCACTCTTTTAGTGAATAGAAGAGGGAAATACCTTGAAAAGTCTCCCAGACTGTGACTGGAATTGTCTTGGGAAGTACCTGCAGAAATAGCTTATGTATTTTTAGAGCAATTTTAGGAAAATGATTAAGGTCTTGAAATGCTCTGCCACCAGTGGAAAATTCATCATGAGTTTAGCTGTGATATTTTTCAAATAAAAGCAAGAATCATGGTCTGAAAAGTAGAAACATATTTACAGAATAACACATGCAAAATGTTGTCCCAATAAATAAAAAATATTGTGTCAAAAGTAGCCATGATGGCACAGTAAAAAGACCCTAAGCTCACCTCCTCTGAAAAGCACACCAAAATCACAACTATCTGCAGAACAGCCGTCAGTGAAAAAGACTAGAACCTACCAGAAAAGTATTCTATAGCTAAAGACATAAAAAAAGAACTATAGCAAGACTGGTAGGAAGGAAAGACTTACCATATAATCAGATCCCCTATCTCCCGGATAGATAAACCACAGAATGGAGAATAATTATATTTTAGAGGTTCTCCCACATCAGGCTACCCAGTCTAGGGATCTGTTACTGAGAAGAGAAACCCCCAGAGTATTTGGCTTTGAAGGTTAGTGGGACTTAATTGCAGGAAGCCCACTGGACTGGGGAAAAATAAAAACTTCACTCTTAAAGGAAAAACACAATATCCCTGCTGAGCTTAGGGAGTCTCCTGGGGAGGCAGGAAAGGGGCTATATAGACTTTGGGCGCAGACATATTGGGTAGCAACGTTTGTAGTTGATATCTTGGCTCATTAGCTCTAAGACCTGACCGCACCCAAGAGCCTACAGGCTCCAAGAAGCCTCAGGCCAAACAACTAACTGGCAGAGGCATAGCCCCACTCAGCAGACAGTCCACCTAACGACTGAAGAGCCCAGAACTGCCTCTGTACCCATCCCTAGACACTGACCAGCCCACCAGAGGGTCTTGGCGTTTATTGTGCATAGGGTAAACATGAAGGTCCTTTTGTTTAAACTATCTGTTCATAACAACTAGAAGATAGGTTCAGTTCAGTTCGTTTCAGTCACTCGGTTGTGTCCCACTCTTTGTGATCCCATGGACTGCAACACCCCAGGCCTCCCTGTCCATCACCAACTTGCTGAGTTTATTCAGACTCATGTCCATTGAGTTGGTAATACCATCCAGCCATCTCATCCTCTGTCATCCCCTTCTCCTCCTGCCCCCAATCCCTCCCAGCACTAGGGTCTTTTCAAATGAGTCAGCTCTTCACATCAGGTGGCCAAAGTATTGGAGTTTCAGCTTCAACATCAGTCCTTCCAATGAATATTCAGGACTGATTTCCTTTAGGATGGACTTCTTGGATCTCCTTGCTGTCCAAGGGACTCGCAAGAGTNCCAGCATCAGGGTCTTTTCAAATGAGTCAGCTCTTCGCATCAGGTGGCCAAAGTATTGGAGTTTCAGCTTCAACATCAGTCCTTCCAATGAATATTCAGGACTGATTTCCTTTAGGATGGACTTCTTGGATCTCCTTGCTGTCCAAGGGACTCGCAAGAGTCTTCTCGAACACCACAGTTCAAAAGCATGAATTCTTCAGTGCTCAGCTTTCCTTATAGTCCAGCTCTCACATCCATATATGACTACTGGAAAAACAATAGCTTTGACTAGAAGGACCTTTGTTGGCAAAGTAATAACTGCTTTTTAATATGCTGTCTAGGTTGGTCATAACTTTTCTTCCAAGGAGCAAGTGTCTTTTAATTTCATGGCTGCAGTCACCANGGTGCATCCAGATGGGACTTTATCCTACTTGGAGTTAAGTTTCTAGGATGTGTTTTTTTTTTTAACTTGGAAAGTTTCAGTCATTATTTCTTCATATTTTTTCCTATCCCTTTTTTGGGGTTATGCTCATTTTTCTCTTTCTGTTCTTCAGATAGAATGATCTCTATTGGCCTGTCTTCATGCTAAAAGACTACCAGAGCCTTACAACACACACTCATAGGCTCCTAAGCACTTTCATTAAGAAGAATGCCTTACAAAATTTCCCTTTGTTTTAATATACCAGATAATAATTGTATTTATAGTTATAATGCAGATATATTTAATTTATAGTTCTTTAAAAATACATAAAAGTAAGAATTGACTCTTCTTTTTTTTTCCTACCCCTTACAGTCCCATTATATCAGTAGTGGTCCAGAGTTTAACCGTGTTCTCTTCAATATTGGAGGTCAGAGTCCACTGATTTTATATTATCTTAAGATGCATGAGGTAGCTGGTATTTCCAAAGCCCCTAGACAAGTCAGGATTAAACTCACTGAAATACTGAAAGAACCATATCCTTTTTAAGCTTTGCTTTAATGTGATCTATCTCCAAAATATTCAAAACTTTTAGCTTTTTTAAATGTCTCAGTTAAGAAAAAAAATTATTGTATTTTATAACTAATGCTCTAGTTAGCATTGAATTACATTCAAAACTTTCATAGCACGTTTGGCTAAAAGTATTTTCTCTTTTATATCTAAGGCTGTGATTTGTAAGAGAAATAAAACAAACATAAAACTCAGGAACTTAAAAAACTAATACGTTTAGCTTGTTAGTAAAGTATTCCATTTCAAACATTTGTCAGAACTGTGAGTCAGGGGCTTCTAGATTTCTCCAGAAGAAAATTTCACACATAGCTTAGCTATGTAATCCTTTGTTCAACTGAATATTTCTTAGCTTAATGTGTAAAAATATATCAGGTTGGCCAAAAAGTTCTTTGGGGTTTTTCCTTTTTTTTTAAATCCCAAACACACTTTTTGGCCAATCCAATAATTTCATGAAATTGGAGCTCTTTGATTGCAGCAGGGGTGTCTGTTTACATTCTTGTCCCCCTTCTGTGTAACCGATTCTTGCCCAGATGATAAACACAAAGGGATATAGTAAATGGTCTCTAAACTGGGGTGTATGCAACTCTGGGTGGAAAATATATATATTGTACCTATTTATATCTTTAAAAATAAAAAAGAAATTACACTTGACTAATATTTAGAAGACAGGTACCCTCACTCAGTTGACATTTCAGTCTTCACTCTACTGTAATGAGGGATAATAATGACATCTTTGCTCTTATGTTATTGTCTGAGGTTCACAATTTATTGCTGTTTTCTCTGGATGTTTAAGCAGAGTTATAGATTATATCATGTAATTTAACTAAATTAACACTTAGCAGTGAACCAATAGCTTTAGACATTCCCCTGAAAAGAAACTTTGGATTGATGGTAATATTTATAATGCAAGACTATTTTTAAAAAAAAGACTGAATGATATTTCCCCTGTTTCTTGAAGGAGCTCCTTTTCAGTCACACTGAGAGACAAAATTAGTGGTGGTCCAATCAGTTCTGCTGAGACATAGGCCAAAAAAATAAAAATTTTCAAAAACATCAATTGAAATATGGATAGACATCATTGTTACAACAATGAGCCTAGCCCTAAATGTACATTGTACTTTTCAAAATTAGCAAATAATAATATGATGCCAGTTTAATTTGCAAGGCATTTATAAATTATATAAACCTCAATACAAATCTCTATAATTTGAGGATAAAAGGTTCAGTGTACCATTAATAAATATGTTAAATTTTATTTTTAAATATTTTATTTCATCTCACTTTTTTATTGTAGATGGCATCTTTTATAATATGCCTAATATATTAATACAGATTGATATGTGTATAATTTCTAAATTTTAAATTATACCTATAAGGATGTGTGCTCACATAGCTTTTACTCATAAGATACATGATCCTAGAAGTGTGGAGAACACTACTTTAGCAGATTCTGAGGATTCTTTGTAGGACACTTCTCCCATATTTCAGTCCAGATAACCTCCAGAGTCTCACTGACCACAGGGACATAGAATTGCCTTGGATGACAATGGAACACAAGGAGAAAGGCAAACTAGAGAACTAATTCAGTCTGTTCTGAGATTTGTAATTTAAGGATGCTCATCAGTCTTCAATTATTCAAACTAATGTTTAAAATTCAAATTTCTTAAATATTTAGAAGTGAAACTTGAAAGATATCTAAAACCATTCATAATAGATTATTTTTATTTTTAGCTAATTTTTATTGTGTTTATAAAAATGTCTCTATTTATATTTCTGATGAGTATGGATTTGTCAAACAGCAATACAAGGTTTCATAACACCAATTTACTGAGAATGTGAGAAGGGTATCAGTATGGGTTGAGATGGGAAAAGCAGAAAATGAATATCTAGAACATGAAACCATTTAGGAGAGTATATCATTTCCTAAAGATCTGAAAGAAATCACCATTTAGAAAGTGTCAGCTATGGACAAAATTAATTTAAAAAGATATATATCACTTCAGTGTTCATAGCAGCATTATTTACAATAGCCAAGACATGGAAACAATCTAAATGTCCATCTACAGATGAATGGCTGAATAACATGTGGTACACAGCCAAATTCCCTGTGCTATACAGTAGATCTTTGTTGATTATCCACTTTAAATATAGCAGTGTGTACATGTCAGTAATTTTTTTAAATTGAAGTATAGTTGATTTTTACAATGTTGTGTTAAAACCAAGATCTTGGTAGCTGCTAATGAAATTTGTGTCCAGATTTCTTATATCTGTGATGACTGTACGATCATTAAATTTATCTTTCTCCTGAAAGTTTACATTTACAGCCATTTATTTACATTTATATTTACATCTATTCAGAATATAGAATATTTTTTATTAGTTTTCTCTGGGCTTATCAGAGTCCTCCGGCTTTTCTGAAATGGAAAAATAACACTCTGAAGTAAATGCATCTATTCAGAGTGAAGGAGTAGGAGACAATAGAGAAAGTGGAGGAGATAAACAATAAGAACAAAAAAAGACAAATTTAATTCATCATGTTTGGGACTGGCAGACTCTAAAATGGAAGAAAAGTTATGAACAACCTAGATAGCATATTCAAAAGCAGAGATATTACTTTGCTGACTAAGGTCCATCTAGTCAAGGCTATGGTTTTTCCAGTGGTCATGTATGGATGTGAGAGTTGGACTGTGAAGAAGGCTGAGTACCGAAGAATTGATGCTTTTGAACTGTGGTGTTGGAGAAGTCTCTTGAGAGTCCCTTGGACTGCAAGGAGATCCAACCAGTCCATTCTGAAGGAGATCATCCCTGGGTGTTCATTGGAAGGACTGATGCTAAAGCTGAGACTCCAATACTTTGGCCACCTTATACGAAGAGTTGACTCATTGGAAAAGACTCTGATGCTGGGAAGGATTGAGGGCAGGAGGAGAAGGGGACAACAGAGGATGAGATGGCTGGATGGCATCACTGACTCAATGGACGTGAGTCTGAGTGAAATCCGGGAGTTGGTGATGGACAGGGAGGCCTGGCGTGCTGTGATTCATGGGGTTGCAAAGAGTTGGACAGACTGAGCGACTGAACTGAACTGAACTGAAAATGGTCCTCAGTGGTTCCCGCCTTCTGTTTTATGCCCTTGTGTAATTATTTCCTATTGGGTATGGGCTGAACCTATGACTTGCTTCTAACAAGTAGAATATAGCAAACATAATGAAATGTCACTTTTGAGATTCAGCTGCAAAAAGACTGACACCAGTCCTACTCAGCCTTTCTTGCTTGCTCTTTTGGAGCCCTCTGGGAGAAACCAGCTACCAAGTTGCGAGCTGTCCTGTGGAGAATCCCCAGAGACAGGGAAGTGAGGAAGGCCTCCAGTCAACAGTCAACAAGAAACTGAGACCCTGTTATTTGGACCCTAAGTGTAGTGGGAAATAATATATTTTTACTGCAATAAAAGCCCTATTAAAATGCCAAAAAAAAGAAAAAAGAAACTGAGACCCTTAGTCCAACAATCCTTGAGGAAGTAAATCTTGGCAATAGTCACATGAGTGAGCCTCGAAGTAGCTTCTCCTTCATTTGATTCTGAGATCACTGCAGCCCTTGCCATAGCTTGATTGCAGCCTGTGAGGGACCCTGAGCCTGAAGTATCCAGCTGAGCTGTGCCCAGATTCCTGACCTGCAGAAGCTATCCAATAATAAATGTTTCTTGCTTTATGCTGCCAAATTTCAGGATAATTTGCTATACATCAATGGATAACTCACAATGTTTGAGCAAAAGTCTGATTTAGACAAATATCTTCAATAATTTTATAGCCCCTATATACCTCAATCCAAATATTTATCACATCGTACTGTAACCATTTCTCTACCTGTTTTTCTCACCCAGTAGAGAATAAAGAATTATTTGCCTCCGTACCCCTGACACCAGAAAAAATAAAGTATCTTAAAATAGGTATTAAATAAATGTCTGATGGGTGGGTATATAGCAGTTTTATATAAAGATAAGACCAAATTTCATTTTATTTTTTGACAAAATTTGACATTATTGTTAAAATTAAGAAAGCTAGAGGATAGAGATAGAAATTTAGGAGTCATTAGTCCAGAGTTACTCTTTGAAAAAATATCAGTATAAAATGTTTTTTAAACTTTATTAAAAAGTTACTACATACCAAGCACTGTTTCTAAGTACTTTGCATTTATTAACTCATTTAATTATCATGTTAACTTCTGAGATAATATTATTGTCCCTAGTTTACAGATAAGGAAACTGAGGCATAGGAAAGTTAGATAATTTGTCTGAGGACACCAGAGTAAGTGATAACACTTGGAGTCTGTCCTTGACAATCTGGCTTCTGAGCCAATGCACTCAAAAACTCTGGTGCTGAATTGTTTATCCAGAGGGCATGTATAATTCCAGAAGATAAGACCATGTTCTAGTCTCACAGACTTAGAGAACAAAGTTATGGTTAGCAAGAGGGAAGGGGTAGGGATAGATTAAAAGCTTGGAATTGACATGTACATACCACTATATTTAAGAGAGAAAACAAACAAGGACCTGTATATTTAAAAAAGATAACAAACAAGGAAATGTTATTCATATTCTATATTAACCTAAATGGGAAAAATATCTGAAAAAGAATAAATACAAGTATATGTATAACTGAATCACTTTGCTCTACATTTGAAATTTTTTTTTAATTTTAATTTTTTAGTTTGTTTTGCTTTACANGAACCAATTGGTTTCATGCTCCTACTGCCCCTCAGGGCCATCACCTTGAACTTCGGATTCTCTCTCTTCTGCCACCTTCTTCCACTGGCCATGGCACTTGGGAAGGAGCACTACTCCCAGATTAAGGAGAAGGCAGAGTTCTTGTTGAGTTAGGGTTTTTCATTCAAAAGGAATCAGTTTGGATTCTGGCCTGGCTGTATTCATGAGCTACACCCCAGGCAGATCACCTCTCTTCTGTGAACATCAGTTTCTGTCTCTTATACACATCTTTGACATAAATCAGCCATAAGTGTACCTGAGTTCCCAATCCGGACCCCTCCCTTCCCCCTCCCTCCCAACAACATCCCTCCAGATCATCCCCGCCCATCAGTCCCAAGCCTTCTGCATCGAACCTAGACCAGCAATCCGTTTCCCTTATGATATCATACATGTTACAATGCCATATTCCCAAATCCTCTCACCCTCTCCCTCTCCCACAGAGTCCAAAAGGCTGTTCTACACATCTGTGTCTCTCTTGCTGTCTCACGTACATGTTTAACACCACTTTGATTCACTACTAATCATTTGTCTTCTTGGTAGTGGAGCAATGCCTACAAGTCATCCATGTGCTTTGTTGCAATGTTACATTACTGAGCAGAAGGAAATAAGAAATAGGTTCTGAGCAGTGATGTGCAGGATCAGCTTCAGCTAGCAAAAAGTATTTAGGGAGGCTAGGTTTCCATTGCTAGCCTCAGCAGTGCACTTATTAAGTAGATTAAAATCCAGGTGCCATTAGACGAGCAGAGAAAGTTTGACTTTATAAAACATCTACTCTTCTGTCTATCATTCCTCTCATAGTGATAATGATAATTGAAACTTACAGATATTTCTAGTCCATAGAAGGTTTCTACTTTAAAAAAAAAAAAAAAAACCTTATTGAGATACAGTTCACACGCTATACACTGTATCCTTTAAAAGTTTCAGTTCAGTCGCTTAGTCATGTTCAACTCTTTGTGACCCTTTGGACTGCAGCCAGGATTCCCTGTCTATCACTAACTCCCGAATTTTGCCAAAACTCATGTCCATTGAGTTGGTGATGCCATCCAACAATCCCATCATTTGTCGTCCCCTTCTCCTTCCACCTTCAATCTTTCCCAGCATCAGGATCTTTTCAAATGAGTCAGTTCTTCCCACCAGGTGGCCAAAGTATTGGAGTTTCAGTGTCAGTCCTTCCAATGAACACTCAGGACTCATCTTCTTTAGGATGGACTGGTTGGATCTCCTTGCAGTCCAAGGGACTCTCAAGAGTCTTCTCCAACACCACAGTTCAAAAGCATCAACTCTTCAGCACTCAGCTTTCCTTATAGTCCAACTTTCACATCCATACATGAATACTGGGGAAAAAAAAAAAAGCCTTGGCTAGAGAGACATTTTTGGCAAAGTAATGTCTCTGCTTTTCAATATGCTGTTTAAGTTGGTCATAGCTTTCCTTCCAAGGAGTAAGCAATCTTTTAATTTCATGGCTACAGTCACCATCTGCAGTGATTTTGTAGACCCCCAAAATGAAGTCTGCTAATGTTTCCACAGTTTCTCCATCTATTTGCCATGAAGTGATACATGGAAAAAGCAAGAGAGTTCCAGAAAAACATCTATTTGTGCTTTATTGACTATGCCAAAGTCTTTCACAGTGTAGATCAAAATAAACTGTGGAAAACTCTGAAAGAGATGGGAATACCAGACCAACTGACCTGCCTCTTGAGAAGTCTGTATGCAGGTCAGGAAGCAACAGTTAGAACTGGACATGGAACAACANTTGAGGGAGAGGGAGAGGAGGGGAAGGTTTGGGAGAATGGCACTGAAACATGTGTGCTGTCGTGTGGGAAACGAATCGTCGGTCTATATTCGGTTCAGGATACAGGATGCTTGGGACTGGTGCACGGGGATGATCCAGAGAGTTGATGTGGAGTGGGAGGTAGGGGGGAAGGTTCAAGATTGGGAACTCGTGTACACCTGAGATAAAAAAAATAAAATAAAATTTAAAAAATAAATAAATAAATAAACTTATAAAAATAAAATCAAGGATAAATAAAACTTCAGTTCATCACTTACACTAGTCACATTTTAAGTGCTCACTAGCTCTGTGTGACTGTTGTCCAGTGCAGATATCAAACATGTTCGTCATCACAAAACAGTACTGTAGACAGCACTGTCTTAAGTAAGAACAAAAGTTTAATCCATTCACAGAACTTGAGATATCACTTTTATATATCAGACAGCCAGTATGTATAGAGCTCTCTTCTACCTTGCCACTTTTTAGCTTTCCAGTTTTAGAAGTTTCGTGGCCTAAGAATACATGTTATCTCGTTCATTCATTCTTTAATTCAACAAAATTACCAGTCAAGTTAATTTCCCATCTGAGTTCTTAAAATTTATTGACATTTTGCTTCTTTAATTGGATTTCTTCCTTTTATCCTAGTTTTATTTAATTTTTGTTTGTTTTTGCTCCAAAATAAACTGCTTTTGTCATTGTGCAAGGTTTTGCTTCAATCCATAGTATAAAGTATGCCACTCTCTGTGTAAGCCCTCAGCTAAATAATTTCATAAATAACCTAGACTGTATAAAATTCTGATTGCCTTTTTATAGTCCTATTTCTAATCCATGAATTTCCTTTATTTAATTCACATTGATACTATTTAATTTGCATTGATAGTAGTTACCTAAAAAAAACCTAATAACTCTTTTAGGACCTCAAAGATTCCTCAAAGGATAAGATTTTAAATTTTTAAAAATGTATTTAAGTTTTATTTAACAGAGCACTTTATAAGCAGAGAAACATCATAGAGTCATAATAAGATAAAGGATGTATCAAATATTTAAATATTGCTTTTCAAAGAGAAAAGGAGGTTTTATTTTTTTAGTTTTAGATAACTGTTATTTGAAGCTGTTCTAGACTTTGCTGAGTAGGTTGCTAAGTTTCTTCCTTTCACAAACTCTGCCAATTAGGAGTGAGGGCCAAGTTAAGAAAAGGAGAGGTGAGGAATGAGTATCATACATTTTTTTAAAGAACTTGAGGAACAAAAGAGTTTTGTTTTACATGAATAAGTATGTGCATGTGTGTGGTTGTAAGCATTTTGCAGCCACCTTGAACCAGGAACAATTACAAAATTACTTTTAAGATCTGGCCTTTTTTTTCTTACTAATTCAGTTTAAATTCTAGTTAGAGTTTTTCTTTTCCTTTAATAAAATGCATAAGACACAAACCACAATTCAGCAAACTTATTATTGAACTAAATAATGAAATAAAAGATGCTGGTTGCCTTAGGTAATCACATTCTAGGGTGCATTGTATCAATTTTTTAGCCACAATTTGGACTTTAGATTGTAAACATGGCTCAATGGAAAAATAAGAGGGGAAGCAGAAGGGGTTCTCATCCTAGAGATTTAGTAAGAGTTCAGTTTTGTTAATTTTTTAGTGTAAATGTGGGTAAAGCCCAATTTGTATCAAACAAGAGAAAAAAAAAACAATTTCATTTTCAGATAGTTTAAATGATCCTCAGACATTGAAAAAACAGATATTCTTTCTATACATGTATTAGCCAATGAAAAATCATATGGAAAAGTCACAGCCTGAATGATTAAAATTTAAAAGGTCTTATCTCAAGTAAATATTAAAAATTGACTAAATTATAATTTTGTGTTTACTCAACCATCTCTCCTCCTAGGAGATGAGCAAGCAAAGGAGAAATTGAATAAAATCTGTTCTGTTACAGCACATTTACCCCAGAAAAATCACTACCATTTCATGGCTCCAGGTGATTCTACAAGATATTCCAGGGTTTCAGAAAGTAGAAACCCTATTGTAGCTTAGAGCTGAAGTCCTCGGTATTTCAGAAAAAAATCACACTGGCTCCCTTAAGTAGTTGCCTCTTGTGTATTTGTTCTGTTTTGTTTCATTTTGGTTGACCTCTGGGAAGTGGGGACTCCAGAATTTCCCTCTGTAGGAAGGACTTAGATATTCAATCCAGTTACAAGCAAGAGTCTAGAAAACCAGTATTTACAAAGCAAACCCAAAATTTGTGTGTTTATATGGAATAACTTTGTGGAGAGAGTAGGGGTGATGGAAATAATGGGAATGGCTAAAGTTCCTCCAAACAACTCTTAGAACATCTCATTTCAAGTTTGTAAATTATAAAAACGGTGGAATCTCTATAAATTAACAACTCATTTATCCACCCTTATCAAGGAGTGAACTGTTACCCATAACTAAATTTCCCAGAGCCAATTTGAAGCACCAAAACTTTTCTGTTAACCATTTTAATAAAAAATTTCCTTACAGATATTTCATACTTCCCTGATTTCTTAAACAGTATAGCAAAAAGTAACTTTATGATGATGACTAGACTTCTCAAAATGAAATCTAAGACTTACCCACACGGAGATATCAATAAGAATCCTTGTTCAGTAGAAAATGAATAGTAAACACTCCCCGAATACATATTACACACCATGACTAGTACTAGTCCTACAGCAAAGACAGAATCAGTGTCATCTGTGACTGGAGGCTGCATAGGACACTGTAGTAGCACACAGAGCACCTTTGTCCAATTTGAGACAATCCTGCAGTAAAGGAAAACAGGTTGCTAGGCTTTAATAGTCTTTAGGCCTATTTTTATAGTTGTCTCCTGCTTCAGAAACTGCCTGTTGTCCCTTCTCATTCCAATTAACTCCTTAAAGCCAGACACCATCTCTTATTCATCTTTCTTTTTTATTATTTATTTTCATTGGAGGATAATTAATTTACAGTATTGTGATGATTTTTGCCATACATCAACATGAATTGGCCATAGGTATACTTGTGTCCCCTGCCCCAATCCTGAACCCCACTCCCACCTCCCTCCCCACCCTATCTCTTGAGGTTGTCCCAGAGCAAGGCTGGGATGATATAAGAGAATAGTGCTGAAACATCTACAATACCATATGTTAAATAGATGACCAGTGTGAGTTTGATGCATGAAGTGGGGCACTCATCTTTGTTTCTTAAGGTGGAGCAAACGTCCTGGCAAGGACATTTGTTGAATGCTTTTAGTTAAACCTGTGTTAATATTTCCAATAGTCCTATTCCTTCAGCGTTCTAGACTATGCTAATAATGTATTAAATTCTGAAACTCACTAAAACAGTAACCCATTGAATGCTTTTAGTTAAACCTGTGTTAATATTTCCAATAGTCCTATTCCTTCAGTGTTCTAGACTATGCTAACAATGTATTAAATTATGAAACTCACTAAAACAGTAACCCTATTTTACACATCATTCCAGGCCATGTAGCATCTGGGTGAAATCCCAATGGTGGTAAGTAAGGCACATGTATTTAGTAACAGCATTTTTTTTAAATTTGGGTATACTGTGAATCGGAGAAGGTGATGGCACCACACTCCAGTACTCTTGCCTGGAAAATCCAATGGATGGAGGAGCCTGGTGGGCTGCAGTCCATGGGGTCGCGAAGAGTTGGACTTGACTGAGTGACTTCCCTTTCACTTTTCACTTTCATGCATTGGAGAAGGAAATGGCAACCCACTCCAGTGTTCTTGCCTGGAGAATCCCAGGTATGGAGGAGCCTGGTGGGCTGCCGTCTATGGTGTCGCACAGAGTCGGACATGACTGAAGCAACTTAGCAGCAGCAGCAGTATACTGTGAATGTATGACACCACTGCAAATCCAGCATTAGAATATTTAACAAGGTATAAACAAGGCAAACATTAAGCAGGAAGTAATGGTTCTAAGGTGAGTTTAGGCCACATTCTGATAAGTTATACAGGATTTAGGATTAAGAATCAAATGAATTCTACTGTATAGAGGAGATCCTGGCCACTGCTTGCTGCCTACCTTCCTTTTGCTTCTTACACAATAGCATTATGTGTAGAATGAGCACTTGAACCTGGGAATCTCAGAAGTATCTCTAAGGGATATGAGGAAAACAGCAAAGTCTCCTGCAGCCTCATCCTGGGAAATTATTTTTGGTAGATAGGAGCAAAATTTGCCTTTGAGTTGTTCTTTTTCTGAGACACACACAAACACAGGTACACACACACAGGTGCACACACACAAGTGCATACACACACACACACCCCACCACCACTACCACCACCACCTCTCCAAGCTCTCAAAGACAAGGTACTTCCCTTCAAGAAGCCTCAGTTTCTACACCTATACTATAATAAAATTGGACCCCATTCTTTTTCTAATACTCTGTGATTCTAAAAGGAAATCAAATACCCCAGAGTCTGAAGAGAGGCTTTTAAGAAGTCTCTATGTCTTGGTTTTTCACATCCCAACTACAACTGTTGAGAGGTCCCAGAATTAGGACCATTTTGTTTGTACCCAAATGATTCTCCATTTAGTGCCTTGCCCGGTAACTAACCTCCACAGAGCAGTGCACAAGAAAATGAAGTGTGAAATTAATTCAGACAGCAGAATTGGGAAACACGTTACCACAGTCTTCCTGAAGGAAGACTGAAGCCATTCTTCATAAGCTTTAAAGTACTCTTGTCTTTTTACAACTGATTAAAATGATGACTTCAAGTATCTGAAAAGAATAAAAATTAGGACATTCACGAACAAATATTAACAGAAGTCTACTGAAAACCGTCACCACTGAGTAGTGAAAGGAAAAAGCTGGGGTTTTAGTACCAACTTCTTACACAGCATGAATATATTAATACAATTATGAGCAAATTTTGTGGGCAATGAGTGACTTTATAAAGAATGTGTACCCAGTTCATTTCAGTGATGACATGTGTTCAAAACTAATAATTTATAAGAAGTTAAAGAGTTCTTTGTCTCAATACTAATAGTTTATAATGAATGTGCAAAGAAAAGAAAATTCAATTAGGTCAGAATGAGAAACATCATCTTGCTCCCCCAAACTGATACTTTATTGTGGAACTCATATTCAGGGGAACAAAATAACTTTGTAAAAGGATAATAACTTTGAAATTCTAACAGGAACTCTGAAGGAGAAATTATAGGCATAACTCATCTTACTGCACTTCACAGATACTGCATTTTTTACAAATTGAACATTCATGGCAGCTGTGCATCAAGCATGTCTATCAGCCCCATTTTTCAAACTGAATTGTTTCACTTCTTATCTCTGTGCCACATTTTCGTAATTCTCACAATATTCCTAACTTTTTCATTATTGTTACATTTGTGATAGTGATCTGTGATCACTGATCTTAATTTTGCAAATAAATTTTCATTGCATTACAAGTTTAGAAACATACACCATTGTGACACTGGGTCAGGCTTATATCTTTCATTTTTTATTGAAGTATAGTTGATTTAAAATATTGTGTTAGTTTCAGGTATACAGAAAAGTAATTCAGATATATATATATATATATATACTTTTTCAGATTATTTTCATTTTAGGTTATTACAAGATACTGAATATATTATAAAATATTGAATATATATTTGCTGTATAGTAAATTATTTTTGCTTATCTATTTTATGTATAGTAGTGTATACCCGTTACTCCTATTGTTATATTTGCCCCATTCTCTTTTCCTATTGGTAACCATAAGTTTGTTTTCTGTCTGGGAATCAAACGTTTTTGTTAAGTAAATACATTCATTTGTATTATTTTTTAGATTCCACATANTATTATAAAATATTGAATATATATTTGCTGTATAGTAAATTATTTTTGCTTATCTATTTTATGTATAGTAGTGTATATCTGTTACTCCTATTGTTATATTTGCCCCATTCTCTTTTCCTATTGGTAACCATAAGTTTGTTTTCTGTCTGGGAATCAAACGTTTTTGTTAAGTAAATACATTCATTTGTATTATTTTTTAGATTCCACATATAAGTCATACCCTGTATTTATCTTTGACTTACTTCACATAGTATAATATTATATATGTCCATTCATGTTGCTGCAAATAACAGTATTTCATTCTTTTTTATGGCTGAGTAACACTCTCTCACATACACAAGACAGGCATGCACATGAGCGTGCACACACACACTACTTCTTCCTGAATCAGTAGGCCTTTGAGTTGTTTTCATGTCTTGGCTATTGTAAATAGTGCTGCTGGGAACAGTGGAGTGCTTGTTTCCTTTCTAATTGGAGTTTTCATTGTTTCCTAATACATGCTCAGGACTGGGATTGCTGGATCATATGGTAGCTCTATTTTAGTTTTTTCAGTTCAGTCTATTTCCATACTATTTCCCACAGTAGCTGTAGCAGTTTCAATTCAGTTCACTCAGTTGTGTCCGACTCTGCGACCCCATGAATAGCAGCACGCCAGACCTCCCTGTCCATCACTAACACCCAGACTNATTGATCGCTGAAGAAGGCTTTCTTATCTCTTCTTGCTATTCTTTGGAACTCTGCATTGAGATGCTTATATCTTTCCTTTTCTCCTTTGCTTTTTGCTTCTCTTCTTTTCACAGCTATTTGTAAGGCCTCCCCAGACAGTCATTTTGCCTTTTTGCATTTCTTTTCTATACCTATACCATGCTGTTTTCATTATTGTAGATTTCTAGTATTGTCTAGTCTGGAAGAGTTATGTCTCCAGCTTTATTCCTTTTCCTCAGGATTGCTTTGGCAATTCTAAGTCCTTTGTAGTTCCATATAAATTTTAGGATTATTTGTTCTAGTTTTGTGGAAAATGCCATGGGTATTATGATAGGGATTGCATTACATCTATAGATTGCTTTGGGTAGTATGACTGTATTTACAATATTAATTCTTCTAATCCAAGAGCATAGGATATCTTTCCATTTCTTTTAATCATCTTCAGTTGCCTTTATTAGCGTTTTATAGTTTTTAGGGGAGAAGGAAATGGCAACCCAGTCCAATATTCTTGCCTAGAGAATCCCATGGACAGAGGAACCTGGTGGGCTGCTGTCCATGGGGTTGCAAAGAGTCAGACACGACTGAAGCGACTTAGCATGCATGCATGCATTGGAGAAGGAAATGGCAACCCAGTCCAGTATTCTTGCCTGGAAAATCCCAGGGACAGAGGAGCCTGGTGGGCTGCCGTCTGTGGGGTTGCACAGAGTCAGACACGACTGAAGTGACTTAGCAGCAGCAGCAGCATAGTTTTTAGCAAATGGTTCTTTCACCTCCTTGATTAAGTCTATTCCAAGTTACTGTTTTAGACTCAATTTTAAACAAGGATTTTTTTTTCACTTTCTGATATTTCATTGTTAGTATAAAGAAAAGCAATATATTCCTGTATATTAATCTTGTATCCTGATACCTTGGTGAATTCATGTACCAGATCTAATACATTTTATGTGGAGAGTTTAGGGTTCTCATAGAGTATCATGTCATCTGCAAATGGCGACAGTTTTACCTCTCCCCTTTTAATTTGGATGTTGAATAAAAGTGGTGATAGTGGGAATCCTTGTCTTGTTCCTGAATTTAGTAGGAAGGCCTTCAGTTTTTCACCGTCAAAAATTAGGTTGACTCTCAGTTTGTCATAAATGCCTTTATCATGTTGAGATATGGTCCCTCTATACTCACTTTGGTGAGATTTTTTTCATAAATGGATATTGAATTTTGTCAGATGTTTTTTCTGTGTCTGTTGAGATGATCATGTGGTTGTCTTTCCTTTTCATAATGTCATATATCACAGTGATTGATTAGAATATTTGAACCATCCTTGCAACCCTGGGATAAATCCAACTTGATCATGATGTATGGTCCTTTTTACATATTGTTGGGTTCAGTTTGCTAATATTTTGTTGAGGATTTTTGCATCCGTGTTCATCAAAGATATTGGCCTGTAACTTTCTTTTTTCGTAGTGTCTTTGATTTTGGTATCAGGATGATGATGGTCTCACAGAATGAATTTGAGAGTGTTTCTTCCTCTTGGTTTTTTTTGAAATGGTTTGAGAGGAACAGATATATAAGTTCTTTGTATGTCTGGTAGAATTCCCCAGGGAAGCCATCCAGTCCTGGATTTTTGTTTGCAGGGAGCTTTTTTAATTATAGATTTTATGTCTATTGATCAGTCTACTCAAATTATGTTTCTTCTTGACTCAGTTTTAGCAGGCCATTTCTAAAAGCATGTCCATTTCTAGGTTGTCCAATTATTGGCATATAACTGTCCATAGTATTACGATTTTTTTGTATTTCTGCAATATCCATTGTTATTTCTCTACTTTAATTTCTTACTTTGTTTATTTGGGTCCTCTTTTTTTTCTTCTTGGTAAACCTGGCTAGAGGTTTGTTGATTTTGTTTCTCTTTTCAGAAAACAGCTCTTGGTTTTATTGATGTTTTCTATTGTTATTTTGATCTCTTATATTCTCTGATCCTTATTATTTCCTTCCTTCTGCTGACTTTGAATTTTGTTTGTTCTTTTTCTGACTTCTTAGGTGGTAGGTTAGCCTGTTTGAGATTTTTCTTACTCCTTGAGGAAAGCCTGGATCACTGTGAACTTCCCTTGTAGACCTGCTTTTGCTGCATCCCATAGATTTTGTAAGGTTGTATTTTCATTGTCTTTTGTCTTAAAAATATTTTCTGGTTTCTTCTTTGATTTCATTGTTGACTCATTGGTTTTTTGTAGTATGTTGTTTAGTCTCTGTGTGTTTGTTCTTTTTCTATTTTTCTTTTTGTGGCTGATTTTTAGTTTCATACACCATTGTGATCAAAAAAGATGTTTAAGATAAGCTCTAATGTTCATTCTCAGTTGCTTCAGTCATGTCCGACTCTTTGCAGCCCTCTGGACCACAGCCTTCTAGGCTCCTCTTTTTATGTGATTTTCCAGGCAAGTATACTGGAGTGTGTTGCCATGCCCTCCTCCAGAGGATCCTCCCAACCCAGGGATCGAACCCGTGTCTCTGGCATCTCCGGCGTTACAGATGGATTCTCTTTACAGCTGAGCCACTAGATAAGCCTAAGATAAGCTCTCGCCTCTTAAATTTGTTGAAGCGTGTTTTATGACCTAATGTGTGGTCTTTCCTAGAGAAGGTTCCTTGTATGCATGGAAAGAATGTGCATTCTGGGTGCTTTGGATGTAATCTGTACATATCAATTAAGTCTACCTAGTCTATTGTGCCATTTAGGACCACTGTTGTCTTATTGGTTTTCTGTCTAGAAAATCTGTCCACTGATGTCGGTGAGACGTTTAAGTTTCCTACTGCTATTGTGTTCCTGTCAATTTCCCCTTTATGTCTGTTAGTATTTGTTTTATATATTTCAGTGCTCCTATATTGGGTGAATATGTTAATGAGTGTAATGTCCTTTTCTTGTATTTGTCCCTTTTTCATAATATAATGTCCTTTTTTGTCTTTCCTTATGGACTTTGTTTTAAAGTCTATTTTGTCCAATATGAGTATTGCTAACCCTGCTTTCTTGTCATTTCCATTTACATGAAGTATCTTTTTCCATCTTTTCACTTTCAATCTGTGTGTATCTTTCATCTTGAAGTGAGTCTCTTGTAGGTCATTTTATAGGTTTTTGATTTTTATCCAACCTACAGCTCTATGTCTTTTGGTCAGAGGATATGGTCCCTTGACATTTAAAGTAAGTATTGATCAGTGTTACTTATTGCCATTTTAAGCCTTGTTTTCCTGTTGATATTGTAGTTCTTTTTTGTGTCGTCTTTCTGATTTTCCTTTTGTGCTTTGATGGCTTTTTTGTATGACTGAGTTCCTTTCTTTTTGGTATTCGTGAACCTATCATATGTTTTTGATTTGTGATTACCCTGGTTTTCAAGTATGTTAACCCCTAACTATATCTACTTGCTTTAAATTGATAGTCACACAAGCTCAAACACATTCTAAACAATCTACATTTTTATAGTTCCCTCCTTCACTTTCTGTAATTTTGATGTCCTATTTTACATATCATTCTTTTGCTGATTATTGCAGTTATAGTCACTTTTACAAAAAATAATTTTTTTAATCTGTGTACTAGCTTATCTAAGTGATCTTCAATTTTTTAATATATTTGCCCTTCCTATTGTGACTTTCCCTTTCTTATAGATTCTTGTTTCTTTTCTGTTTAGAGAAGACCTGTCAATATTTCTTCTAGAGTAAGTTTAGTACTGCTGAATTCTTTTAATTTTTGCTTGTTGAGAAATTCTTTATCTCTCCTTCTATTCTACAGGATGATCTTGCTGAACAGAGTATTCTGGGTTACAAGTTTTTTTCCTTTCAGAACTTTGAGTATATCGTGCCACTCCCTTCTGGCCTACAAAGTTTCTGAAGAGAAATCAGCTGATAGCCGTATGGGGTGTGGGAGTCACATATAACTGACTTTTTTTTCTCTTGCATTTAGAATCTTCTCTTTAACTTTTGCTTTTTAATCATGATCTGTTTTGATGTGTGTCTGGGTTCATCCTGTTTGGGACCCTCTGTGTTCCCTGTACTTGAATACCTGTTTCTTTCTTTAGATTTGGAAAGTTTTCATCAATAATTTCTTCAAATATACTTTTAATCCCCTTTTCTCTTCTTCTTCTGGAACTTTTCTTGTTTATGCAAAGGTTGACATGCTTTATATTATCCTATAGATTTCATATGTTGCTGTCATTTTTTTTCATTTATCTTTCTGTCTGAGCTTCTGATTAGGTGATTTCCATTAATCTTCCAGATATCTTCTTCTGTGTTATTTAGTTGCTATTCATTGCTTCTAGATTGGTTTTTGTCTCAGCAACTGAGTTGTGTACCTTTGATTTGATAGTTTCTCGTTCTATACGACAGTGACCTGCATTTGTTTCAATAATCTTTTAGTTCCTTTAGCACCTTGATTACTTCCTTTTAGAATCCAGGGTCTGGTAGACTGGTGAGGTCTCTTTCCTTTTTTTGTTCTTTCAGGGGATTTCTTTCTTAACTTGGAGTAGTTTCTCTGCTTTTAAATTTTACTTGACTTTATGAATTTAGGGGAAATAGTTAGCTTTAAAGGGCTTTTTATTTGGAAACACCGCTATGTAGACTATGGATCTAATATTTTTGGTGCGGAGGCTAGTTTCAGTGTAGGTGCTAGCAACATCTTTTCTCAGAGTATGCTGGCTATTATCCCCCTGATTGGGAAGTAATTGGTGATGTGGTGTCCAGAGCCTATTCTGGATATTGGGTAGGGCCTCCTTCTTGTTCTGTGGCTGTCTCAGCCCTGTCAGGGTGGTGTCTGCTCCTCAGTTGTTGGAGTAGAAGCCCTGAGGGTCAAGTTCAGTCAGACTCCTTTGCCTTTGAGTGCATGGCCTGCTTCAAACGAGACAACCATGAAGCAAGTGAGGCCAATATGGTCACAGCGAATCTATACATTACCAACGCAGGTGTCTGCAGTTTTGCCTAGAAACAGCCCAAAGTCACATCTTTTTCTCTGTTGTGTTCATAGTATTAGGTTTTAGTGTGGAGTGGGCCGTACTTGGGCATTGCAGCTGCAGGAACTGAAGTAGTTGTGTTGCTGCCTGAGAACTGGGTTGTCTCTGTGCCAAATGTGGCTCCAAGTTGGTGTGTGAGGTGGGTGGATCCAGTAAACTCCCTCTGGGAAACCAGCCACTGTATACTCCAACCCAGCGGCTCTCCATCTGAGACTCAGTTTCTGTGGTGTGTTTTGCAGGCACCAGCAAAGTCCACCACAGCTGCACCTGGCCCTGCCATGCAAGCAGTGACCAGGGCTAGGGACACAGACACTGCTATAACAGGAACAGACAGTACAAGAGCCCCAGATTCATTAGCAGAACATTTATATCTTCTGCTTATTACCTTTTTCTATGCAATTAGCAGAGGCAGCCAACATATGCTGCTAGTCACTTTCAGAGTCTCTCAAAAACCAAGAGATTTTGAGGTTTCAGTCTATATAGAAATGAAGAAATGTCCAGAGTTACAAAAAATGTTAGTACAGTTTTAATATTTACATTTAACAAATCACTGCCTTTAAATCACACCCAAAAAATGAATATAGTAATTATGGGATTTATGAAACTATAAGTCCTTTGCACTATGGATGGTATAGTCTAGATCTTGGATATAAGTTTGCCATGGTCTGATGGATACTGTCTTCTTTTGGTCCTTTCAGTGCAACCCCAGACATAATATTCACGTTTATATTTGAGCTCTCTCATGCCTGGGAAGCCCAGGCAATATGGCTCCTTGAGTCCCCCTTTGAAGGATACTGTTTACCTCTACCAAATTTTCCTAGTTGAAAATCTTTCCTTAACCATAGGCCTATCACACCACCTGCACCAACTTATCGTGATATTCTAAAGGAGGCAAAAAGACAATTTGCAAAGAACCAAAAGGATTTTAGAATGTAAGTTTACTTCACACTAATGATAAATATAAAATCATAGACACTTTTAAAACTGGAAGTGACCACAGAAATTATCTACAACTAAGCTCCTTATTTTACTGACAAGAAGAGTCACCTCTGAGTATCTTATAATAGGCTCGAAGATTCCTTTCAGGTAAGTGTTAACATATGTTGTAACCATGGCACCCGGGCGAGTGTCAGGGATTGAAAGAAGGAAGGAAGCTTTCCTGTGGTCTGGGTGGGGGATGTACCCCAACGTGGAGAAACCAGGGGAGAGTTCCAGAGAACAGAGATTGGAGTATTATTCATTTACAAAGATAAGCCCTGGAGAACAGACAGGTTGTTTGCAGTAGAAGGAGTTCTTGGAGCAGGGGTGGTGTGGAGGAAAGGTAAGGGGTCTTTTCTGAAATGTTTTCTTGGGGAAACATTTTAAGTTTTTTGTACTTAACTGAAAATTATTACTCTTAGCCAGTTTATAGTATTCTTATGTGCCAGGAAGCATGAAATGGCTTAATGAGGATGTCCATCAGTTCTTATGAGAACAAACTGGCAGGGTCCAATTCTTCTGCCTATGATACCTAGGTGTCACTGCCTAGCTGTCTTATTGCCCTTAAAGGGGAGAAAGGATGAGCATCCTACCCTTTCAGTACCAGATGCTGACCAGGAAACACATCAAAGAGAGGTAAACCCAAAAGTTGTCAGCAAAGTCCTTTCCATCCAGCAGGCAGGAGAGAAGTCTGAGCTGGTACTTCCCCTGGGGCCCCCATCCCCTCCCACTGACACACACGCATGTGCAGGCACACACACAGACACACAGACAGAACCCTTAGGCTTCCTATTTTCAGTGGGAAGAACAGGGACGGGTACCTTGTAAGACAGTCTGTGGGGAAGCAGCAAGGTGGAGTCCAGACCATGCTTAGGCGACGTGGATGATGCCTTTGGTGCATGTTTATAAGGGGAGAAGTGATGGGGAACTCCTCATACCAAAAGTCATGCATTGGTAGGAGATGCTGAAAAGTTTAGTAAGGAACTTTTACTGATATGTGGAAGGCAGCAAATTGTTGATTTATTCTTTCTCAATGAGAACTGCCTGCATTATTTTAAAAATTTAACTCCAAACTTTGATTTTATAGAGAAAACCACATAATTAATGAAGAAATAAAACTCCTAAGACAGCGACAGGAAAAAGTTGACAAGGAGTTTCATAGGTTTGTTTCTTATTCAACTTGTAGTGCTTAAAAAGTGTTTTAATTGAATAAATGTGTTATGTAAACCACAATGGGTTTAATATGTAAAAATTCATTAACTGGAATATCTGCTGAAGTTTTCTACTCAATAGTTCATCTGGATTAGCACTAGTTTATCCATATAATCACTTACTCTGCTAATTTAATTAATTGATAAACATTATCATCTCCTTTTATTCCACCAGGCATAGGACTTAAGCTGGGGGCCTTTTAAAGATCCATAACCATGCCTTGCCCTACAGAAGATGTGAACTATAGAAAAACAACCTATTTAGTTGGTCTCAGGCTAGTTCTTTGCCCCCTCCTGCCCCTGCTGCTTCCCCTATGCATAAAAACATGGCACCCCTTGAAACAAAGAAAGTTAGGCACAGGTGTTTATTTCATAAATGAGGGTGTAAAAAAGAAAACTATAAGGCAATTGGGACTAACCCACTTCTTCTTCCAGTATATTCACATAAGCAAGGATAAAAGTCCAATGAGTACAGCACTTCAAATAAACCACAATTTTCTTCCAGTCATACTGCCATACTTCTGACTGCTATTTTGCAACTCGTAAACCTGGTCTCCCAGTCACAGGAGAAAATTCAGCTCCTTATTTTAAAAGCTCAGTTCACTTTTCACCAAAAATTTTATCACCCAGCTATCACCTTCACAACACACAAATTATAAGATCTTATTTCCAGGTTCTCAAAAATCAGATCTATAGAGGATAGGATTTCTCACCACTCATGATATGCAGAAGAATGTAGACCAATTTTCAGAGCAACTCACAAGCACTCAAATATGTGTTATGCAATGGCACACTGCTGGAGAATGTGAAGGGGGAAATACTCAGATGGATATCTTACTCCAGAGAGCCTGTTAAATTTCCAGGCAGAGTGTTCAAGTTTCTATCTGTAGTCTTCAAAAAAAGATACTCATGGAAAGGAAAGACAAAGATGGGAGATTAGGTAGTGGTGATGGTTGCAAAACTTTGTGAATATACTAAAACCTACCGAATTGTATATTTTAAAAGGATGGATTTTAGGGTATGAGAAATATCAACAAAGCTATTGTTTAAAAATAAGAAAAGGGGGACTGTAAGTTAAAAGTGGGCTGAAGATGGATTGATTTTTAACAAAGTGAGATGAACCAGTCTCAGAATGACTTGCAGTCAAAAAGATTCTAAGAGAGTATTACTGAAGAAAGGGCACCAGGGATATTTTGGAGTGTATTTAAATAGTGCTATGAAGAAGAGATCCAAAACAACCATAAGAGCCAGATTAAGAAAAACAGGAAAGGAGAGCGCAGAGGGTAATAAATGAGGAGAAAACCCAGGCTGAAGAGAGAAATTTGGCAGAGATAAAGTAGAGAATGACTGAGGGAGCGTTTGTCAGTCAGAGAACACTAATGCAAGAGACCTCTAAGAAGTAGCCTTACTGCACACGCTCGGGGAACCCTAGACTAAATGCTAAAGAAACGTAGAGCAGGCCTTATGAGGGGTTGGCTAATACAACCTTCATGCTTAAGCAAAGTGTGTTTGGAATTTTTATAAAATTTTACTTCCTACAGATTTCATGGTATAATTTTTAAATGTTTCACTTGAAAATTGCCACTGAAATTAATAACCTTCTTCCCTTTTCATTTTTCTTTCTCTTACCTATTTTTTCTTCCTAATGTTTTTCCCTGGTCCCAAGTTCCTGTCCTTACTTGCTTGGCCTGCCTCTGCTCCTGTCTTCGCCCATAATCTCTAGAAAGGTTCCTGCTGCCTCTTCAATTCAGTTATTTAACTCCTTCATAAATATTTCTTGAATGGAGTAGTTGGTGGCCGAAATCATGATAGATTCCTGGATCCCCACCCTCAGTGAGCTTACAGTTTAGTAAGCACTCTCACCCTCCGTCCTTTTTCATCTCTCTGTCCCCCGCCAAGATCTTTCCCAGACCAGTTCCTCTTACTCTTCCCTCCCCAGTGACTCATCCGACAATCTCCACTGGAGCACAGTGAGTGGAGTCCGTGAAGGGAACACTGTGAGCACCCTCTCACTGAAGAGGGTGTTTCACGCTGGGAAGCAGTGTCACACAGTGATTACAACAGAGGGCTCTAGTCTAACTGCTTGGGCACAAATCCTCTATTACTTGCTAGCTGAAGGACTGTGGACAGGTCACTTAACCTATCTAAGCCTCTTTCCTCATCTATAATACAGGATAATGGTAGAACTTACTTCCTAGGATTATTGTCAGAGTAATTGAATTAATATATGCAAAGTAGTAGATGCTAGCATATTAAATCCTGTAAATGCTGGCTCTTAGTTGGTATCAGTATAAAAACAATTAATTTGCTTACCAGTTGTCTTGTTTTCACGATTAGACTCCAAGCAAAGGCTACCAAGAAACCCTATGAAGTTAAGAATGATTTTGAGAATTTCCTCCATCAACTGGTAAGTTCTTGTTTTTTTTTTTTTTTTTTTCTGAAAATAATTGAGAATTCTCTCTTTAGCTTCTCTTATGAAGCCTGGAAAATACTTAATAAGCAATATACCATTTTCACGTCCAGGTTACAGTAGCAGGATAGAATACATTCTTGTCATTAATCATCCACATGTACATTTAGTGTAATCTCTGTCTCATGATTTGTGACAAGCTCATGCTTACTCATCCCCATCTTTGCTTCTGACCAGGAGCATTTTATACAACTGAAAACCTCCAAATGCAGTCAGAATTTCAAACTAATAGAAAATTATTGGTGTTTGAAATCATATTTTATTTCCCAGTAATAATTCAACAAAAATATACTGAATTTCTATTTTAGATGAATGACGCTTGCCCTCAATTAACAGGAACGTAAGAAACAATAAGGCTCTAAATAGGACTCAAGTATAAGAAGGAAAGAAAAAGCAGGAATTTTCTTTGTTCCCTTCCCTTCTCCTCCTCCTTAACTTACAGGCAGTCCTGTTATAGCTAAAGGTCCTTTTTCCCTTCCAACAGGAACATGTAGAGAATAGTGTACAATAAACCTGAAGGTTGGATATTCTGAGGTCAGGAATAAGAGAGAGCTTTTCATTTTCAGCATGCCAGGCTTCCATGCAAAAACCTAGAGCAATCCTCATTGGCTATTGCTGTAATGTCAAAAACAGATCAAAGAGTCTAACCAAAGTCCTATGAACCAGAAAGGTAACAAAGGAGTACGTTGCTAAGTTGCTCCAGTCGTGTCCAATTCTTTGCAACCCTATGGACTGTAGCCCTCCAGGCTCCTCTGTTCATGGGATTCTCCAGGCAAGAATACTAGAGGGGGTTGCCCTGCCCTCCTCCAGGGGCTCTTCCTGACCTACAGATCCAACCTGAGTCTCCTGCATCTCCTCCACTGTTGGGGTGTTATATATTAAACAAATGGAACAATTCGTCCACACACAAAAAATTATTCCTCCCATTATTTCATGATCTCTCTTGACTACTACTGCTAGAGACACAGGTACAGAGAAATATTTATTTAGTATAAGAAAATTGTGGAAGGTGAACAGTAGATGGCTTGAGTATTAGGGAAATTGCATGAGCTGTGGAAAGCATAGCACACTGGAGAGTCTGTGCCTCAGCTAAACATGGCCGCTAATTCCTCACGTCTGGGTCACTGTGACTCTGCAGGAATGGAGACCAAAGTGTTATCAGATCTTTTACCATTTGCAATCCAGCTGCTGCTGCTGCTGCTATGTCACTTCAGTAATATCTGACTCTGTGAGACCCCATAGACGGCAGCCCACCAGGCTCCTCTGTCCCTGGAATTCTCCAGGCAAGAATACTGGAATGGGTTGCCATTTCCTTCTCCAATGCATGCACACATGCTAAATCGCTTCAGTCATGTCCGACTCTGTGCAACCCTATGGACAGCAGCCCGCCAGGTTCCTCCATCCACAGAATTCTCCAGGCAAGAATACTGGAGTGTGCCAGATTCTTCTTTAAAATTCCTGTTTAGGACTCAAGTTTTTAAATACCCTGGAGATCAAACTATATAAATCTGTAGTTCAGACACAGCCTGTGGACTGCTGGTTTGCAATACCTGGTCTACTTGCTGAACAAAGAGCTCTTCAAAATCTGGTTCCAACCAACATCACCGATCTTATTCTCCACTACATCCATCCCAAGGCAAACACTTCACTCCCACCAAGTCTTCTGAACATACAGTGCTTATCCATAATCATATACTTTGATCATCTGCATTGCCTATTCCCCAGCTTTCAAATTCTATGCATCCTTTAAGAAAGAATGGCTTCCCTTCCCTTGGGCTTCCCTGGTGGCTCAGAGGGTAAAGAGTCTGCCAAGACCCAGGTTTGATCCCTGGGTCAGGAAGATCTCCTGGAGAAGGAAATGGCAACCCACTCCAGTATTCTTGCCTGGAGAATCCCCATGGACAGAGGAGCCTGGCGGGCTACAGTCCATGCAGACCCAAAGAGTTGGACATGATTGAGGGACTTCACTTTCTTTAGCCCTCTCCTTTCCACAAATGAGTTTAACACCTTTCATAATTTCTAGAATAACACTAGGTGATGTTTTCGCTGGAAAAATAGTTTTCTTTAAGCCAGACATCAAGATAAATATGGGAGTAGATTCAAGCTTAGAATGGCTATTGCCTCCAAAGTAGAGTGTGCATAAGAAATGTTCACTTACCTATTTTATAATAAAAGAAGGTTTCTCATGTGAAAAATTTAAATAGAATAGCAAAGCAAAAGCAAGTACATTTTTATAATAATTCAGGTATCTTCAAAGAATTATATATCAATCAACCACAGATCTTCTGTGGAAAAATGGAAAATTATTAAAGGATTATAATTTTAAATCATTTTTTTAAATACAAGCAAATTTGACTCAAGTTTTCTCAAGTATTTACCATTCTGCTAAGACTAAAAATGTACGAAACTTTATTTTAGAATACTGGATTTCCTAGTGCTGTATATGACTGCTGTTCTTTGAGAAATGTTACAGCCAGTTTTATCTCAGCTTCTCTGAAACTGAGATTCAAGAAGATGCCCAGTGTTTGAGCAAAACCAAGCTGAGAATAACAGAAAATTGTGATAAACTTCTGGATAATTTATACCAAATAACTGCTGTCCCTCAGTTATCTGACTATGCCAGCAAAATGCTTTTTGGTCTAAATTGTGATATAATTCAGGGAGGCCTTCCTGTAGTCTGTCTGGGGGACAGCCACTCATTAACCATAACCATGAGGCCAAACTTTCTGCCCATTTTGACAAACAGGCATCTACCAACAATCCTACCCAATCCCAGAACCCACTCTCAGCCTTTTCATACCTCGCCTGCATGCCTCACACCTACCCTATTGGTTCACATATACAAACAAGCCTTGCTAGACATACAGTGAAAGATGCAAGGCACAGATGGATTTTCCTAGAATAGTAAACCTGTATCCTGGACTAGAGAGGCATTTTTAAAAAGGTAGGATAGAGTGGGAATAAATAAATTCCATGAATAAATTGAATTATCTGAATTAATATTTAGATAATTATCTATTTCCATGTGCACAGAGATAAGAACGTGAAGTTTTTTTTTTTTTTTTATCTAAAGTTTCTCTTTTATGATAGAGAAACCTCAGGACCAAAAGAATTTAAAGTAATTGTTTATATGATATCAAATGGTTAAAAAAATTAAATCAGCCTGGGATTTTCTTCCTGAATCCATTTTTTGAGAAAAATTTAAGTGATCTACCTCAAGTTGATAACTGGGAGAATCTCACTTTCAAGTATACAATATCCAGAAAAATCTGTGAATCCTTAATAGTGTATTACTTCAATAGCGTTTTGAAGCTCTAACTGAGAGAGAATTTTTGGCCTCACTGTCATCATCATCATCATCGACAGAAGACCCTGAGGAAGAAGAATGCCAGGAGAAACCAGAAGTAAACTGTATTTAAGAATACATGTTTAATTCAGGTACAATCCATGAGGTACCAGAATTGATGGTCTTTTACCATGTGTCTTTAAAATTTTTGAAATCAATAAATTTAAGTAAATTATCTTAAGAGATCTCTATCCAAGCATAATCTTCACCCTTATTGGGAGAAAACATATTTCAGGTGGAAAAATCATCTTTATCAAGCATNCAAACAAGCCTTGCTAGACATACAGTGAAAGATGCAAGGCACAGATGGATTTTCCTAGAATAGTAAACCTGTATCCTGGACTAGAGAGGCATTTTTAAAAAGGTAGGATAGAGTGGGAATAAATAAATTCCATGAATAAATTGAATTATCTGAATTAATATTTAGATAATTATCTATTTCCATGTGCACAGAGATAAGAACGTGAAGTTTTTTTTTTTTTTATCTAAAGTTTCTCTTTTATGATAGAGAAACCTCAGGACCAAAAGAATTTAAAGTAATTGTTTATATGATATCAAATGGTTAAAAAAATTAAATCAGCCTGGGATTTTCTTCCTGAATCCATTTTTTGAGAAAAATTTAAGTGATCTACCTCAAGTTGATAACTGGGAGAATCTCACTTTCAAGTATACAATATCCAGAAAAATCTGTGAATCCTTAATAGTGTATTACTTCAATAGCGTTTTGAAGCTCTAACTGAGAGAGAATTTTTGGCCTCACTGTCATCATCATCATCATCGACAGAAGACCCTGAGGAAGAAGAATGCCAGGAGAAACCAGAAGTAAACTGTATTTAAGAATACATGTTTAATTCAGGTACAATCCATGAGGTACCAGAATTGATGGTCTTTTACCATGTGTCTTTAAAATTTTTGAAATCAATAAATTTAAGTAAATTATCTTAAGAGATCTCTATCCAAGCATAATCTTCACCCTTATTGGGAGAAAACATATTTCAGGTGGAAAAATCATCTTTATCAAGCATAGGGAGCTTTCAACCATTTCTTTGGAAATATATCTTGATAATAGCAACCATTTCTTCATAATACAAAACAGAAGGAGGATTAATTTACTGTGGCATAAGAAGTCCTGCCAGTCCCTAAATGCTCTAAATAGTTTCTTGGAGATTTTTTACATTGTTTAGGCCTCAAGGAAAACCAAAGCTCCACCTCCGGGTCTGGTAGCAAACAAACTCTGCTTCTCCGGTGCTAAGCTTCGGTTGCTCCTCTGGTAATAGGCTTCGTGCACATTTGCCAGGAAGCTGGACAGCTTGTCAGCAGGTACTATTGAAACTGTGCAGCCTCCCCATCCTGCTCCAGTAAGTCGTGATCCTTGAGCCCCAAATTTCCTAAAACAATGAGAGAAAAAATTAGAACTTGCAAATGAAAATGAGAGTTGATTTTCCTGGTGCTTCAGAACACTCCAAGAACTAAGGAGAGATTATGTGGTGTGCTTTGTTTTGTGGGTTTTTGTGTTTTGTTTTGTTTTGTTTTGAGTCTTGTCAAACATTTTAGGATCTTACAAAATTTGTACTATTATCAGAAGGTGATTTGAAATTTAATTGTATCTAAAACTAGCCCCAAGTTTTGGCTTTTTAGGAAAAATTAGTAGTACTCCTGTTTCATGAGGGCTGGCAATAACCCCCTGTAGTCTTGATTCCATAAAGCCAGCATTTGAAGAGTTATATAACAAGTCTTCAGGTGATCAAGAAGAGGGAGTAAAAAGAAAACAAGTAGTACACATAGTCAACAGTATGAATCAGAAGTTTGCTCCATAAGAGGGCAAATCAAAATTTAAAGCGCAAGTCTTATACATACAAGTGAGAGCTTCCTCTGGTGGCTATTTAAGCTGCATTCAGTCACCTAGAAAAGAAAGCCTAGATTTGTGCTAAATGAATTTATCAACAAAGAATGTTACTAAACTCTAAGTTAGTTTACCTGCTAATCTCTAAAAGGAAATTATGCAGACCTTTCCACAAGAGGGTTAGTGGTTCAGCAGGTCCATCCCCATTTTCCCTGTGCCTTCAGGAGCTGGTTCTGATGACTGGACTCAGAATTTCTCATCTGAACAAAATGTGTGGTTGAGATGGAAATGACTATATAAGCCTCTGTGCAACAAGAGGTAATTTTAGTCACCAACCAAGCACAGTTTCAAACCTAAGATTTATACCAAAGTGAAAGGCCCTACACAAGTACAAAGATCACTCATCTTTAAAAGATGCAATTTATCCTGAAAAGAACAGTTCACATGTGCTTCCCAATTCATCCTAATAAAATTTATTCCAAATTCATAGCAGATTAAGAATTTCATAATTAATTTAGCACAGTTCTGTCCCTTTTTTCCATCTAAATGAGCTACTTTATTTCCTGGAAAATATCAATAGAATATTACCCCTATTCTAGGACATGAGAATTATTGCACATCAGTAATTCATTTCCCCCTCAATGATTTTCTCAGCTGATCTCTTTTCATCATCTGTTATATTCATTAAAATATATTTTTCATATGAAAGTAGATGTCTAGAGAAGAAAACAAAAATGCTTGCAAGCAAATAGATTATTCATCTCCTCCTGCCCTTCAAACATTCAGTTTATGGCCCAGTAGGTAAACGGAGCCTAAACTGAAAAGTTTCACTTACACTGAGATTCTAGTATTATCTTGAGTTCCTAGGCTGGCAAGGGGCTAGTTTTCAATTTGGTGGAATTAAAAAAAAAAAAAAGTTGTCACACAGCCATATCAAACTATCTCTTCTTGTGGAAGATGCTGAGAAAAACAGAGGTGTCACTGAAGTATCTCTGAAAGACACTAAAATCTAAGCATCAAAGCCAGCATGGTATGGTTTAGAGAACAGTATGCCCTCTTATTTGATTTTCTAAGACCCAAATTATGCCATTTTTCTGAACTCAAGTCAACCAAGTCTTTTATGGTCTTCAGTGAACTTCTAGGCATATTTTCTTACATTTTCTCATTTGAACAGTTTTCGAAAACTGTGGTCTCAAAATTGAATCTAAAGCAAACTGAAAGTGTTTCTAACTGGCTGCAAAACCCATAGGAATTGTGCCAGGGGGCCTATTTTCCTGACTCTCCTGCCAGTTTCCAGAAGGCAGACACTAGAAGTCTTTCTAGGTAAATCATTCACTTTTAAGTCTCCAGAGCTGCTCTGTCACCACCCTGCCTGCTACAAATGAAAATGAACTATATTGCATCAACCACATGGTCTGAAATCATCAGGGCTCAAATTTCCCCTGTAGATAATGGTAAGTACTATTACAAACAGCCCTCTACCCCTGCATCAGTGGCACTTGTGATCACAAACCAGGCGCTGCCCCAACAGCTAGTCAGCAGCCTGCCCAGTTATACACATTCACAAAGGCAGTGAAATACTGCGTGCAGTGTACCCTGCTGGTATGTAGCCATAGAAATTGTGTAAGAGAGCCAGAGATAGTAAACCAATAAGCTTTAAATCAAGAAAAAAGTATAAGGGTGTTGAGCGAAATTTTTTACAACTGCATTTTTTCCCTGGGAAACTAGTGAGACATTGGAAATACAGCTCCTGAGCTATGGCACAGCAGAGAAGCAATACAAAAACTAGGAAAACCAAACCCCTAAAATCCCAAATATCACTTTGATGCTTGTGGTCAGTTGATTGGGACTAACATGGAAAGTTTGGTCAAAACAACAACAAAAGCAGCCTCAGCCTTATAGGCATGATCTACAAAACAAAGACTATGGCAGATATAGATTATAAAGAATGTTCGTTCCCTTTGATCCCTTTTATTACTAAAAAGTGTACTCCTATAATCAGCTTTCCAGACACCTAAGTATAGCCTGAATAAAATTTCCTACTTTTGAACTGAGTTGACCATAAAGCACTGATGAAAGTAAGGCATGGATCAAAGGTGGCCTTGAGGGAGGAGGTTGGGAGAGATCCAGTAAGTCCCAACTTTGCCACAAATTGCAGAGGGAAAGCAAGGAATTGTGCCTTGTATTTTAATTAATGTTAAAAACTTCAATTATGTGAAACAAAGTAAAATAATAAAGGAAAATGATACTTGCCCAATTATAAAATACCTATCTTAAATAAACAAAATGTAAATTGTAAGAAATGGCTAAATTTTTATTAAGTAAAATAAAACAATTTGAAACAATTATATGTGTATTATATATATATATAAAATATATAAGCGCGAGTGGCTGCGACCCCGTGCACTAAGTGTGGGGGAGAGGAGCTACCCCATGTCTGAGGTCAGTGGCGGCTGGGAGGAGACACCCCATGTCCGAGGTCAGGGGCAGTGGCCGAGAGGAGCTACCCTGCATCCAAGGCCAGGGGCGGCGGCCGAGAGGAGCTACCCCATGTCCGAGGTTAGTGGCGGCTGGGAGGAAACACGCCATGTCCAAGGTCAGGGGCAGCTGCCAAGAGGTCAGGTGCAGCCCCGAGGAGCCACCTCACGCCCGAGGCCAGGGGCAGCGGCCGGGAGGAGCCACCCTGCGCCTGAGGCCAGGGGCGGCAGCCAGGAGGAGCAACCTGAAGAGTAGTGGCTGCGTGGGTGCAGGAGGGCCTAGAGGAGCCACCCCACATTGAAGGTCAAGAAGGGCAGCAGTAAGGAGATACCCCTCGTCCAAGGTAAGGGGCAGTGGCTGTGCTTTGCTGGAGCAGCTGTGAAGAGATACCCCACACCCAAGGTAAGAGAAACCAAGTAAGATGGTAGGTGTTGCAAGAGGGCATCAGAGGGCAGACACACTGAAACCATANTGGGGGCAGGAGGAGAAGGGGATGACAGAGGATGAGATGGCTGGATGGCGTCACTGACTCGATGGGCGTGAGTCTGAGTGAACTCCAAGTGTTGGTGATGGACAGGGAGGCCTGGCGTGCTGCGATTCATGGGGTTGCAAAGAGTCAGACACAACTGAGCGACTGAACTAAACTGAACTGATTATATATATCATCAGTAATATACTCTTTTTCTGGAAAGACTTCTAGCTTCCGCTCTAAGTATATTATTTTCTGAGTAGAATCTCAGGAAAACACAGCTTCTAGGACAATTTCTATGATTTTTATTAGAAACACTTTCAGATTGCTTTTGATTCAAGAAACCATAGACTTCAAACAGTGTTCAAAGGAGAAAGTATAAGAAAATACAACCATATATATTCATTTTTTAAATTTAAGCCACAGAGGTCATGGAAAACCAGTCGGTTTGTCCTATAAATGGCATACATATTGGGGGAGGGTAGTGTAGGAGCAGGGGGACAATAAATGGAGGAGAGAAACCCAAAGAGATGTGAGCCCCTAAGGCAGCTGAATGGCTCTCTTCCTTTCTCTTGACAGTGTTCAGATTAGCCCATAAGATCATGAGGAAAAGAGCACACACAGGTGGATTTACACTTCATTCTTCCCTACTCCCACCTGCTTAGGAAAATAGCTGCAAGAAGCTAAGCTGCACAGCCAGCCATGGAATAAAGTTGTGGGAAGACTTCTGAGGAAGCCCACAAATGAACCTCTGTAACCTTTGTTGATCTTTTAAAACTCGTCATTTATCTTCCTTAGTAGCTTGGGCAATAACACCTCAGTGAGTCCTCTCTAATTTCAACAAGTGTCAAAATGGAAATAAAGGCATTAACTATTTTTTAAGTATTATATCACCAGGGGAACCAATAAGGAATGGGCTGTCTCATGTATAACTGACTTGGCTTCAAAATTGTTTTCCTCAAGAAATCCCATTTTCTTAAAATTTACATTTAGCTTATTTAAAAGAATCATTTTATAATTGGGCAAGGTTCATCTATTTTCTTCATTATTTCACATAATTGAGGTTTTCTAATTTAATTTAAAAAATAAGCAGTCTAACTGAATAAGTATAATTTCCTTCTCCCTCTCTGGCCCTTTCCTTGGAGTTTAAACTGATTTTCTCTTGAAAAGCAGTAAAAGGCTCAGCTGTAACAAATTCAAGCATCTGTGATCTCTTCTATCCTCTTCCCCCTACTTCTCTACACTTGAGTCCTAAAGCTGTGCTAAAGACGAGCTACCTGGAAACACCTAGCTCAGATCACATTAAGATGTGTAGATAGTGCCAAGTATTCTACATATCAAATCCTTCATTCAATCAATCAGTTAGTTGTCTTTTCAAGCAAATAGTTTCCAAGCAGGCCTTCAGAAAAACTAACCAAATTTTAAATGCCACAAGCGGACCAGGGAAGGTGATCTGCAGAGAGTCTGGCAGTGCCCCTCCTCAACCTCAGCTTCCCTCTTCCCTCTTCTGATCACAAGGCAACCAACCTTCTCAGGCTGCCCCGTCTTAGTCACAACTTGCCCGTTGGTGTTAACTTTTTTTAAGGAGACGGAATTACGGAAGGGGTGGCGGTTCTTATACAAAACAGTACTCTACCAGACGATGACTTTATGGTACCAGTGGCCCACATCAGGCCTTGCCAGCTCCTTTCCAGCACATCCCGCACTTGCTTGCCCACCAAGATAGTCATAAAGCTGCAGAAGGAATCAGGGCTGAAGAGTGTTGCCATTTAATTTGGACCTTTTTCATTTACCATTTACTACTCTCCTATTGTCTTTCTCTCCTGTTTTAACCATTCTGTTTTACCACTATCTTGCATTCTTCTGCATTCCTCCCTTTTCGCCTCATACATCCACATAAAGGAAAGTACCAGAGCTTTTGAAAATGGAGCTTAAACTACAGTTTCCTGTGGGACACAATAGCCCTATGAAAAGTATGTGCTGACTTAGGAAGTCATGGCATTAATGACTACATCTACTTAATTCTCCCAGAGTATCCTCCTCTGAGGTTGCTCTGCTACTCAAGACCTTTAGTAATTAGCAATCAACTGGCATATTTGGATAATATCACCTGCTGCCCCCAGTGACAGCAAAGAGAAAATTATTTAAGAAGCTAAGAGGCCAGACAACTATTCTAGCCAATATCTCCAACATGCCAAAAGATAATCTTTCAATATGGGACACTCAGTCCAAACAGTCCATATAGAATAAGAAAGTAATTTCGATACTTAGCAATTCCAAACAAAACAACCGTAAAAAAAAGGGAGTAAGCTCCTTACACCAGACCCAACTGAAAATCAGTAGAGCAGATGAAAATGGTCTAGACAGAGACAGTTTAGCGGCCATTAAGAAAAGGAGTTTCCAAAAACAAAAAATAAAAAAGCAAAAGGCATGTTCTTCTCTACCCTTTTAAAACACAGCCACTAAATCTTTCACTAGAAGCACATTTTCAAAAAAATATACATATAGATCTATAGACTGCTAGAACAGAAAAACATATTGGAGATCATAAAGCAAGGTGACAGTTCAAAGTCACAAAGCTCAGAATGAAACAAGGCAGAGCTAGAACCCATCCTTCCTAAATTCCAGCCCAGTTTTCATCCTCCTCCACACATTGCCCTTCCCTGCTCAACATGGCTTTGCTCCATGTTTAAATACTGCAACCTATAGAAAACCAAAGTCTCCATCATTAAAACTTTAATAAAGGAAAATGGGTTAAAGTCCCTCATTCAAATACACCTCAGCCTCCCTGGTGGCTCAGACGGTAGAGAATCTGCCTCCAATGTGGGAGACCCAAGTTCAGTCGCTGGGTTGGGAAGATCCTCTGGAGAAGGGAATGACAGTGCACTCCAGTATTCTTGCCTGGAAAATCCCATGGACAGAGGATCCTGGAGGGCGGGCTACAGTCCATGGGGTCACAAAGAGTCAGACATGACTGACTGACTAACAGTTTCACTTTCAGTATAACCCAAGGAGAGAGAAACAGGTGTGGCAAAAAAAAAAAAAAAAAATACTGGATGGGGAGCTAGGCTTTCCCAATGACTCATTATGTTACTTTGTTCCAATCTCTTACCCTCTTAGCACTCTCTTGGATCTCTAAGGCCTCTTCCTGCTTTCATATCTTATGGAATCAGGATATCATTCTGACCCAGAAATGTGAAGCCTGGCCCCCAAAATATGGCTTTCACATAAACAAGGAAATTTCCTCTGGTCAAAAACCCAGAAGTCATCTCGATTCCTCACTTTGACCCATAGAGCAATCTTCTTGACTCGTCCTTCAAGGCACATCTGGCATAAAATCAATTCACACTTCCATTGCCACCTTTTCCTGCTCAGAGTCCTTCCAGTGGCCAACAAGCTTCGGGGGTATGACTCCCCATGGCCTCTCCTACTTCATCCCCTGCTGCCCTCTCCTTCTATACTGCCCTCCATGTGGGCTTTTCCTCCTGGACTGTTCCTCACATGTGACAGCCACTGTTCTCATTTCTTCACTTCCTTCAGGTCTTTGCCCAACTATCTCTTCAGAGAGGCCTTCTTCAGCCAATCAATATAAAGACTACCCACCCACCCCTAGGACTCTCCAGCCTTTCTATTTTTTTCATAACACTTATCAGTCCCACTCTATTTTTAGTTGTCATTTTCCTCTTTACCCATGTGAATGTATGCTGCATAAAGACAAGAGCTGGTTGACCATGCCAGAACAAGAAAATCCATTTGAGAATTCCAGGAGGCTGGCAAATACCCCTCCATTGCTTTTCAGATGGGATCCAAACTATCCTACTACCTTCTTAGCAAAGATGCTTCTGCTTAATTTACGCAGAAATCATTCTACTTCCTGTTATTTCCAGAACTGAACAATATCTGCCCTTGATAGTTTCCGAAAAGAGTACTTTCAATGAAACAAGCTCTGAAAGCCTTTTTGGCAGAGAGTGAGGAAACACTGACAAAGTGATTTTCAGCAAGGTTGTGTTCAAGTCTCTCAACAAGTTGGGTTACACATGCCATTTACGATCACTGGAGCTACTTGGTTTAAACTTTTCAGGCTGGGTGTGTGGCAATGAGTGAGGCAAGCCGCAGGCGCCAAGTGGTTAATTATATTTTCATTGCTAACTGCAGGCAGTTCTCTATGACTTTCTCACAATGGAAAGAACATCAATCCATTTGAGAGTTCTCCCAATTTCCCTTTCTGTCCTCCAAGGTCAATGAGTTCCCTTCTGGGTAAAGGAACCATTTTACTCTATTATCCCCATTCCCCAGCAATTTATAAGGATGTTGTTCTCGGGCTTTACGAAAGAGTTTCCCTCTTTACATTTGTGTTTCAACTGTCCATTCATAAACTGGACTTTCTTCAATCCTTTTCCCCAAATTGTCTAACCTAAACCTGGAAAACAGGAAATGCTGCCTCTGAGTAATTCCTCAGCATCCTCTCCCCCGATACACTTCTGTTAGGCGTGAGGTCCTCTTTCTTTTCTTTCTCCTCTTTTAAATAAAACTGCTAAACTTAGGACACCAAACAGGAGATGCTGGTGGAGCTGCAGTGTAGTGGAAACCATTGCTTAAAATACCATGAGAAAGTAACAACAGGGTCTGTGTCTGAGAAAATCTCCCTGAAACATCATCCAGAAATGGAAAAATCTTTTTTTATGATGTTGTGAAGAACTGACTCCAAACCTGGAACCTCATAAAGCCATGGAGTTGAGTCTCCAATCTTTTATCTTACACATTTTCAGGAGGGAACAAGTCTAGCTGATGTCACAGACAAACCCTCTGATACAAAGTGGGAAGAATCTTCCTTCACTGAGAAGATTACAAAAATGCTGCTTTTTTCCATTACACAGTTTCCCTGGTGGCATCCCACTTTTTTTCCCCATTAAATAGTTTCCCTGGTAGCATCCCGCCACACTGCTCTTCCAGCCTCACCGACAGATGTCCACCAGCTGGTCCAGCTCAGGGCAGCTACACTCGTACATGTCCCGGCAGCTCATGTGGCTCTGGTTCATTAACTCCCCCAGCAGCTGGACCACGTTGTCAGGTGTTTCTTCACATATCTTCTTAAACTGGAGCACTCTCGCAGCCTCACTGTACACATGCTTTGCCCGCTGGTAGAGTTTGAAGGTGAGCACTTAGGAAGGAAGATTATGGTGGACAGAGTTAGAAATAGTTACTGGTCAGGAAAAAAAAAATTCAAAAGAAAAAAAAGAGTTACTGGACAATTCAAGGCAAAGAAAAATACAGTTATTGAGAACTTCCATTTCTGTCTTTATTATTAATACCTTAGATTTTAAATAGGTCTTTCTGAAAGATTTCCTTATAGTCTAAATTACTCTCTTTTCAAGTCAATTTTACTTTAAGGTCACACATCTAGAAAGTGGCAGAGCAGAACAAGTCATGATGTCTTACCTTCGAGCCACATTCTTTCCACTGTGATCCACCAGAAAGAACCCCTGAAAATGCTTATACTGGAACTTTTATTTATAAAAATGTTTCTTAGAGATAAGCACAATTACTTCTGTATGTGTGATGTGTAAAAAACACATGTATATATGTGTATATACTGTAGCATTATTTATCACAGCAGAAACTAAGAATGAATCCACATTGCTAACAACAGAAAATATTTTTAAAATCATGCTACATCTGTTAAAAATAGTATGCTATACTATTGCTACTAAAGCATTCTACTACTCCATGGGAAATTGTTCATTATTAAGTGAAAACATAAAATATAAAACTGTACATTTTAATTTTAAAAAATTATAAGAAAGCACCAAAATGTTAACAGTCATCATCTCTGTGGTGCATTGTGGGTGGCTTTACTTTTTCCTTGATGTATTTCTGTGCCTTCCAGATTATCTGGAATGACTCTTACTTCCGTTATAGAAACATGTCCTACTGCAGTGACTATGTTTATAGTACTCATATGTTCCCTGGAGTAACAACCAAAACCTTCTTACCATTTTCACCCATGCTGAACAGTGGCTGAGTGAGTGTGGTGCCTCTGGGAAAAACTTGAAAAACACACGGAGGCTAATCTGCCTGTCCTGCTGGGAAAAGCCTGGGCTAAGAATCCAAAGGTCTGTCATATCTTCTCAGCCATGTGACAACTCACTGTACTCATTGCTATTTTTATAGAGCTCTATTTCCCCATCTTCAAAATGAAGTTGAAAATTATTTCTCAGGATCCTTCCAGCTCTAACATTTTATGATTCTATGAAGAAATCCCCCCAAGCATTCCCCTCATATTGTTATATTTTGAGAAGAGGACGAAACTGTTCTACTTTCTGCCCTTATCTACTCTGCTATCTGCCCCAGGAGGCTGACTTGGATGGACTACACCAGTGGGCTCCCTTGCCTTTAGATTAGAAAAAGGAGAAGATCAACAAGAGGTGGGAGGGAAGAGAGTGAAGTTGTAGGATCTCTCCCTGGCTCGCTCCTTGCAGAGCCACCTGAAGCTGGCCCTGTCCCCCCAGCTGAAGGACACTGAACATACTTTCAGGGTAGCCTTTTCTACATGATTCTCTCTTCCAGGGTCTGGCTCCAGGTTCCTTTCCCCTAGAATATTACTGCTTTTTCAGTGGTGCTTTTATAATTTTATATTAAAAAATACCAAATGCATGACAACATACTTAACCACCAACAAATTATATTAAAGTTTTAGGTTACATTTTTTCCCCTCCACAGTACCACCCTCATAACTCATATACTTATCATATACTTTCCATAGTAACTGTCTCCACAAAGTTTGCCAACTCCTGAAGATAGAAACCAGGCCTTCTGGTTCCATGCATTTGATAGTCTGCAACCTTGTACTCCATAGAACCTTCACTAGTGCCTTCCATGACAAGTGCACAATGGGTGTTCACTGTCGAACATTCAGAAGGATGATTTAACTCCAGTTCAAAATCAAGGTACCTCCATTTAGACACCATTATTAAAAAAAAGTACAGTGCCAATACTCACAGCTTACTAAAAATGTGCAAGTTGAGGAAAGGGGACCCTTTGGTATTGAATCTACAACTACTGATACTACATAGGATGAAAAACAAGGCAATAAATGAACTTACAAGTTAAATGTAGGTGGGGATAAAAATACAACAGCATGCTTTGCTCCATCAGTAACCAGGTCATGTGACTCAGTGCACACTGCAGGGTGAATTTGTTATTTTCATCAATAGGTTCAATGGAAATGGGAATATTATATATTATTGGGAATTGTTATATATTAAAATATTTTATGGTCTAGGTATCAAAATATCTTAAGGAAAGAAAGTCTTATTGCTAAGTCGCTTCAGTCATGTCCAACTCTGTGCGACCCCATAGACAGTAGCCCACCAGGCTCCCCCGTCCCTGGGATTCTCCAGGCAAGAACTCTGGAGTGGGTTGTCACTTCCTTCTCCAATGCATGAAAGTGAAAAGTGAAAGGGAAGTTGCTCAGTCATGTCTGACTCTTAGCGACCCCATGGACTACAGCCTACTAGGCTCCTCCATCCATGGGATTTTCCAGGCAAGAGTACTGGAGTGGGGTGCCATTGCCTTCTTAACAGTACCCAATACTGGCACATAGCATCTGCAACAAAGTTGTCTGAAGAAAAAGCACTAGTAGATTTAACAAGAACTCCTTCAAAATCCCTGAAGAGAGAAAGGAAAAGATGGGCCATTGATAGGCAAGTATCTACATTAGACAGTACCAATAATTTTATGCATGTTAATATAATCCATGTATATAAAGTAAGCTGAGCACCGAAGAATTGATGCTTTTGAACCATGGCGTTGGAGAAGACTCTTGAGAGTCCCTTGAACTGCAAGGAGATCCAACCAGTCTATCCTAAAGGAGATCAGTCCTAAGTATTTATTGGAAGGACTGACGTTGAAGCTCAAACTCCAATACTTTGGCCACCTAATGCGAAGAGCTGACTCGTTCGAAAAGACCCTGATGCTGGGAAAGACTGAGGGCGGGAGGAGAAGGGGACGACAGAGGATGAGATGGTTGGATGACATCACCGACTCAATGGATGTGGGTTTGGGGGACTCCGGGAGTTGGTGATAGACAGGGAGGCCTGGTTGGTGTGCTGTGGTCCATGGGGTCACAAAGAGTCAGACACGACTGAGGGACTGAACTAAACTGAATTGAATATAATCCAGATTATAGAATACACATTTTGAAAGGGAGGAAAATGACTTTGGTGACTATAGTTTAAAAATATTCTCTTTAAAAGTTGACATTGAAACAAAATGTTTAAAATTCTAGCTTTAGGATTCCGTATGTTTCCGTTTTATCTGTGAACTATTTCACCTCCCTAATCATGGGCCAAGTTGCAAAATGAGAGCACGGGGGTAGGGTGGAGGGCATACATAAGAGAATATTGAATATTGGCTCATTTTTACTGTAATGTCTCATTTCCAAAAAATCATCTAGTTTCCAGGTCCACTGATATTTATGGCTGCAGCACAAAAGGCACAATAAAGCAACATCCACTCACATTGTAAAATAGTGCTACTTAGCTGACAAATTGCTCTGCTATGTCACAATTTGCAAAGAATTTTTTAGACTTCAAATTATATACAGGACAACAAAGGAAATACAATAGCATGTTCCATATGCCCATCACCTAGACTGAACAATAATTTTTTGCAGTACTTGCTTCAATATTTTGCTAGTGTTTTAAAATAAACGATACATGTGACATTTCCTTCCTATATATTTCAGAGTGCAACTCTATAAAATAAGGATATTTTCTTACATAACCTCTGTATCATTATCACATCTAACAAAATTACCAATGATTCCTTAACATCGTTTCATATTCAATCCATATTTAAATTTTCCCAGTTGTTTCAATTTCAGTCAATTTACAGCAGGAGCCAAGCAAAGTCTACACATTATATTCAGTCTTATGTCTAATAAGTCCCTTTAAATCAAGAATTTACAGTGATTTTTGATACTCTGGAATGTCAATGTCATATATATATATAAAATACAAATATATCCTGTAATAAAATTCAATACCAACAACAACAACAAACAGTCCATTAGCAAGAGCATGCTTTGGTTTTCCTCTAGGACTACACAGTTCTTCAAAATTAAATATTTTTCCTTTAGGATTAAATATTTTCAAGTAGAAACTATCTAGAGAGATTTGTTTTTTTTTTTTTTTTTTTTATTAAACCTCAGGACTGGTGCTCTGATTTGTGATAAGAAACATTCAGAAGATACTGAGCAGATTACTAGAACCTCCCTGTGTCTACTCTGTTTTGTCGAGTGTTGCACAGCAAGGCTTCAGGACAGGAATGTCTCAAGAGGACTTTCACGGCGTTCTGAAGGTGCGTGAGAAACTGCCATGGCCCACGCCTCCTGAACAGTAGTAACTCAGACAGCAAAGGAAAGGGCAGAAAGGGCATCTGTTTTCAATTGCGATACAAACATCTTGCCAAAGGCTACAACAGATCTGGAGACCACCCTTCAGGAGGGAAAGCAGTTCTGCATTGGCTGGACACCACAAATGCTCTCTGGATCCAGGGTTCTGGCTTGTTATATGCTGGCAATTCAGCAGGTCTCTGTTGTGTAGATACCAGAAAATCCAAGAAAATCTGAAACTCTGTGGACAAAGCTTTCTTCCTTGTCCAGTTAACTTTTAAAATGGACGCTTCATCTCTCTTATAATCCTTGAGGGCAATTATTAAAGGATGAAAGAATTGTTTCTTACTGAGTGAATGCTCACTGCTATACGACTACTTCCAACACAAATACAGTTTAAGAACATAATACCAGGTGCCATTTTCCTGAAACAGTGCCAGTGTCCCATACTATCCATGTGAAATCTGAGGCTTCAAAGTAGGATATATCATGTGAATTCTAACACAATCATTTTCTCCTCTGTGAATCTTTGGTAATTACTGAATCTGATCCTGAAATCATGGCAGAGATTCTGAGATCTAAATGGTCACAGCCATATACATTTAAACAGTAATAATTGTACAGTAAGTTCACTTGAATAATTTAGTTGCTAGTTCTAAAATTTCCTTTCCCGATGACTTTCTTGCTGAGCCTCCAGCTCACCACACAGTCTCCTGCCTTGGACCCACTGAATCAGCTGTTATGTTGCCCTGGAATGTTCTTCCCCTGATCTTGACATGGCTAGCCCTTCATAGTCATTCAAGTCTCAGATGTCACATCATCAGGAAGACCTTCCCCCATCTCCAACCCAGAATAATCACACCCACACAAACACACACACACATATTCTCTCCATCCTATTTTTTTCTCCCAAAACTATTTTATTTATTCTCACAAATACTGTCCAATTTTCTTATGCTTATTTGTTCAGTGGCCTGTGTATATCTCTTCACTGGAAGTTCAACTTCAGAAGAGCAAGTTCCGTTCAGTTCAGTAGCTTAGTCACGTCTGACTCTTTGCAACCCCATGGACTTCAGTGCGCCAGGCTTCCCTGCCCATCACCAACTGCCGGAGCTTGCTCAAACTCATGTCCATAGAGTTTGTGATGCCATCCAACCATCTTACCCCCTGTCATCCCCTTCTCTTCCTGTCTTCAATCTTTCCCAGCATCAAGATCTTTTCAAATGAATCAGTTCTTCGCATCAGGTGACCAAAGTATTGGAACTTCAGCTTCAGCATCAGTCCTTCCAATGAATATTCAGGACTGATTTCTTTTAGAATTGACTAGTTTGATCTCCTTGCAGTCCAAGGGACTCAAGAGTCTTCTCCAAAACCACAGTTCAAAAGCATCAATTCTTCAGCGCTCAGCTTTCGTTATAGTCCAACTCTCACATCCATACGTGACTACTGGAAAAACCATAGCTTTGACTAGATGGACTTTTGTTAGCAAAGTAATGTCTCTGCTTTTTAATATGCCACCTACATTTGTCATAGCTTTTCTTCCAAGGAGCAAGCATCTTTCTTGTAAGAACGCTATGCTACAAATGACAGGAAAGACAGGTGAAATAGAAGCCCCTATTATGAGAGACTTATGACTCAGTTAAATAACACAGACTATGAGACCACTGGACAATGATCAAGTGCAGCAGATATTCAAGAGCAGGAAATACTAGAGGTGGACCAAGAAGACAGGATTTTGGGGGAAAGAGCCACAGTGGGAAGTGCCAGAGCCACAGAGCTTCCTTGCTGTGAGGACAGGATGGCCAAAGGCCCAAGCTGGGAACAGGCAGAGTATGTTTATGGGCTGGAGGGAGCAAATTGATCAGACCCCAGGCCAGTTTCTTGAGGAGGCTGACGTCATACCTGAGGCTTTAACATCCTCTGCTACGTACATTACATAAAGGTTGCACACTCACAACCATGGTCAATAACCAACCACAGTGATGCTTTCCTGACCCACATACTTTTTAAACTGAGAAGTTTTAAGAATCTAGATTTCTGTTTTGCCTTGAAAAAAATGAAAGGGCTGGCAGTGGTGAACCTACCTTCTTGCAAAACTGTTGGCTGGAGCTGAGGAGCAGCCAGCCCATTTAGACAGGGCATGCACTGTATTCCCATGTACTTCCCACCATTCCCAATTACCTTATGCCTGGACTGCCTCACTAGTTCACATGTCTGCCTGGTCTCTGTAGGCATCTGTGTGTGGGACTCATTTGCCAAAAACTCTCTATTACAGGAATTCTTGGCTAGAGACAGAAGAGTGGACAAACCAAGTGAGTCATCACGCCATAACAAGCCACTGTTCCTAATGAAGGTCCCTCCCTTAAGTGCATTGAGAGTTCCATATAGAAGAAATGTCCATAGCTTGTAAATTCTACTCTTTGGTCTTATTTCTGCTCCACAGACATTTGTAAACACAAGACAGCCCTTGAGAGATCTGAAGAAAGCTCTCAATCTTATGTTTTTTACACATGGATAAGGATTCACTTTATGCCAGTTTTATTAATAATACCAAGGGAACAACAATGAATAAGATAAGCTATTTACTCTCAAAAAGTAATAGTCTTAAAAAAAACACAACAGGTGTTAGTGAGGATGTGGAGAAATGAACCCTTGCACACTGTTGGTGGGATGCAAAATGGTGCAGCCTCTATGGAAAACAGCACAGAGTCCTCAAAAAATTAAAAATAGAACTATCCTATGATCCAGCAATCTCACTTCTGGGTATATATCCTAAAGAACTAAAATCAGGATCTCAAAGAATTATTAGCACATCCATGTTCACTGCAGCTCTATTCATAACAGCTATGCTGTAGAAGCAAAATGTCTATCAATGGATGAATGGATTGAAAAATGATGTATACATAATAGAATATTCAGTTCAGTTCAGTTCAGTCACTCAGTTGTGTCCAACTCTGCAACCCCATGAACCACAGTACACCACGCCTCCCTGTCCATCACCAACTGCCAGAGTCTACCCAAACCCATGTCCATTGAGTCAGTGATGCCATCCAACCATCTCATCCTCTGTCGTCCCCTTCTCCTGCCCTCAATCTTTCCCAGTATCAGGGTCTTTTCAAATGAGTCAGTTCTTCGCATCAGGTGGCCAAAATATTGGAGCTTCAGCTTCAACATCAGTCCTTCCAATGAACACCCTGGACTGATCTCCTTTAGCATGAACTGGTTGGATCTCTTTGCAGTCCAAGGGACTCTCAAGAGTCTTCTCCAACACCATATTATTCAACCTTAAAATTGGAAGAAACTCTACAATATGCAACAATATGGATGGACTTCTTGAGAACATTATACCAAGTGAAATAAGCCAGACACAGAAAGACAAGTACCTTATATGAGTTAGCTAGAATCATCAGATTCATAAAATCAAAGGCCAGAACGGTGGTTCCCAGAGACCAGGGGAGGGAAAAGTAGAGAGTTAATCATCAGTAGACAAACAGACAAAACATTTCAACTAAGTAAAATGAATGAGCTCTAGAGACCTACTGTACAGCATTCACCTCTAGTCAACAATAATGTATAGTACACTTAAAATTTATTAAGAGGATAGATTTCATATGTGTTCCTACTACAATAAAAAAAATAAAATAAATGTTTAGTAAAAAAAAAAAAAAGTAACAGTCTACTCAGTTCAATTCAGTCGCTCAGTCGTGTCTGACTCTTTGCAACCCCATGAAGTGCAGCACGCCAAGCCTCCCTGTCCATCACCAACTCCCGGAGTTCACTCAGACTCATGTCCATCGAGTTAATGATGCCATCCAGCCATCTCATCCTCTGTCATCCCCTTCTCGTCCTGCCCACAATCCCTCCCAGTATCAGAGTCTTTTCCAATGAGTCAACTCTTCGCATAAGATGACCAAAGTATTGGAGTTTCAGCTTTAGCATCAGTCCTTCCAAAGAACACCCAGGACTGATCTCTTTTAGCATGGACTGGTTGGATCTCCTTGCAGTCCAAGGGACTCAAGATTCTTCTCCAACACCACAGTTCAAAAGCACCAATTCTTCAGTGCTCAGCTTTCTTCACAGTCCAACTCTCACATCCATACATGACCACTGGTAAAACCATAGCCCTGACTAGACAGACCTTTGTTGGCAAAGTAATATCTCTGTTTTTGAATATGCTATCTAGGTTGGTCATAACTTTCCTTCCAAGGAGTAAGCGTCTTTTAATTTCATGGCTGAAATCACCATCTGCAGTGATTTTGGAACCCCCAAAAATAAAGTCTGACACTGTTTCCACTGTTTCCCCATCTATTTCCCATGAAGTGATGGGACCACATACCATGATCTTCGTTTTCTGAATGTTGAGCTTTAAGCCAACTTTTTCACTCTCCTCTTTCATTTTCATCAAGAGGCATTTTAGCTCCTCTTCACTTTCTCCCATAAGGTGTCATTTGCATATCTGAGGTTATTGATATTTCTCCCGGCAATCTTGTACTTCCTCCAGCCCAGCCTTTCTCATGATGTATTCTGCATATAAGTTAAATAAACAGGGTGACAGTATACAGCCTTGATGTACTCCTTTTCCTATTTGGAACCAGTCTGTTGTTCCATGTCCATGTCCAGTTCTAACTGTTGCTTCCTGACCTCCATATAGGTTTCTCAAGAGGCAGGTCAGGTGGTCTGGTATTCCCATCTCTTTCAGAATTTTCCACAGTTTATTGTGATCCACACAGTCAAAGGCTTTGGCATAGTCAATAAAGCAGAAATAGATTTTTTTTTTGGAACTCTCTTCCTTTTTCCAATAGTCTACTAGAGAGAAACAATAACGAACAATAACAAGCAACAGATGGAAAGACAGCCAAAGCAGAGGCTCAGAGTCAACAGAGTATCCCAATCTGCGTTACCCTGAATGCAGAGCCTGACACAAAGACTTGAGTGCAAGTAGCATAAATCCAGGAAGCAGGAGGACAAAAATAAGGAAAATGAGACTGGAAAGTCAATAAAGGTGCTTAAAATGCAAGTCACCACAGCGAACAACCACCACCCAATTGCTCAGGGGTCTCTTTGAAGAACCATGGAGAACCATGGTTCCAACCTGTTGGAAGGGAACAGGTCCACCTATGCAAGGGAAGGGAAGCCTAGGTCTTTTATTCACAAACAATGCCATCGTTGCCCCTAGAGGGGTTAACTTCTCCCCAGAGATGTGCCTGGGCAACACAGCAACTTTCAGTGACTCTGGAGAATGCCCCAGGAGGGCAAAGAGACATTCATACCAGCTACTAGCTTGACAGAGTTACTGGCAATGCTGGAAGCAGGTAGGCTGAGGGATG
>SJYA01001822.1:3889895-3920012 GCA_006410615.1 Neotragus moschatus | reverse complement strand
AAAAAAAAAAAAGTAACAGTCTACTCAGTTCAATTCAGTCGCTCAGTCGTGTCTGACTCTTTGCAACCCCATGAAGTGCAGCACGCCAAGCCTCCCTGTCCATCACCAACTCCCGGAGTTCACTCAGACTCATGTCCATCGAGTTAATGATGCCATCCAGCCATCTCATCCTCTGTCATCCCCTTCTCGTCCTGCCCACAATCCCTCCCAGTATCAGAGTCTTTTCCAATGAGTCAACTCTTCGCATAAGATGACCAAAGTATTGGAGTTTCAGCTTTAGCATCAGTCCTTCCAAAGAACACCCAGGACTGATCTCTTTTAGCATGGACTGGTTGGATCTCCTTGCAGTCCAAGGGACTCAAGATTCTTCTCCAACACCACAGTTCAAAAGCACCAATTCTTCAGTGCTCAGCTTTCTTCACAGTCCAACTCTCACATCCATACATGACCACTGGTAAAACCATAGCCCTGACTAGACAGACCTTTGTTGGCAAAGTAATATCTCTGTTTTTGAATATGCTATCTAGGTTGGTCATAACTTTCCTTCCAAGGAGTAAGCGTCTTTTAATTTCATGGCTGAAATCACCATCTGCAGTGATTTTGGAACCCCCAAAAATAAAGTCTGACACTGTTTCCACTGTTTCCCCATCTATTTCCCATGAAGTGATGGGACCACATACCATGATCTTCGTTTTCTGAATGTTGAGCTTTAAGCCAACTTTTTCACTCTCCTCTTTCATTTTCATCAAGAGGCATTTTAGCTCCTCTTCACTTTCTCCCATAAGGGTGGTGTCATTTGCATATCTGAGGTTATTGATATTTCTCCCGGCAATCTTGTACTTCCTCCAGCCCAGCCTTTCTCATGATGTATTCTGCATATAAGTTAAATAAACAGGGTGACAGTATACAGCCTTGATGTACTCCTTTTCCTATTTGGAACCAGTCTGTTGTTCCATGTCCATGTCCAGTTCTAACTGTTGCTTCCTGACCTCCATATAGGTTTCTCAAGAGGCAGGTCAGGTGGTCTGGTATTCCCATCTCTTTCAGAATTTTCCACAGTTTATTGTGATCCACACAGTCAAAGGCTTTGGCATAGTCAATAAAGCAGAAATAGATTTTTTTTTTGGAACTCTCTTCCTTTTTCCAATAGTCTACTAGAGAGAAACAATAACGAACAATAACAAGCAACAGATGGAAAGACAGCCAAAGCAGAGGCTCAGAGTCAACAGAGTATCCCAATCTGCGTTACCCTGAATGCAGAGCCTGACACAAAGACTTGAGTGCAAGTAGCATAAATCCAGGAAGCAGGAGGACAAAAATAAGGAAAATGAGACTGGAAAGTCAATAAAGGTGCTTAAAATGCAAGTCACCACAGCGAACAACCACCACCCAATTGCTCAGGGGTCTCTTTGAAGAACCATGGAGAACCATGGTTCCAACCTGTTGGAAGGGAACAGGTCCACCTATGCAAGGGAAGGGAAGCCTAGGTCTTTTATTCACAAACAATGCCATCGTTGCCCCTAGAGGGGTTAACTTCTCCCCAGAGATGTGCCTGGGCAACACAGCAACTTTCAGTGACTCTGGAGAATGCCCCAGGAGGGCAAAGAGACATTCATACCAGCTACTAGCTTGACAGAGTTACTGGCAATGCTGGAAGCAGGTAGGCTGAGGGATGGGGAAGAGGGGTCATGATCTTCAGAGTCTACCAGTAAAATGTGAAACCACCCAAGTCTAAAAGATGAGTTAGGTGTCCAGCAAACCACTTAAAAGGTAGGGTGAAAGGAATGGGAAATTAAGGCAGAAGGAATTTCATGAACAAAAACATGGAGATCAAAAACCATGGGGTGCTCTAAGCAGGGCCTGGCCTGGTTAGTACTTGGATAGGCACAAGGTGCTTTTTAAAGAATTCATAGGACTTGGATATGATTGTAGCATAGAAAAAGGATGAAGACCAGTAGCAACAAGAAATACAGTAAAAGATAAAATCAGTAGGCAGAGGTCTCAGATATGCAGATGACACCACCCTAATGGCAGAAAGCAAAGAGGAACTAAAGAGCCTCTTGATGAAGGTGAAAAAGGAAAGTGAAAAAGCTGGTTTAAAATTCAACATTCAAAAAACTAAGATCATGGCTCTGGTCCCATCCCTCATGGCAAATAGATGGGGGGAAAATGAAATAGTACAGACTTTATTTTCCTGGGCTCCAAAATCACTGTGGATGGAGACTGCAGCCATGAAATTAAAAGACACTTGCTCTTTGGAAGAAAAGTTATGACAAACCTAGACAGCCCATTAAAAAGCAGAGACATTACTTTGCCAGCAAAGGTCCATATGGTCAAAGCTATGGTTTTTCCAGTAGTCATGTACAGCTGTGAAGGTTGGATCACAAACAAAGGCTGAGTGCCGAAGAATTGATGCTTTAGAACTGTGGTGTTGGAGAAGACTCTTGAGAGTCCCTTGGACAGCAAAGAGATCAAATCAGTCAATCCTAAAGGAAATCAACCCAGACTATTCATTGGAAGGACTGATGCTGAAGCTGAAGCTCCAATAGTAGGACATCTGATGCAAAGAGCCAACTAATTGGAAGAGATTCTGATGCTAGGAAAGATTGAAGGCAGGAGGAGAAGGGGGTGACAGAGGATGAGATGGTTGGATGGTATCACTGACTCAATGGACATGAGTTTGAGCAAACTCAAAGAGAGAGTGAAGGACAAGGAAGCCTTGATGTGCTGCAGTCCTTGGGGTCACAGTGAGTAAGCCATGACTCAGCGACTGAACAATAAGGCAGAGGTCAGATTATAAGGGCTTTATATGTTATGCTAAGTAAGGTTTTACATTGCATCCTGTACATAAGTGGTTCTTGGCCTTTCTAGGGTTATAGAGCCTTTTGAGAATAGAATAAAAGCTATGAACCTTCTCTCCCCCATCTGAGTGCATAAATATGTGAAATTATACACACAGTTCAACATACAGTTTCCAGAACACTATCCTTGGATTCAAGTTAAGAATTCAAGCTGGAAACAAGAAAAGATTACTGGTCTTTAGCAATTATATAGTCAGAATTATTGTTTCTGAACAATAGAAATCTATGTGAACTAACTTAATTGAAAGGAATTAATTTTAAAGTATTAGAGAACTCACAAAATCTATTAGGATTACATATTCCTAATCTCTATTAGAATTTGAGAATCCAGGTGGGAATGAGCCAGGCACCAAGTGAAACAGACAGTGAGGACCATTGCTGAGGTCTCCTCCACAAGTCTGGATATGACATTGGATTCTAGATACTTTGTCAATGGACCTTTGCCTAATAGGCTGAAAGCCCAAACATAAGCATGGGCCAGGACACAGGAGGAACCAAGGACTCTTGCTCACACTCAGGTGACAAGACCTGTGAGAGGAAAATCTGACCCCTCAACTTTCACCATAGGAGGCAAACCCTTCCTTCTCCAGCATGCACGTAACAGATTTCCCCAGGAAAAGGCCTGGATGCCAGGTAGTTAACTACAGTGTCTGCGCCAGCAGCAGTGAAATACCACAGCTCTGTTAGCATTTAAATCTTTTCTCCAAACCAACCACTCAGTTTCCCTCACATGACTGGATTTCAAGTCTCCCTCACTGATAATTTCTCTGAATATACATTAGTCCGTGTATGCCCTTCTTAAGAGTGATCTCCCCACTTAAGTCTGAGGAATGCAAAATAGAGTTGGACAGTCATCTCCCTCATTCTCAACACAGTGAGTTTCTTCGCATAAGCCTCGTAATACCAAACTGCAGAAAGATTGTGTGGTGATGGAAGAACACAGAGCAATGGTCTTCAAACTAAAAGTGATAAATATTTTGGGAATCAGACTTAACTTGGATAAAAACTTCATCTTGGGATAATTAATCAAAACAAAATAAATAAATAGGCTAGTCAGAGAGAACTGGAAATCGTATCACGTAAGTGTATAATTAATCTTTTTGAGGCTCCCATACCCGAAAATGCTTTCCCACTCTTTGGGGGGGGGTCACTAAAAGCAATTGTGGTTTTAGCTGTCTTTGCACAATCATGGAGCTGCACGCTACTAGCCAATTCCTCTCCAAACACATAGCTCCACTGGGCTAAACTAAGAGCTGGTTTCCAAGAACGGCCATGCAGAGGTGGATGGGGGAAACCACTTCAGAATGCACTCCAGAGTACCTGTTTTCCTTTGCAGCACAGTTATAACAAGTCCCTGCTCTGAGGCATAGAATCTTTGGAATATTTAAGCAGTAGAATGGAAAAACACTATACAGTCCTCATTGAAGCTGGACCACAGTTTCAAATTTATTTCCCCAGTAATAATATTTTTCATAAATGTGAAGTTTCTGAAATGGTCAAACCCACAAAAAATAAACAGCTGTTTTCAGCCACATTTAATATCCCATTCCCATGCTGCAAAGCTTAAATTAAGTTAGCATTTTACATTTAAGAGGAATCAAAGTCTTTACCTGCTTTTTAAAGCAAAAACACTGATAAAAATATATATATATATATGCATTTTCAACACAAACCACATTAATCCATGGAAAACTACATTCCAAGAGGCACTTGTGAATATTTTCAAATCCACGGCATAATGCCATCTTGTCTGTAGAGAATAACAGCACCCTCACATATTTATAGCTCCCCTCTCTCAGATTTTTAGGAGCAGAAAGAGCCAGCCCTGTTTTATAATAAATTCTACTCCTCCGATCTTGAAACCTTTGCTTCATTCTGCTGCAGGCACTGTCAGCTTCATTCTGCTTTCTGGCAATATAGTAAACTCCTGTTAACTCCAGTGCCATTCAAATGACAAGACAGAGTCCACTGCTCCCTTCCTTCTCGTTCTATACTTTTCTACTTTGGGTTCTTATCCCAGGTCTGAACAACTGCTCTGCCTTCTAACTAGTCTCCCTCTTACCGCCTATTAACCTGTATTGTTGGTGCTGTTGTTCAGTCAACGAGTCCTATCTGACTCTTCTGCAATTCCATGGGCTGTAGCCCACCAGGATCCTTTGTCCATGTGATTTCCCAGGCAAGGGTACTGGAGTGGGTTGCCATTTTCTTCTCTAGGGGATCTTCCTGACCCAAAGACCAAACTTCAGTCTCCTGCATTGGCAGAAGGATTCCTTACCCATGAACCACCAGGGAAGCCCATTAACCTGTATACAGCTACCATAATAAACTTTCCCAATCACCATTTTGATCATGGTGTTCCCCAATATTTCATTGTATCAAATGCTGCATTATTATTCCATGGTCCAATAAATGAGGGCACACACAGTCCAATCCAGTGGGACACAATGAGTCTTCTGAATGTTCATGACCCTTTCCAACCTCTTACGGTATATGTCAGTACCATGCCTTGCTTGCGATACCACACTCCATCACTGCCTGTCCAAGAGTGGAGGCCCATGTCGGTAGGCTACCCAGACTAGTTTTGTAATCCCCAGATCTCAAGGCCCCTCTTCCATGAAGCTCTCCCCAAACATTCCAGACACTGAATACATATATTCCCTTCTAATTACAATGATCACACACTACTTTAGGAGGGCAGAGTCTGTGCCATCTTTGTCTTTGTAGCTCAGCCTAACACCCTGTCTTGAATAGAGCAGGTTCTCAGTAAATATCAGCCCCCATCCCAGCAACAGAGGAAGAAGCTGGAACGGCTGGCTGGATGAGCTGCATTTTTGTTTGCCTCTCTTTCTTGAGGAAACCAGTTTCCCATTAACTTCCCAGAACTGCCCCCAACACTTTGTTTTCAGAATGTTAAAGGAGCAGACAATCTCAAGTCAGTTGAAAAAGAGCTCAGGGAGTTGGGCAGAAATCTTGGTCAGAACTGAATGGACTATGGAAAACAGTGGTCACACTTGCCTAGAGCTGGCCAGTGCTGGTATTTTAACCTAAAAGGGAATGAGTTCTTCTTGTCTGTGCTTTCTCCCATGAACTGAATTAAAGATAGAACAAAAACATAAGAGACAAAGAGGAAGGAGAGGCAGAGGAGAAGTCAGTAGTTATCTGAGAATAAGTGGTATATTTCCATCAGAACAGTTTAATCATTATTTTATTGTTTTCTTCCCATAAAATAAGTAAATGAGGGTAAGAACTACTCTGGCCTTACAGATTGCTAATGCATAGTCTCTCTAGCACAATGCTTGAATAGTTGCTCTCAACTGAGTACCAGTTGAATAGAGGAATAAAAATTTGCTTCTCTTCTCTCACATTACTCACTTATTTGCCAGTATGATCAAAAATAGTACTTTACCAAAATACAACAACAGTTTAAGCAAGTGAGAGCTATGTTATGTGCCACACAAAAAATCTAATCTCAACTAGATTATATAGGATGTTGCCCAGAGTTTGCTTCTGAACAGTGTGCTCTAGAGCAGACCAAGAAGGCGACCTGGGTACTGGATGAGGGGCGAACTCGTAGTGGGGAGCTTGTCCTAATAGCCTCGTGGTGAGTACTAAAGATAGTATGTCTATGCTGCACCTAGACTTTCCAAAGTGTAGTATTAGGGAAGGTAAAAATGTTTCAATTTCACAAACATCTAATGAGATGCCCCTATTCTCAAGGTGTTTGCAGTGTAACTGGTGATAGACTGAAAAGAGGGAGCGTCCCCAATGGCTCAGTGGGTGAAAAATCCACCTGCAATGTAGGAGACTTGGGTTTGATCCTGGGTCAGGAAGGATCCCCTGGAGTAGGAAATGGCAACCCATTCCAGTATTCTTGTCTGAAAAATCCCATGGACAGAGGAGCCCAGTGGGCTACAGTCCAAAGAGTCGCAAAGAGTCAGACATGACTGAGCATGAGCATCCTGAAAAGATAAATAAGGATGCTACTTCACAGAAGCCCATGATTGCAAATGTGCTTGTGCAGCCCTCTGGGAACCAGGGTGGGAAGTGACTGCTCACAGGCATGAGGCTGTCTGTGGCTTCTCTGTGTTTGTATATGTGCTTCTCCATATACAAGCAGTGTGTACACGTCAGCCTTTCCCCCTTTATTAGATTCATTTCACCTTTACTTGTGTCCATATGACTCTTTCCTTTTTGATCTTCATCTGCCCCCCTTACCCCATAAGTCTAAATGACAGAAGTGAAGCACATATCTTGTTATTTCTTGTCTTAATTGACTAGAATTGTATATCTGTTGTTCTTGGAACATTTCATAGTTTCCCATTAAAAGACTAAACATACTGCTTTCCTATGGAAGTAGTATCTGGTCTTTTTAATGTTGCATCAGTGGTCCTTGACAGAAGAAAGGCTTTGTAACATTAAAGAAGTCTAATGGACTGGGGAATGTTCATTCTTGTGGTCTCTCCCACCCCATTGCCTCCTAAAGACAACACAAGGAATCATCTTCCTCAAACTTAAAAAAAAAAAAAACATACACAGTCTCTACCCTTAACATAGAGTGGTACCCTGTCATGTTTTCATCTGGAATTTACAGCATGAGTGACAATCAATTGTTATTTCATGTGTTTAAAACTTTGAAAGTCTAATTTTTCCAAAGAGGAAGTACAGAAGGCCAACAGGCACATGAAAACATGCTCATCACTAACCCTCAGAGAAAGGCAAATCAAGACCACAATGAGATATCACCTCACAACTGTCAGAATGGTTATAAAAAGAACACAAATAACAAATGGTAGTGAGACTGTAAATTGGTGTAGCCACTGTAGAAAACAGTATGGGCATAGCGCAGAAAAAGTAAAACTGGAACTACTATATGACCCAGCAATTCCACATCTGGGTAGATAGCCAAAGAAAACAAAAATTCAAAAACCTACATACACCCCAATACTCATAGCAGCACTACTTCAGAAAGATACATGCACGCCAATATTCATAACAGTATTATTTTTAAGTGTCAAAATATGGAAGTAACCCCAAGTGTCCATCAACATATAAATGAATAAAGATATGATATATATACAAACAATATGATACATATATGTGATATATACATATCACATACACACCTAAACATACACACAATAGAATACTACTCAGTCATAAAGAATGAAATTTTGCCGTTTGCAGCAACACAGATGGACTTGAGAGAAAGACAAATGCTGTATGATCTCATTTATATGTACAATCTAAAAGAATACAACTTGTGGATTTAACAAAAAAAGAAGCAGACTCACAGATACAGAGAACAAACTAACATTTACCAGGAGGGAGCACGAGGGGCAATAGAGGGGTAGGGGAGTAAGAGGCACAAACTATTAGGCATAAAACAAGCTATTAAGGATATACTATAAAACACAAGGAATATAGCAAATATTTTATAACAGCTATAAATGGAGTATAACCTTTAAAAATTGTGAATTACTATATTATACACTTGTAACATAGTATTTTACAGCAGCCATACTTCAATTTTAAAAACTGTGAATGTCTATACAGATACAATGAATAATAATATTTGTCATTACTGTTGATAGTTGACAGTAACCTGCAAAAATGATTAGATACATGCATAGTAACTCACCTCTGCTGACTCACATGGAAACAAATTGGGAACAAACATAGGTAAGTAGGAAGGGGTACACAGTTTCTAATTCAGAAGTTTTTGCTAGGAAACTTTCTTCCACCTGAAGATAGGTACTTTGAAAATATAGGCACAGGAAGGGAACCTATTAATATCAAACAGTGAAGAGGTTTTCATGGACCATGCCCTAAGATTCTAGAATGATAGTTTCCTGAAAAGAGATTGAATGCCACAAGATGGGGGAAAATGATAAGCTACCAGGACTCAGAAGGCTTTCACCAGACAAACTGCAGATAAAATGCCAGTGTGAGAGAAATGTACATCTTAAAAAGATGTCATAGTATGTCTAATCCTCAAGTGAAGATAATTTGGAATCTGGTCAAAAACAATATTCATCATCCCAATTGTCTGAAAGGAAATGTCAGCTTCATATTTTAAGATGAGAAAATAAGCTGGTTTCATTGGTATCAACAAGATTTAAATGGGCTGAGACTCCTAGCTACACAGCACAGGTCAGTGTGGTTTTCATTAGTTAAAGCTGTTTCCAAATGTTCCAGTTTTCCTTGTACACATTGAGACAGACTGCACTTGCCACCCACTCTGAAATTCATCACATCCACTTGACCTGCTTGAGCCAATGAAAGAGAATAAGAGGCAGCTGTTAAAAATCAGTGAGCGATCAGCCACAGTCCCTTCCTCAGACCACAGTGGTTATGGGCAAACATGTTGAGATGGAGCCCCTGCTGAGCCTAGGTCCCTGACTGTCTCAGATGAACAGACCATCTGCTGACTTGTGATGGAGATGCAGAGAAATGAACTTTTGTTGGGTCAAGCCCCTGAGATGTTGGAATTGGTTGTTACTGAAGAAAAATCACCTTGAACACAGCAGTAGAGGAGAATAAATACTTTGACCAAAATAACCAGAATTAACTATAAGAAAAGCAACTTTGTATACAAGGAAAATATTTAATTATATGGAAGCCTAAAAATATGAAAACGAAATCAAAGGTAGCAAAAAAAAAGGAAGGAACATAGAAATGACAAGATTGGCCTCTTAGGTAGACAGGATTATAGAAGGTGGTTTCCTAAAGCAAACCAGCAGAGAAGCACCAGGATATACAATAAGATGTCAGCCGTCCTCATATCTACAGAAGCCTAATTCTACTCAAAGCAGAGCATCTAATAAATTCACAACTGATCCTTTAATAATTTCATCTTGGCTATTGTAAACAGTGTTGCAATGAACATTGGGGAGCATGTATTCTTTTGGATCATATTTTTCTCCAGATATATTCCCAGGAGCGGGATTACAGGGTCATATGGTAGCTCAATTTTAGTTTTTTATGTTCTCCATAGTGGTTGTACCAATTTACATTTCCACCAACAGTGTAGGAAGGTTCCCTTATCTCCACACTCTCTCCAGCATTTGTTGTTTGTGGATTTTTTTTTTTATGATAGCCATTCTGACTAAAGTAAGGTGATCTCATTGTATTTTTGGTTTGCATTTCTCTAATAATTAGCAATGTTGAATATTTTTTTCAGGTGCTTATTGGCCATCTGTATGTCTTCTTTGGAGAAATGTCTATTCAGGTCTTCTGCCCATTTTTTGAGTGGGTTGTTTGTTTTGATGCTGTTAAACATCATGAGCTATTTGTAAATTTTGGAGATTAATCCCTTATTGGTCACATTATTTCAGATATTTTCTCCCAATCTATGGATTGTGTTTTTGTTTTGTTTATTGTTTCCTTTGTGGTGCATTAGCTTTTGAGTTTAAGTAGGTGCCATTTGTTTATTTTTGTTTTTATTTCCATTATTCTGGGAGATGGATCAAAAAAGATATTTTCAATATAGCCAAGACATGGAAGCAACTTAAATGTCCATCGACAGAAGAATGGAAAGATACAATTACATTGTATAATGGATATAGACAATGGAATATTGTGCTCAGTCATACTGACTCTTTGTGATCTTATGGACTGTAGCTTGCCAGGCTCCTCTGTCCCTGAAATTCTCCAGACAAGAATACTGGAATGGGGTGCCATTTCCTTCTGCAGGGCATCTTCCTGACCCACAGTGGAGTATTACTCAGTCATTTAAAAAGAATGAAATTATGCCATTTGCAGCAACATGGATGGACCTAGAGAGTGTCATACTGTAAGTCAGAAAAGGAGAAATATCATATGACATCCCTTATGTGTGGAATCTAAAAGGAAATGATACAAATGAACTTACTTACAAAACAGAAACAGACTCACAGACTTAGAGAGCAAGCTTATGGTTGCTGGGGGAAAGGATGTAGAGAAGGGATAGTTAGGGAGTTTGGGATAGATGTGTACACACTGCTTTATTTTAAATGGGTAACCAACAGGGACCTACTGTACAGCATAGGAAACTCCGTTCAGTGTTATGTGGTAGCCTGAATGAGATTGGGTTTTACTTGGGCTGGGGCAGGGATTGGATTTTTAGGGGAGGATGGATACATGTACATGTATGGCTGAGTCCCTGCACTGTTCACCTGACACTATCACAACATTGTTAATCGGCTATAGCCCAATACAAAATGAGATAATTTTAAAAATAAATCATTTCATGTCTCAGAAAGTAGAGATACACCCATGAAAAATTCAAGCGAAGGGAATACTGAGTAATAACAAGTCATATATCTCTTAGACTTAAGAAAAAAAATGAATATATATGTATAGTCACTGTCCTTTTCCTTTCTTTTTCTTCCCTTCCCTTGAGGCAGCCATGAATGGTAGGACCAGCAAGGCCAGAGTCAAAGAGGCAGTTGAGGGTGACAAGGTGGTCAGGAACTACAGGGTCTGGGCCAACGAAGCTGGAAGAGACCTGAGTAACCTTGGAGGAAAAGCCATGCCAAAGCCAAGGAGACAACTGGGATGAACAAGTTGACTGGTAAGATCAGGAGGCCAGGTACATTCAGGGGAAATAAGCATATTAAGAATGATGGTAGCATATCTTTTTATGCTGCAAAGATCTATGCAAGGGCACCAAGTGCCACAACCACTCGCATACACTGTCCCTCAGCTGCTGGTTCACTCTGTGGCATGGAACAGCACCTCCAGGTCCCACTGGCCCCTCCTTTCAGCTTCTACTCTTGGACTAGGTACATGTTTGGCTTCTACCAGTACCATCAGTACAATCAGTGATCCTGATTCCAGCTCCTCTTCCTGAGCTCCAGCTTGCCCTCGCTCTCCCCCGCTTTACATCCATTGCCACTTCCTCCCCGTCTTTCCTACTGACTTCAGGCTTCAGCACCAGATGCAAACACTGTTTAAACAGCTTATAAGTTGCATATTGTCAAATTCCTATAACGAATCTCTTTCTCTGACAGAACCCTGACTGGCAGCCTCATGTCACATAACGGTTAAGACCGTAGAGGGAGGTCTCTGGACTCACAGTGTGTGGGTTTGAATCCCAACTCTGTTACTTTGAGCTGCATGATCTTAGGCAAGTTACTTAATTATTCTGTATCTTGTTTAACTTATCTGTAAAGTAACAAAATACTAGAACTTAACTTATGGGATGTTCCTAGCATCAAAACATCTAAAGCCAGTCTTTATTCTTTATGTTCCTCTAAATTAAACCTGTATGCATGCGTGCTAAGTCACTTAGGTCATGTGCAACTCACTGTGATCCTATAGCCTGTAGCCTGCCAGGCCCCTCTGTCCATGGGATTCTCCAGGCAAGAATAATGGAGTGGGTTGCCATTTCCTTCTCCAGGAAGATCTTCCCAACCGAGGGATCGAACCTGGGTCTCCTGCATTGCAGGTGGATTCTTCATCGTCTGTGTCACCAGGGAAGCCCTAAATCTAAATAACCTGTGCTATATTTCACTTACAGAGATTTGAGATGTTTTAAGGAAAAGTCCATGCGTGAATTAAGAGACCTCTGTCAAAAGCACTGGGATGCAAGATAGACTGTTGTGTTGGGTGGAAAATCTTAGTAACATTCTTTGTTTACAGAATGAAAAAGGAATGAATATTCATCAGTGTTAACAGCTATGTCACTGAACACAAACCTAATTACCACTGTAATAGCCAAACTCACTTGCTTTTCTCTTTTAAACAAATTTCAAACAAACAAAAACAATACATACCAAAAAATTCTTTATTCCCTCAGAGCTATCTGACTTTAGGAGTTTGACTATCATACTTCAACACTGTGAACAGATGAGGGGAGTTTGAGAGAGTGAGAAGGAGGCGGGAGTGCATCAGTATTTAAATATGTGTCCAAATGTGTTTAAGGACTTCCCTGGTGGCTCAGGCAGTAAAGAATCCACCTGCAAAGCAGGAGACCCAGTTCGATCCCTGGATGANTCTCCAGGAAGATCTTCCCAACCGAGGGATCGAACCTGGGTCTCCTGCATTGCAGGTGGATTCTTCATCGTCTGTGTCACCAGGGAAGCCCTAAATCTAAATAACCTGTGCTATATTTCACTTACAGAGATTTGAGATGTTTTAAGGAAAAGTCCATGCGTGAATTAAGAGACCTCTGTCAAAAGCACTGGGATGCAAGATAGACTGTTGTGTTGGGTGGAAAATCTTAGTAACATTCTTTGTTTACAGAATGAAAAAGGAATGAATATTCATCAGTGTTAACAGCTATGTCACTGAACACAAACCTAATTACCACTGTAATAGCCAAACTCACTTGCTTTTCTCTTTTAAACAAATTTCAAACAAACAAAAACAATACATACCAAAAAATTCTTTATTCCCTCAGAGCTATCTGACTTTAGGAGTTTGACTATCATACTTCAACACTGTGAACAGATGAGGGGAGTTTGAGAGAGTGAGAAGGAGGCGGGAGTGCATCAGTATTTAAATATGTGTCCAAATGTGTTTAAGGACTTCCCTGGTGGCTCAGGCAGTAAAGAATCCACCTGCAAAGCAGGAGACCCAGTTTGATCCCTGGATGAGGAAGATCCCCTGGAGAAGGAAATGGCAACCCACTCCATTATTCTTGCCTGGAGAATTCCATGGACAGAGGGGCCTGGCAGGCTACAGCCCATGCATGGGGTTGCATAGAGTCAGACACATCTGAGCCACTAACACTTTCATTTTCCGAATGTGTTTTGGCACAGTTTACAACCTTGAAAAGAACTATTTCATGTAGGTACTCTGAACATGAGGAACATATTAACAAACACGTACAGCAAATGTTTTAAAAGTACTCAGAATAGTGCTTGTCACATAGCTAAGTGTTCACTGTTAGTTGTTATGAATAATATTATTAATGCACATAAACAGATTTTCTTAAAGGCTCAAAATAACCACTCTCTAGCTAGACCTTGAGTACATTTTCTAACTGGCCTCTTACTTCATATGAACAGAAGAAAATTAGTTTAACACATTTATGCATTTAGCAAGCATTTACTAGGTACCACAGGAATTCCAGCACAAGCTAGAATCAAGATTGCTGGGAGAAATATCAATAACTTCAAATATGAAGACTTATGGCAGAAAGCGAAGAAGAACCAAAGAGCCTCTTGATGAAAGTGAAAGAGGAGAGTGAAAAAGTTGGTTTAAAACTCAATATTCAGATCATGGCATCCTGATCCCATCACTTCATGGCAAATTGATGGGGAAACAATGGAAACAGTGACAGACTTTTTTTTTTGGGGGGGGGAGAGGCCTCCAAAATCACTGCAGATGGTGACTGCAGCCATGAAATTAAAAGAAGCTTGCTCCTTAGAAGAAAAGTTATGACCAACCTAGACACCATATAAAAAGCAGAAACATTACTTTGCCAACAAAGGTCCATCTAGTCAAAGCTTTAGTTTTTCCAGTAGTCATGTATGGATGTGAAAGTTGGACTATAAAGAAAGCTGAGCACTGAAGAATTGATGCTTTTGAACTGTGGTGTTGGAGAAGACTCTTGAGAGTCCCTTGGACAGCAAGGAGATCCAGTCAGTCCATCCTAAAGGAAATCAGTCCTGAATATTCACTGGAAGAACTGATGGTGAAGCTGAAACTCCAATACTTTGGCCAATTGATGTGAAGAACTGATTCATCTGAAAGCCCCTGATGCTGGGAAAGATTGAAGGTGGGAGGAGAAAGGGATGACAGAGGATGAGATGGTAGAATGACATCACCAACTCAATGGACATGAGTTTGAATAACCTCCGGGAGTTGGTAATGGACAGGGAAGCCTGGCATACTGAAGGCCATGGAGTCACAAAGAGTCAGACATGACTGAGCAACTAACTGAACTGAACAGGAATATAGAAATGCACAAAACAAAGTCCTTTTCTCAAGGATACAAATGCTATGAAAGAATTGTGCCTCATGACTCACATTTAGCTGCTATGACTATTTTAGGATTTATTTCTGGGGAATGCCATCATGGTAACTATTGTATATGAATTTCCTATGAGGCTAGAAGAGCAGTTTCCAGCTTGCCATCACAGCCACAGGTCACCAGAGTCTATGGAGCTGCTGTTATCAGAAGAGATCCCCCCTTTCCTCCTTTCCTAAAACATGCACGATATTTCTGAAGCTAAAAGCTTAATATACAAGGATGACCTTCCTAGAGAGAGGAAAATGTTCTGTTAGAAACAGGATCGGAGTGTTTGAGAAAAGAGAAGGTTTAGTCTTACTGGTCTCCCACATCTTCTACTCCTGAGCCTGCCCAAATCACATTAACTCAAGAAATGTGGGGAACTCAAGGGTCTGAAGGTACATAGTGTGAAGAGGTGGTCAAGCTCATAGGTTCATTCTGGGCATACCTCAGTCCAAGATGACTGCAAGTCATCAAGTATGTAAGACTACTGCAAGGGTCAACTTCTCAAAATGTACTGGCAGAATTTGTTTCATTTCAGCTCTTTTAAAACTCTCACACAAGTGAATGAAAATTCCAGAATTCTCTGATTTTAGTGGCTCCAGGATGGCCTCAGGTGCCAAAAACAAGGCCCCCATTATTATTAGCCTTGTAGGAGAAGCATGATTCTGAGCCCTGACCTACCCCCTCAGTGACTAGGCTCTGACTGGTACACAGCACACATCACAGTCGCGTATGTGATTCCTACACACTGGCACTGAGCTGTCCCTACAGAAGTTGAGAGTTTTGAGATGCAACATCTTTAAAATCATACTTAATAGATTATGTCTGCACTGCATTGTCAGTTCCCTAAGTATCTGAAGAGGCAAGGTGAACCGATGGATAGGAGTAAATGATGAACGCATGCGAAAGAGGAAGAGGAAAACCGAGGAAGGAAACATCAACCCAACTGATCGAGGTTAACAGTTCAGCCCATTTCTTCCTAGAAATTGAAGAAGCTTGATTCCTAGCATGATTCTGCCCTCTGCGGCCAGACAGCTAGAAGTCAACAGGAGCTGAGAAGCAAAACAGAGGGACCTGGAAAATCCTATGGATGGAGGAGCCTGGTAGGGTGCAGTCCATGGGGTCGCTAAGAGTCGGACACGACTGAGCAACTTCCCTTTCACTTTTCACTTTCATGCATTGAAGAAGGAAATGGCAGCCCACTCCAGTGTTCTTGCCTGGAGAATCCCAGGGATGGGGGAGCCTGGTAGGCTGCCATCTATGGGGTCGCACAGAGTTGGACACGACTGAAGTGACTTAGCATAGCATAGGCAGAGAGGAAAGGAAAAAGGGAAAGCAAATTTTGTCCACACTTGTATTCCAGAACAACTAAAGCATATTTTTTGTGCATAACAAAAACTAGTTACTTGATTTATTCTTTTATATTGTTTCAGAGGGATTTATTATCTTGTTAAAATTAAAAGACAAAACTAAAGGACTTATTTTTATTTGGCCTTATTAGAAGTTCATCATACAAATTTTAATGATTTCTGCTCAACCAATATCTGTAAATTCTAGAAAAACTCTTTGGAGTTTCTTTTAGGCTCTTTATAAAAAAATTTTTCTTCAAAATTCTTATAAGAACAATTTAATGTGTTAAAATCATAGAATGTAGTACCTGATATTTTATGAGCTATTTTTAAATCAATTTCCTTTATATTGAGAACACAACTAGAAACTGAAATTACTCACTCCTTTTATATTGTGAAGTACCTTTATATTTCTCCATTAGATTAAAAAACTACTCTTCTTTGATGTAGATAAGATAATGCATGAGGACTACCTTTTTATCAAACAAGAAAACTCCACAGCCCTTCTCATGGCTTTTCTGTAACACAAAAGCTCATGCACATTCTGACCAAGTTGAGTTTGCTCCTCAAATTAAGCAAGCTACTGGATGCCACATAGCTTTACATTTTCTAAGGCAAGAGCACCAGAATGGGAAATAGCCAAAAGGAAACTCTGTAACCACCAGATAACCAACTTTCTCACTTCTCTTTAGTTGCAAGAGAAAATCATAGGAAAGAAAAATCAAAACTTGATATTACCTCCCTTCTTGGTACAGGATTGCTAAAGCCAGTTTATTAATACACTGATATTAAAAAGTAAAGGCAGCAATAGTATTGGATTAACTCAAAAGACTAGGACTTGGGATCTGGCTCCAGCATTTACCAGCTCTCTAGTTTTGTAACTACATGTAATTCTATGACCTTAGTTTCCTCATCTGTGAAATGAGGATAACCACGTGCCCTGGGGTTATTGTGAGATTCAAATCAAATACTACAGTTAAGATTACTGTATAAACAATAAAGTAAGTTTTTATTTGTTTGTTTTCTTACTGCAGATATCTTCCTAAACAGCATTCTATGCCCGTGCCTTATACTTGCTCAAAAGTCATGACTGTTGCTTGTAACTTCACAAGGATCAAGGATCCAAACATATCAGTCAGCGACTGGACAGCACTTTGTCAGCACATAGTCACAGGCAAAGTTGGTCATCAAAGCAAGGAGATTAGTGTCCACCCGGCAGAGAGCTTCTAAGCACAGGGCCACCCAACCTAGAACGCAGGCTGAAATGAAGTGAGGTGAACGTCGCTCAGTCGTGTCTGACTCTTTGCGATCCCATGGACTATACATTCCATGGAATTCTCCAGGCCAAAACACTGAGTGGGTAGCCTTTCCCTTAGCCAGGGGATCATCCCAACATAGGCTGAGCATTCCCAAAAGGAATGATCCCAGTACATCCCTCCTTTGTCAAACTAGTGCCCAAAGCACCTGACACATTTTCTACCTCAGTTTCTATTTAGTCCTTCATAGACTCCCCTGTTTATCCTCCAATGTGTGTCCTTGACTTATCTCCCGTGCTAGATACACAGGCTTCTCTCTCCTGACTCTCTCCACAGCTTCACCTTTTTCTCTGTGGTCACACCTGAGAAAACACCCTTCCCAAATCAGCCTGGACCCTGAGCTTCTAGAAACCCAGACCTTATGCCACATGTGTACATAACTCCTATCTGTGGGTGGGCGTGCATGCGTGCATGCTCAAAGAGCGTCTGACTCTTTGTGACCTTGTGGACTGTAGTCTGTCAGACCCCTCTGTCCATGGGATTCTCCAGGCAAGAAGAGTGGAGTGGGCAGCCATTTCTTCCTCTAGGGGATCTTACCGACCCAGGGATTGAACCCGCATCTCCTGCATTCCTGCCTTGGCAGGCAGATTCTTTATCACTGGGCCACCTGAAAAATAATCTTTACATTTTTCCCTAAAGAATAATCCTTAAATTTTTCCTGACCAGTTCCTGGTGATGGATTATAGCCATTTAAACAATGTCTAAAGGATTTGAGAATTTTGCTTTGTGTGTGTGTGTTTAATTTCAGTGGTCTCTGAGCATTTCTAAATCTAATTATTAGAAATCTGGGAAAAGAACATGGCCTTTTGGAACTCTAACTGGTTTAGCAGAGGCTGCAAGCCACAGTTTGATTGTAAACATCTCTTCTTGTACTCTCACCTCAAGGTCAACATCTCCCAACTCACACTCATATCCAAGTTATCCAGGTAAAAGAACAAAGGAATTCTGGAAGAAACAGAACAGAGGATCATGGATTTCCATGACAGGAAAGTCTGTCCAAGTCAAAACTAAGCATGTTAAAGTGTCGACACCTGGAATAATAGGGTGGTGGCACCCTCTGAGTCCCCTGCTGAGGACACATGTCATCTATGCCTCCACTCATACATTCTAAAGACAGTGCCACATTCAATAAGAACCACATTTTCCAAAGGGGTAATAGAAGCATTTACCTAAGGAATCAGACCAATCAAACACAGACTCAGAAGGAACAAGACAATGATATAAATGGATTTTGATTTCTAATATTAAAGCTGCATACCAAGAGAATTTAGGAGGAAATTTGGCTGAGGCTAGCTGGCTGGATTCAGAGAATAAATCAAGTGAAATTAATCTAGGAGACTCTAGAATCCTACAGGCTGATTTATGTTCGTGGTTGTCTTCTTGTTTGTTTTTTTAACTTATTCCAAAAGCAAAAGGGGGAATCCTTTGAGGATGATAGTGTTATTCGCTCAGTTGTGTCTGACTCTTTGTGACCCATGAATTGTATGTAGTCTGCCAGGCTTTCCCAGTCTGTGGGATTTTCCAGGCTGGAACACTGGAGTGGATTGGAGTGGGTTGCCATTTCCTTCTCCAGTTGAAGATGATAGAATTACAAAATAGATTCATTCGTTCAACATAGGTTTTATTTGCACTCAATAAAACTAAATAAGTTATAGAAAGTCATACATGTGGGCCAATAGGAAAGTTATTTTAGATAAAGAGATAAGATTAAGTATTCACAACTTTTATAAAAATAATGAAATCATTATTCTTTATGGGGCTAAAACTTAAATATACACATAAATAGTAATGCATATCCTATGATTAGAAAATTATTATCCTTTGTGTTTTCCAGAGTTTTCTGAGAAATTAACTTATTTTTTAAAAAATGCTACTCAAAAGAGGGGTAGGAGGTGAGGGAGACAGGCAGATGCAGAGAAAAAGGAACAGGGATACAAAGAACAGGCTTCACATTAAGATGGATACAGATAAGAATTTATTGAGCTTTTACAATAGGTAGGAACCGTATTTCAGAAAAGAGGAACGGGCAGTGATGGTTAGCGTTAAAGGGAAGACAAAGAGGCAATTAGTGAGTGGGATGGTTCAGCCAGAACAACATTGTCCAAATGGGGATGTATGGGTTCAAACAGGAGACAGGACAGAACAGAGTTAAGGCCAAATTGAGGAGAAACTTAACATCCACATCAAAGAGTTTAGGCGACAGGTAACGGCAGACCTCTCAAGATTTCTGAACTAAGAAATGACATCATGAAAAGGCTGCTTTATGAAGATCATTTGACAGTGAATATTCGCAATGTCTATTAAGGTCTCTGCCTCTTAACCAAAAACCTCAAAATCTAATTATATAGTTTGGGTCTTTACTTGCTCTATATCTTTATTTAGATGCCTTGCCACATCACTGGAAATTCATCACCCTGCCTCCAAAATCATTTCCCATTTCCCATCTCTAATTCCCTACTTCCAGCATCCGTGCCTCAGCCTTCCATATTTCCTATTTCTTGTCTTCTTCCCTTCCCTCCCTCCTTCCCTTCCTTTCTAGACACAGGTAATCATCACTTCCAGCTGAACTGCCCTTTATAGTTGTAAGAATCTAGTCGCTGAGATATTACCAACAATCCCCCATTTCAGGCTTTTCTGTGATGGAAAAGAGAACAGGCCAATATTTTTGGTATCCAACTCATACTGCACACAACACCTCTTGACACATTTTTCAAATACTCCATGTCTCATGTCTGTCTTCCAGACTCTACTTTCTGCCTGAAATGGCCTGTCACCACTCTCCTCCTGGGAAGGCCCTAACTTTCTTTTAAAATCTAGCTCAAATTCAAGCCACGTTCTCTAGGCATTTAGGCACTCTCTCCTCCACACTCAGGACTCATAATAAATGCCTTTATTACCATGGGTATTATCTACTGTGACTGTTGTGAAGTACCCTCACCAATCAGACACTAGGTCACTATAAAGTAGAGACTATGTCCTACGTATCTCTGTATCCCAGCCTCCAGCATAATACCCAGCCCAGTGAAGTTAACACAAATATTTGCTAAATATAAGAAACTGGATGATGTCTTAAGTCAAAGAATAAAGACTATTCCCCTGGAAGTGCTCCCTATCCAATGACCTACCCAATGTCTTTATTCAATAAACATTTTATGAATTTCCCCATTATCCATAAAACACTTGCACACAGTATTTAACAAAGTGTTGATGATGGCCTGTCTACTAAAGCAACCTGATATATATCACTCACCATTATTTTCAGAAAACATTCAATTGTCTGTAGTTCTCTGGATTCCTCTCTTACTCCTCTCTGCCTGGAAGTTTTTCTGCCTGTCTACCTATGACATTTCTATTTATTCTCTAACTTTTGTCTGGTTGCTGTCTCCTTCGTAAAGCCAGCTCTGACTTCTTTTTTTTCTGGTCTCCCTAGACCCAAGAACACCTCCCTCACTGCACTCATTACTTCCTGCTGGATCAGTTTTTTCTTTATTTGTTTCCACCACTATTTTGTAAACTCCTTAAGTATCAAACCCTGTTGTGTTTATTTCTGTGTTCCCAATGCTCAGCCTCAGGGCCTAGAGTGGGGGAAGGAGGAGAGGGAAGAGACTAGCAGAAGTAGCTGATGTTTATGAGTACCTCCATTACCAAGCATTGTTCCTAGCACATTACACCAATTACTTCTTTAAGTACCTCTTTCTCTTATGCCTATTTCGTGGGAAAACCAAGATAACAGAAAGATTAAAAACTTTCAAATCAGGTCCCAAATCTAGTAAATAAAGACGTCTGGAAAAAAAAAATAAAACAGAAGTCTGAGATCTTAATCCAGGCCTTATGGCTACGCTTTGGTCTCCTGTCTTTCTGGAGTGGTGTCAGCAAACTTTATCTGCCAAGAGCCAGATAGTAAATATTTTAGATTTTGTGGGCCATTTAGACTCCGTCACAACCACTTAAATCTGTCATTGNAGTAAATAAAGACGTCTGGAAAAAAAAAATAAAACAGAAGTCTGAGATCTTAATCCAGGCCTTATGGCTACGCTTTGGTCTCCTGTCTTTCTGGAGTGGTGTCAGCAAACTTTATCTGCCAAGAGCCAGATAGTAAATATTTTAGATTTTGTGGGCCATTTAGACTCCGTCACAACCACTTAAATCTGTCATTGCAGTGCAAAAGCATCCATAGCCCATATAGATGGCTGTATTCCAGGAAGATTTATTTTAAAAAAAAAAAAAGGTGGCAACTCTGATGAAGTCTATAGGCCAGTTTGTTCATCTAGAAATTCAACAAATATTCATCAAATTAAATTGGATCTAACAGTGTTGGAAACCAAAACCTTTTCCCTGCCCTCAAAAGATTTCCTTATCTTATCCTATAGCTGCCAGCAATTGTAGCAATTGCCTGCCTTTAGCAGGCAAGTCCACTGTAGGCACTCAAAATCCAGTTGTAGAACTGAAGTGAATGGGGTGGAAATGGGGCCCTGATCTTTCCGTTAAGCTCTCATCCCCAACTTTACCTCACGGAGACTACTGACTCAGCTCGATGTCCTAGCTCCCACCATTGATGTCTCACAAAGAGACAACCTTTACTTCTGAGAAGCCACTCCAAGGCTCTAGCTCCAGCATTTGCCTGGCTTCCATCTCAGATTTTATTTTTTCGTTAATAGTGTAAAAACAGTAGACAAGTAGAAAAAGCCTCCATGCTTAAGTGAGTCACACGTGTCAATCTAAGCAGTAAAGACTTCCTGGTGTTTCAGAATGTGGTTCCACAGCAGTCATGAGTACTGCTCTAACCTAGATCCTTTCATATAAGTATAATAATCAGAAAAATGAGTATGAAAAAAAAGGATAAGGAAAAAGAAATGCTTACTGAATTGTAAATTTCTTTTTTTTTTTTCCACTTCACCTCAATGACAAAAACGGCACTATACAAAAGAGCCATTTCAACTGACATATACATACTCCTGTATATAAAAGATAGCTAATAAAAACTTATTGTATAGCATAGGGTACTCTCAGTAAGGTACTATATGGGAATGGAGTCTAGAAGAGAGTGGATATATGTATACACCTGGTTGATTCATTTTGCTGTACAGCAGAAACTAACATTGTAAGTCAGCTATATAGTCCAACTAAAAATTATTTTTAAAAAAGGAACCATTTGATTTGCTGAACCAGTATTACTTTAGATTTCACACTATTTTAACATCCTATTGGAACTGAGCAGAACCCTACAGTACCCTCCTCCTCCTGCCCCTTAGTACAAAAACAAGTGGTTAATGATTAGGGCAATAGAATCACAGACTCAGTGTCTGATGCACTTTCCTGAGTTGTTCTATAGATACCATCTATAACATCCACTAAAAGAAAAAGCTAACTGCATGATGACCAAATTGTAGACATGACATAAACTGTTTCAACTTGGGCAGTTCTGAATCTGTGGCTAGCACAATTCCAAGAACTNTGTCTGATGCACTTTCCTGAGTTGTTCTATAGATACCATCTATAACATCCACTAAAAGAAAAAGCTAACTGCATGATGACCAAATTGTAGACATGACATAAACTGTTTCAACTTGGGCAGTTCTGAATCTGTGGCTAGCACAATTCCAAGAACTTGCCTCAAAAGAATGGGATTACCATTATTGCTCATAATAATCTATGTCTTTGTGAGCATCAAAATAGTTGTAGCTCTCTCTGCCTATATATGTTGCTCCAGCAGCAACATATATGTTAGTGGACAATTAAAACTGTCAGCAAAGAGATGCTACAGACCCATGGTGACATTGTCTACTCTGTAGAATAAGGCATCCTGCATCAGCATGAAAAAGTTACAGAAGAAAGACCTTCACCCCTAATGTCATAGAAACGGAATGACGTTCTGACAAGCAGGGGTTTGCAAGCAGCTCTTTATAGAAGACCACCCTCAGCAGGAACCCCCTGCTCTTGTCACTTTAGGAAAGCTATATTACAACTAATTTTTAAACCAGGAACCCCATGCTCTATTCATCTCCAACCCAAGGACATCTTCCAAATCTTTTAATCACACAAAATCCTGCCTAATTTGTCAATTCGTTGTCAATCAAAGAAGTAGAAATAAAGACTAATTAACAGATGACCAGATCTCTTCCCTAGTTTCCTGTGCAGTAACCTCCTGAACAAATTGTGTGAATAAGATCGCATCTAGAGAGAGAACACAAGGTGTCAACAAGCCCGCACACAGGGGGGAATGGCAATGACTCTGACCCTCTATCTCAGTGATTAACTGGGATTGCTTTTGTTTCCCTTAAAAGCTTTCATGGCTGAAGAGAATCTTCAGATTTTCTTTCAGTGGACGGTGAGTCCACCACCTCCCAGGATTGCTGGCATTCTAATTAAAGCCACCTTTCTACCAACTTTGTGAATACATAATTGATTTTGTAAGTGGCAAGCAGCAGGACCAGATTCACTGGATCTGTTCAGTTCAATCATTCAGTCCTGTCCGACTCTGCGGCCCCATGGACTGCAGCGCATCAGGCCTCCCTATCACCAACTCCCAGAGCTTACTCAAATTCATGTCCATCGAATTGGTGATGCCATCCAACCATCTCATCCTCTGTTGTCCTCTTCTCCTCCCACCTTCAATCTTTCCCAGCATCATGGTATTTTCAAATGAGTCAGTTCTTCACATCTAGTGGCCAAAGTATTGGAACTTCAGCTTCAGCAACAGTCCTTCCAATGAATATTCAGGACTGATTTCCTTTAGAATTGACTGGTTGGATCTCCTTGCAGTCCAAGAAACTCTCAAGAGTCTTCTCCAACACCACAGTTCAAAAGCATCAATTCTTCAGCACTCATCTTTCTTTGTAGTCCAATTCTCACATTCATACATGACTACTGGGAAAACCATAGCTTTGACTAGATGGACCTTTGTTGGCAACATAATGTCTCTGCTTTTTAATATGCTGTCTAGGTTGGTCATGGAGAAGGCAATGGCACCCCACTCCAGTACTCTTGCCTGGAAAATCCCTTGGACAGAGGAGCCTGGTGGGCTGCAGTCCATGGGGTCGCTGAGTTACACATGACTGAGCGACTTCACTTTCATTTTTCACTTTCATGCATTGGAGAAGGAAATGGCACCCTACTCCAGTGTTCATGCCTGGAGAATCCCAGGGACGGGGGAGCCTGGTGGACTGCCGTCTATGGGGTCACACAGAGTCGGACACGACTAAAGTGACTTAGCAGTAGCAGGCTGGTCATAGCTTTTCTTCCAAGGAGCAAGCAACTTTTAATTTCATGGCAGCAGTCACCATCTGCAGTGATTTTTGGAGCCCCATAAATAAAGTCTCTGTTTCCATTGTTTCCCCTCTATTTGCCATGAATTGATGGGATTGGATGCCACAATCTTAGTTTTCTGAATGTTGAGGTTTAAGCCAACTTTTTCACTCTCCTCTTTCACTTTCATCAAGAGGTTCTTTAGTTCTTCTTTGCTTTCTACTGGATAACACTATGAATTACATGTCCTGATATCCATTATCTTCAAAACAGGCAATCACAAAACTAGTGATATGAACTATACTAACTGCATGACAAGGGTTATATATGTTTCTAATGGTTACTCAGATCCTGATTTAATTCTAGTGAGAAATAATTTGGTGTTGAAATTCACTGAAAAAGGTAACATAACTTTTTCTAGGTACCACAGATGCTTCCTACAAAAATTTTAAAATACCAAAACAAACTATAAATGTACATTTAATGTATTATTAGATCATCACTTTAGTTTCTGATCCCTAAACTGAATTGGGCTCACATTTGAAAAAACACATGATGCTTCCAGTGAATTTTCCCTGACCATTGTAATTCTGTGGTTGGCATAGGCCAAAGCAGTAGAATTACAATGGTGAACTGGGAACTTCTTGAGGGCAAGAGTGTGTGTTATTCACATTTGCCTCACAAGAAAATCTAGCATATAGCAGATCAGTAAGAATGAATTATGAATTTAATGAAGCCAAGAATCTAGATAATTAAGTTTACCGAAATACATACATTCTCCAAATTCCCTCAAGCATGCTTCAAAATCAGTAAAAATCCATGGGGCACAGAAACTTTTCGCCTGGGATGGGGGAACAACACATGCCCTATTTTCTCTAGCAGACTCACCATCTTGAGTGTTTGGACTGAGAATTTGGGTCTTGAGTTCCTGCAGGCTAATTCCCAGACATTTGCAGATCTCCTCAGGGCTGTAGGGTTCAGGGTGAAGGGCGTCCTCTGTGATCAAAAGCATTTCTTCCAGAGTGATCCCCAGTTTGGCCTGCACCTCCTCCAGCCGCAGCACTTCTTTCCATGGCAAGCTTTTGTGCTTAGCCAGGAGCTGCGAATTCAAACCAAGATAAATGGTCAGTTTTCATCCCAGAAATGGATATATACTATTTTAATGAGCGAAATTCAACTTTCAGCTTTTTTTTCTCCATTCAACCTATTCACAATTCCCACCACTGCTTGAAAATGAACTCTAAATTCAGATGTTTGAAATTAAACATGCTTGTGTGACACTCACAGGCTGTTGCTGCTGCTGCTGCTAAGTCGCTTCAGGCATGTCCGACTCTGTGCGACCCCATAGACGGCAGCCCAACAGGCTTCCCCATCCCTGGGATTCTCCAGGCAAGAACACTGGAGTGGGTTGCCATTTCCTTCTCCAATGCATGAAAGTGAAAAGTGAAAGTGAAGTCGCTCAGTTGTGTCTGACTCCCAGCGACCCCATGGACTGCAGCCTACCAGGCTCCTCCATCCATGGGATTTTCCAGGCAAGAGTACCGGAGTAGGGTGCCATTGCCTTCTGTGACTCACAGGCTAGTTAAGTATTTTTCCTAAAAATAATAATAATAATAATCCCCCACTGATTTTTTTTGCTTGTCACCACTTTCCCTCAGGGCTATTTCTTTGAATAATTTTGTCAGTTGGTGCCTATTCAGTTCATCCCCCAAACACTGCTCTCCATAAAGTCTACAGAAAACTACTCAAATCTCACACATGACCTGAGTCCTGAGGTAGACACCGAATGCCCGATTTCATTAGAGCACTTCCTGTTTACCACATGCCTCTTTGAAATGGTTAACGAATTTAAGTATCTGGTATTTGGAGTCAAGTCCCAGATGTTAAATGAAAACCTCACTGGTGACCTTATGAAAAACCATTTCATTAGGTCGTTGGTGGTAGTACAGCTGTATGTTTCTCCAGCCTCAAGAAAAGGATCTGGCTTCCAGTTACATCCTGGGTCACCGCCTCAATCTGCTGGGGAGAGTGAGTATAATCCAAACCTTTGTAACCAGGTCCACTCAGAGGAAACACACTCCAGAATGTGTGTCCCTCATTCTCCTCAAACCACTGACTGACTCCTTCAGAGCAGGTGACAGTCAAAATAATGAGGGTATCTCTCAACCCTGAAGGTCTATAAAATTCATTCCCAGGGCGTGAGGACCACAGGTGCAGACCATGCAAACAGCAAAAAGGAGCAAGCAAGAGAAGGGAAATGTGCATCTGATTTACTCTATGATGATGATGATTTGATTTTCTTTCGTTTAGACAGGAAGCAGATTTACCAAAAGACCATTATACTTTGGTTAGGGCCATTCACTTCTGAAGAATGTTAATAACAGTAGTTCTTATATTCATTAATCCTCTTTTTAAAACTCTGGCTCATACATTTGAAAAGAGTTAATGATTTTAAAGCAGAACTGGAGAAGGGGACAATAGAATCACGTGTTTCTATTCAATTATTTCACAGAACATGGCGCCATTTTTAAAGCAAAGACACAGACTAAGACCTTTCTTCTGACCTTGTTTGCTTAACACATTTAATGTTTATTAGCAGTACTAAATTGACTGACACCTCCACAGACAGATTCATTCATTCATTAAACTCATTCATTCATGGTCCCAACTGGGGTATTTTTGGAATACCCAATGTATCCCAAAAATAATTTCAGAAAACTTATAGACATACATAAAAGAAAAACATACAACATACAACACATTTATTTTATACAGAAATAGAGCTAAAGCGGATGATCTAGAATTATGCTTTCTCAAAACACAGATTCAAATCCAATTGAGATAAGCAATGAATTTAAGAAATCCATATTTGTATGATGCCATAGATTTAAATGTGATTTTTACTTCTTTTCACCTCTGACAACTCTGAGGAAGGTATTATTACCTTATTTAAGAGATGAGAATGGCTTATCCAAAGTCATCTAGCTAGTAAGAATAGAGTTGGAAATTTATCCCTCATCCTGCACCTTTTCCTTGCTTTCCCAAGGTCACATTCCTATGGGCTATGCTTGAAATCTGTGTCACACTACTCAGTTCAGTTCAGTTCAGTTCAGTCGCTCAGTCATGTCCGACTCTTTGCAACCCCATGAATCGCATCACACCAGGCCTCCCTGTCCAACCCCAACTCCCAGAGTTCACTCAGACTCACGTCCATCGAGTCAGTGATGCCATCCAGCCATCTCATCCTCTGTCGTCCCCTTTTCCTCCTGCCCCCAATCCCTCCCAGCATCAGAGTCTTTTCCAATGAGTCAACTCTTTGCATGAGGTGGCCAAAGTACTGGAGTTTCAGCTTTAGCATCATTCCTTCCAAAGAACACCCAGGGCTGATCTCCTTTAGAATGGACTGGTTGGATCTCCTTGTAGTCCAAGGGACTCTCAAGAGTCTAAAGCATCAATTCAAAAGCATCAATTCTCCGGCGCTCAGCTTTCTTCACAGTCCAACTCTCACATCCATATATGACCACTGGAAAAACCGCCTTACTCATATGAGTTCAAATCACCACTCAAGTCTTAGAAATGGTTTCTAAACACAAACTAAGATTTGTGTTAGAAGTGAACATTGCAATGATTAAAGACACTTTGATGGGTTCCTTCTAAAATAAGAAGGAAATGTGGGGGAAAAAAATCAAAGAACGATCCCTAAGTGATGAGAGTGGGCTCTTCCTAAGAACCCTTCAGTACACACCATCTCCAAGTTCCCAATCCTGGTGTCACTTCAACAAATCAGATTGCTTCAGGCACTTGGTCCCGGCAAACTGTCCCAGGACTGTGTAGGGAAAAAGTCTGCAAAGTTGTTTTCAAAGGCTGCATCTCTGTGTGCCTTTGTTCCACAGGCAGAGACACTAGCAGTTACTCTAGCAACATCCCAGTTTGCTGTTGGGCCCACTTAGCTCTCAGCTGGAGGGTCCAAAGAGCCAGTTCAGTGTGTATTTCAATTAACTCTACCACCTGCCCTCAGTGACAGCTGCACAGCCATGAGGCCCTGAGTANCACAGGCAGAGACACTAGCAGTTACTCTAGCAACATCCCAGTTTGCTGTTGGGCCCACTTAGCTCTCAGCTGGAGGGTCCAAAGAGCCAGTTCAGTGTGTATTTCAATTAACTCTACCACCTGCCCTCAGTGACAGCTGCACAGCCATGAGGCCCTGAGTAGTCCACTACATTGTAGGAGTCAAATAGGAAAGCCGCCTAAACCCTTTGAAATTTGGCTCAGGAAATGTAAAGATGATTTGCAGATGAAGGAGTGGATGGATAAGATCTGTTGCCCAAACACAGAACTTCGTGAAGGAATTTGCCACTCACAGCCCGGGTGCCTGGCCCTACTTCACATTCGTGAAGCAGGGCTAGGGGTCATTTTGTGACAAGTTCCTCACTCAGGAGCAGGCGGGGGATATCAGAGAAAGCAGTTCTAAGCCAGCATCTACCATTTTCTTTTCACTATTTCAGATTCCATTCCTGGGAGGTTCTTGAGCCTGGCTGATGCTTTGTGGAAAAGAAAGCAGTCTATGAATATTTTGTCCACAGTCATGCAAAAAAGTAGATAAATTGTGCTGAGACCCTGTCTTAGGCTGATTTCTCTTGGAAGCAGGCCCCAAGACAAGAATTTGTGGGGAGAGGGTGATACAGAGAAGTTTTGGCAGAGGAGTGGAAAATGAGACAGGAAGAGAAGCCAATACAAAGTGCAATGATATGGGAATTTGTGAGGCTGGGCCTTCTGGGACCTGTATGTATACATCTCAGATATGTTCAACTCAGACAAGAAAGATCAGGTAATTTATCCCCTAACTCTCATCTACCATTGATTGAGGGCTGATTCCAAGGGTTTTAGCTCCCTAGACTTACAGGTTGTCCCATATGCAAAATCAGCAGTCTCCTCCAACTGGAAAACATCCTCAGTCCGAGAGGCTCCCTGGAGCTTCAAGTAAGAGGGTGTGGTAGGAAAGTGCTAACATATAGACCCTAACTCAGGAGCCTGTCTGTCAGAACCCACCTCTCTCTGACTTTCTCACTGCATTTTGCAGTATTAACAAATCAATGGGGAAAGTACCAAGTCTCTCTCCTCACTAGGTCAGCAAAGGATAAAATTTCAAATCCCTTCTCTGAAAAGTTATTTTCCACACAACAAAAGCAGCTGTGTTGGTGGTGGTTTGGGTTCTATAAATCACACATGCTTATTTTTTAATCTGAAGAAACACATAACAATTTGAGGATTAAAAAAAATGATGAAGAAAATCATCTGTAATCATCCCAATAGGATAACCATCAATTTCCCATCTTACATCCTATGATACATTTTTATACATACTTCATGCATACCTGCCGGGAGCCGGCATGAGGAACTCCGCC